>JBBPBR010000683.1:185157-336386 GCA_037974775.1 Cicer pinnatifidum | reverse complement strand
TATTGGATGCACAAGATTGCTTAAAACCCTGATTGGACAAGAATAAGACTAGGGAGGACGAAAATGACCTAAATGTTCATCCAATGACACAAACACACCTATTGGATGCACAAGATTGGTTAGAAACCCTAATTGAACAAGAATAAGCCTAGGGTGGACGAAAATGACCTAAATGTTCATCCAATGAAACAAATGAACTTATAGGATTCACAAGATTGCTTAAAAACCCTAATCGGACAAGAATAAGCCTAGGGAGGACGAAAATGACCTAAATGTTCATCCAATGACACAAATGAACTTATTGGATGCACAAGATTGCTTATAAACCCTAATTCGACAAGAATAAGCCTAGGGAGGACGAAAATGACCTAAATGTTCATCCAATGACACAAATGAACATATTGGATGCACAAGATTGCTTAAAACCCTGATTGGACAAGAATAAGACTAGGGAGGACGAAAATGACCTAAATGTTCATCCAATGACACAAACACACCTATTGGATGCACAAGATTGGTTAGAAACCCTAAATGAACCAGAATAAGCCTAGGGAGGACGAAAATGACCTAAATGTTCATCCAATGAAACAAATGAACTTATAGGATTCACAAGATTGCTTAAAAACCCTAATTGGACAAGAATAAGCCTAGGGAGGACGAAAATGACCTAAATGTTCATCCAATGACACAAATGAACTTATTGGATGCACATGATTGGTTTAAAAACCCTAATTGGACAAGAATAAGGCTTGGGAGGACGAAAATGACCTAAATGTTCATCCAATGACACAAATGAACTTATTGGATGCACAAGATTGCTTAAAAACCAAATTGGACAAGAATAAGCCTAGGGAGGAGGAAAAATGACCTAAATGTTCATCCAATGACACAAATGAACTTATTGGATGCACAAGATTGCTTAAAACCCTAATTGGACAAGAATAAGACTAGGGAGGATGAAAATGACCTAAATGTTCATCCAATGACACAAACACACCTATGGGATGCACAAGATTGGTTAGAAACCCTAATTGAACAAGAATAAGCCTAGGGAGGACGAAAATGACTTAAATCTAAATCCAATGACACAAATGAACTTATTGGATGCACAAGATTGCTTAAAACCCTAATTGGACAAGAATAAGACTAGGTAGGACGAAAATGACCTAAATGTTCATCCAATGACACAAACACACCTATTGGATTCACAAGATTGCTTAAAAACCCTAATCGGACAAGAATAAGCCTAGGGAGGACGAAAATGACCTAAATGTTCATCCAATGACACAAATGAACTTATTGGATGCACAAGATTGCTTATCAACCCTAATTCGACAAGAATAAGCCTAGGGAGGACGAAAATGACCTAAATGTTCATCCAATGACACAAATGAACTTATTGGATGCACAAGATTGCTTAAAACCCTGATTGGACAAGAATAAGACTAGGGAGGACGAAAATGACCTAAATGTTCATCCAATGACACAAACACACCTATTGGATGCACAAGATTGGTTAGAAACCCTAATTGAACAAGAATAAGCCTAGGGAGGACGAAAATCACTTAAATCTTAATTCAATGACACAAATGAACTTATTGGATGCACAAGATTGCTTAAAACCCTAATTGGACAAGAATAAGACTAGGGAGAACGAAAATGACCTAAATGTTCATCCAATGACACAAACACACCTATTGGATGCACAAGATTGGTTAAAAACCCTAATTGGACAAGAATAAGCCTAGGGTGGACGAAAATGACCTAAATGTTCATCCAATGACACAAATGAACTTATTGGATGCACAAGATTGGTTAAAAACCCTAATTGGACAAGAATAAGCCTAGGGTGGACGAAAATGACCTAAATGTTTATCCAATGACACAAATGAACTTATTGGATGCACAAGATTGGTTAATAACCCTAATTGGACAAGAATAAGCCTAGGGAGGAAGAAAATGACCTAAATGTTCATCCAATGACACAAATGAACTTATTGGATGCACAAGATTGCTTATAAACCCTAATTGGGCAAGAATAAGCCTAGGGAGGACGAAAATGACCTAAATGTTCATCCAATGACACAAATGAACTTATTGGATGCACAAGATTGCTTAAAAACCTAATTGGACAAGAATAAGCCTAGGGAGGAGGAAAAATGACCTAAATGTTCATCCAATGACACAAATGAACTTATTGGATGCACAAGATTGCTTAAAACCCTAATTGGACAAGAATAAGACTAGGGAGGACGAAAATGACCTAAATGTTCATCTAATGACACAAACACACCTATTGGATGCACAAGATTGGTTAGAAACCCTAATTGAACAAGAATAAGCCTAGGGAGGACGAAAATGACTTAAATCTTAATTCAATGACACAAATGAACTTATTGGATGCACAAGATTGCTTAAAACCCTAATTGGACAAGAATAAGACTAGGGAGGACGAAAATGACCTAAATGTTCATCCAAAGACACAAACACACCTATTGGATGCACAAGATTGGTTAAAAACCCTAATTGGACAAGAATAAGCCTAGGGATGACGAAAATGACCTAAATGTTCATCCAATGACACAAATGAACTTATTGGATGCACAAGATTGGTTAAAAACCCTAATTGGACAAGAATAAGTCTAAGGAGGACGAAAATGACCTAAATGTTAATCCAATGACACTAACATACCTATTGGATGCACAGGATTGGTTAAAAACTCTAATTGGACAAGAATAAGCCTTGGGAGAACGAAAATGACCTAAATGTTAATCTAATGACACAAACACACCTCTTGGATGCACAAGATTGGTTAAAAACCCTAATTGGACAAGAATAAGCCAAGGGAGGACGAAAATGCCCTAAATGATAATCCAATGACACAAACACACCTATTGGATGCACAAGATTGGTTAAAAACCCTAATTGGACAAGAATAAGCCTAGGGATGACGAAAATGACCTAAATGTTCATCCAATGACACAAATGAACTTATTGGATGCACAAGATTGGATAAAAACCCCAATTGGACAAGAATAAGCATTGGGAGGACGAAATTGACCTAAATGTTCATTAAATGACACAAACACACCTTTTGGATGCACATGATTGGTTAAAAACCCTAATTGGACAAGAATAAGCCTAGGGAGGACGAAATTGAACTAAATGTTCATCCAATGACACAAATGAACTTATTGGATGCACAAGATTGGTTAAAAACCCTAATTGGACAAGAATAAGCCTAAGGAGGACGAAAATGACCTAAATGTTCATCCAATGACACAAACACACCTATTGGATGCACAAGATTGGTTAGAAACCCTAATTGGACAAGAATAAACCTAGGGAGGACGAAAATGACCTAAATGTTCATCCAATGACACAAACACACCTATTGGATGCACAAGATTGGTTAAAATCCCTAATTGGACAAGAATAAGCCTAGGGAGGACGAAAATGACCTAAATGTTAATCCAATGACACAAATAAACTTATTGGATGCACAAGATTGCTTAAAACCCTAATTGGACAAGAATAAGCCTAGGGAGGACGAAAATGACCAAAATGTTCATCCAATGACACAAATGAACATATTGGATGCACAAGATTGGTTAAAAACCCTAATTGGACAAGAATAAGCCTAGGGAAGACGAAAATGACCTAAATGTTCATCCAATGACACAATTGAACTTATTGGATGCACAAGATTTGTTAAAAACCCTAATTGGACAAGAATAAGCCTAGGGAGGACGAAAATGACCTAAATGTTCATCCAATGACACAAACACACCTATTGGATGCACAAGATTGGTTAAAATCCCTAATTGGACAAGAATAAGCCTAGGGAGGACGAAAATGACCTAAATGTTCATCCAATGACACAAATGAACTTATTGGATGCACAAGATTGCTTAAAAACCCTAATTCGACAAGAATAAGCCTAGGGAAGACGAAAATGACGTAAATGTTTATCCAATGACACAAATGAACTTATTGGATGCACAAGATTGCTTAAAAACCCTAATTGGACAAGAATAAGCCTAGGGAGGACGAAAATGACCTAAATGTTCATCCAATGACACAAATGAACTTATTGGATGCACAAGATTGCTTAAATCCCTAATTGGACAAGAATAAGACTAGGGAGGACGAAAATGACCTAAATGTTCATCCAATGACACAAACACACCTATTGGATGCACAAGATTGGTTAGAAACCCAAATTGAACAAGAATAAGCCTAGGTTGGACGAAAATGACTTAAATCTTAATCCAATGACACAAATGAACTTATTGGATGCACAAGATTGCTTAAAACCCTAATTGGACAAGAATAAGACTAGGGAGGACGAAAATGACCTAAATGTTCATCCAATGACACAAACACACCTATTGGATGCAAAAGATTGGTTAAAAACCCTAATTGGACAACAATAAGCCTAGGGAGGATGAAAATGACCTAAATGTTCATCTAATGACACAAACAGACCTATTGGATGCACCAGAATGGTTAAAAACCCTAATTGCACAAAACTAAGCCTAGGGAGGACGAAAATAACCTAAATGTTCATCAAATGACACAAATGAACTTATTGGATGCACAAGATTGCTTAAAACCCTAATTGGACAAGAATAAGACTAGGGAGGACGAAAATGACCAAAATGTTCATCCAATGACACAAACACACCTATTGGATGCACAAGATTGGTTAGAAACCCTAATTGAACAAGAATAAGCCTAGGGAGGACGAAAATGACCTAAATGTTCATTCAATGACACAAATGAACTTATTGGATGCACAAGATTGCTTAAAAACCCTAATTGGACAAGAATAAGCCTAGGGAGGACGAAAATGACCTAAATGTTCATCCAATGACACAAATGAACTTATTGGATGCACAAGATTGGTTAAAAACCCTAATTGGACAAGAATAAGCCTAGGGAGGACGAAAATGACCTAAATGTTCATCCAATGACACAAACACACCTATTGGATGCACAAGATTGGTTAGAAACCCTAATTGGACAAGAATAAGCCTAGGGAGGACGAAAATGACCTAAATGTTCATCCAATGACACAAACACACCTATTGGATGCACAAGACTGGTTAAAAACCCTAGTTGGACAAGAATAAGCTTTGGGAGGATGAAAATGACATAAATGTTCATCCAATGACAAAAATGAACTTATTGGATGCACAAGATTAGTTAAAAACACTAATTGGACAAGAATAAGCCTAGGGTGGACGAAAATGACCTAAATGTTCATCCAATGACACAAATGAACTTATTGGATGCACAAGATTGGTTAAAAACCCTAATTGGACAAGAATAAGCCTAGGGAGGACGAAAATGACCTAAATGTTCATCCAATGACACAAATGAACTTATTGGATGCACAAGATTGCTTAAAACCCTAATTGGACAAGAATAAGACTAGGGAGGACGAAAATAACCTAAATGTTCATCAAATGACACAAACACACCTATTAGATGCACACGAATTGTTAGAAACCCTAGGTTGACAAGAATAAGCCTTGGGAGGACGAAAATGAGCTAAATGTTCATCCAATGACACAAATGAACTTATTGGATGCACAAGATTGGTTAAAAACCCTAATTGGACAAGAATAAGCCTAGGGAGGACGAAAATGACCTAAATGTTCATCCAATGACACAAACACACCTATTGGATGCACAAGATTGGTTAAAAACCCTAATTGGATAAGAATAAGCCTAGGGTGGACGAAAATGACCTAAATGTTTATCCAATGACACAAATGAACTTATTGGATGCACAAGATTGGTTAAAAACCCTAATTGGAAGAGAATAAGCCTAGGGAGGACGAAAATGACCTAAATGTTCATCCAATGACACAAACACACCTATTGGATGCACAAGATTGGTTAAAAACCCTAATTGGACAAGAATAAGCCTAGGGAGGACGAAAATGACCTAAATGTTCATCCAATGACACAAATACACCTATTGGATGCACAAGATTGGTTAAAAACCCTAATTGGACAAGAATAAGCCTAGGGTGGACGAAAATGACCTAAATGTTCATCCAATGACACAAATACACCTATTGGATGCACAAGATTAATTAAAAACCCTAATTGGACAATAATATGCCTAGGGAGGACGAAAATGACCTAAATGTTCATCCAATGACACAAATGAACTTATTGGATGCACAAGATTGCTTAAAAACCCTAATTGGACAAGAATAAGCCTAGGGAGGACGAAAATGACCTAAATGTTCATCCAGTGACACAAACACACCTATTGGATGCACAAGATTGGTTAAAAACCCTAATTGCACAAAACTAAGCCTAGGGAGGACGAAAATAACCTAAATGTTCATCCAATGACACAAATGAACTTATTGGATGCACAAGATTGCTTAAAAACCTAATTGGACAAGAATAAGACTAGGGAGGACGAAAATGACCTAAATGTTCATCCAATGACACAAACACACCTATTGGATGCACAAGATTGGTTAAAAACCCTAATTGAACAAGAATAAGCCTAGGGAGGACGAAAATGACTTAAATCTAAATCCAATGACACAAATGAACTTATTGGATGCACAAGATTGCTTAAAACCCTAATTGGACAAGAATAAGACTAGGTAGGACGAAAATGACCTAAATGTTCATCCAATGACACAAACACACCTATTGGATTCACAAGATTGCTTAAAAACCCTAATCGGACAAGAATAAGCCTAGGGAGGACGAAAATGACCTAAATGTTCATCCAATGACACAAATGAACTTATTGGATGCACAAGATTGCTTATAAACCCTAATTCGACAAGAATAAGCCTAGGGAGGACGAAAATTACTTAAATCTTAATTCAATGACACAAATGAACTTATTGGATGCACGAGATTGCTTAAAACCCTAATTGGACAAGAATAAGACTAGGGAGGACGAAAATGACCTAAATGTTCATCCAATAACACAAACACACCTATTGGATGCACAAGATTGGTTAAAAACCCTAATTGGACAAGAATAAGCCTAGGGATGACGAAAATGACCTAAATGTTCATCCAATGACACAAATGAACTTATTAGATGCACAAGATTGGTTAAAAACCCTAATTGGACAAGAATAAGCCTAGGGTGGACGAAAATGACCTAAATGTTTATCCAATGACACAAATGAACTTATTGGATGCACAAGATTGGTTAAAAACCCTAATTGGACAAGAATAAGCCTGGGGAGGACGAAAATGACCTAAATGTTCATCCAATGACACAAATACACCTATTGAATGCAAAAGATTGGTTAGAAACCCTAATTGGACAAGAATAAGCCTAGGGAGGACGAAAATGACCTAAATGTTCATCCAATGACACAAACACACCCATTGGATGCACAAGATTGGTTAAAAACCCTAATTGGACAAGAATAAGCCTAGGGAGGACGAAAATAACCTAAAAGTTCATCCAATGACACAAATGAACTTATTGGATGCACAAGATTGGTTAGAAACCCTAATTGAACAAGAATAAGCCTAGGGAGGACGAAAATGACCTAAATGTTCATCCAATGAAACAAATGAACTTATAGGATTCACAAGATTGCTTAAAAACCCTAATCGGACAAGAATAAGCCTAGGGAGGACGAAAATGACCTAAATGTTCATCCAATGACACAAATGAACTTATTGGATGCACAAGATTGCTTATAAACCCTAATTCGACAAGAATAAGCCTAGGGAGGACGAAAATGACCTAAATGTTCATCCAATGACACAAATGAACATATTGGATGCACAAGATTGCTTAAAACCCTGATTGGACAAGAATAAGACTAGGGAGGACGAAAATGACCTAAATGTTCATCCAATGACACAAACACACCTATTGGATGCACAAGATTGGTTAGAAACCCTAAATGAACAAGAATAAGCCTAGGGAGGACGAAAATGACCTAAATGTTCATCCAATGAAACAAATGAACTTATAGGATTCACAAGATTGCTTAAAAACCCTAATCGGACAAGAATAAGCCTAGGGAGGACGAAAATGACCTAAATGTTCATCCAATGACACAAATTAACTTATTGGATGCACAAGATTGCTTATAAACCCTAATTCGACAAGAATAAGCCTAGGGAGGACGAAAATGACCTAAATGTTCATCCAATGACACAAATGAACTTATTGGATGCACAAGATTGCTTAAAACCCTGATTGGACAAGAATAAGACTAGGGAGGACGAAAATGACCTAAATGTTCATCCAATGACACAAACACACCTATTGGATGCACAAGATTGGTTAGAAACCCTAAATGAACAAGAATAAGCCTAGGGAGGACGAAAATGACCTAAATGTTCATCCAATGAAACAAATGAACTTATAGGATTCACAAGATTGCTTAAAAACCCTAATTGGACAAGAATAAGCCTAGGGAGGACGAAAATGACCTAAATGTTCATCCAATGACACAAATGAACTTATTGGATGCACATGATTGGTTTAAAAACCCTAATTGGACAAGTATAAGGCTTGGGAGGACGAAAATGACCTAAATGTTCATCCAATGACACAAATGAACTTATTGGATGCACAAGATTGCTTAAAAACCAAATTGGACAAGAATAAGCCTAGGGAGGAGGAAAAATGACCTAAATGTTCATCCAATGACACAAATGAACTTATTGGATGCACAAGATTGCTTAAAACCCTAATTGGACAAGAATAAGACTAGGTAGGACGAAAATGGCCTAAATGTTCATCCAATGACACAAACACACCTATTGGATGCACAAGATTGGTTAAAAACCCTAATTGGACAAGAATAAACCTAGGGATGACGAAAATGACCTAAATGTTCATCCAATGACACAAATGAACTTATTGGATGCACAAGATTGGTTAAAAACCCTAATTGGACAAGAATAAGCCTAGGGTGGACGAAAATGACCTAAATGTTTATCCAATGACACAAATGAACTTATTGGATGCACAAGATTGGTTAAAAACCCTAATTGGACAATAATAAGCTTAGGGAGGACGAAAATGACCTAAATGTTCATCCAATGACACAAACACACCTATTGGATGCACAAGATTGGTTAAAAACCCTAATTGGACAAGAATTAGCCTAGGGAGGACGAAAATGACCTAAATGTTCATCCAATGACACAAATGAACTTATTGGATGCACAAGATAGGTTAGAAACCCTAATTGTACAGGAATAAGCCTAGGGAGGACGAAAATGACCTAAATGTTCATCCAATAACACAAATGAACTTATTGGATGCACAAGATTGCTTATAAACCCTAATTGGACAAGAATAAGCCTAGGGAGGACGAAAATGACCTAAATGTTCATCCAATGACACAAATGAACTTATTCGATGCACAAGATTGCTTAAAAACCCTAATTGGACATGAATAAGCCTAGGGAGGACGAAAAATGACCTAAATGTTCATCCAATGACACAAATGAACTTATTGGATGCACAAGATTGCTTAAAACCTTGATTGGACAAGAATAAGACTAGGGAGGACGAAAATGACCTAAATGTTCATCCAATGACACAAACACACCTATTGGATGCACAAGATTGGTTAGAAACCCTAAATGAACAAGAAAAAGCCTAGGGAGGACGAAAATGACCTAAATGTTCATCCAATGAAACAAATGAACTTATAGGATTCACAAGACTGCTTAAAAACCCTAATTGGACAAGAATAAGCCTAGGGAGGACGAAAATGACCTAAATGTTCATCCAATGACACAAATGAACATATTGGATGCACATGATTGGTTTAAAAACCCTAATTGGACAAGAATAAGGCTTGGGAGGACGAAAATGACCTAAATGTTATCCAATGACACAAATGAACTTATTAGATGCACAAGATTGGTTAAAAACCCTAATTGGACAAGAATAAGCCTAGGGTGGGCGAAAATGACCTAAATGTTTATCCAATGACACAAATGAACTTATTGGATGCACAAGATTGGTTAAAAACCCTAATTGGACAAGAATAAGCCTAGGGAGGACGAAAATGACCTAAATGTTCATCCAATGACACAAACACACCTATTGGATGCACAAGATTGGTTAAAATCCCTAATTGGACAAGAATAAGGCTAGGGAGGACGAAAATGTCCTAAATGTTCATCCAATGACACAAATGAACTTATTGGATGCACAAGATTGGTTAAAAACCGTAATTGGACAAGAATAAGCCTTGGGAGGACGAAAATGACCTAAATGTTCATCCAATGACACAAATGAACTTATTGGATGCACAAGATTGCTTAAAAACCCTAATTGGACAAGAATAAGCCTAGGGAGGACGAAAATGACCTAAATGTTCATCCAATGACACAAATACACCTATTGGATACACAAGATTGGTTAAAAACCCTAATTGGACAAGAATAAGCCTAGGGAGGACGAAAATGACCTAAATGGTCATCCAATGACACAAATGAACTTATTGGATGCACAAGATTGCTTAAAAACCCTAATTGGACAAGAATAAGCCATTGGAGGACGAAAATGACCTAAATGTTCATCCAATGACACAAATACACCTATTGGATGCACAAGATTGGTTAGAAACCCTAATTGGACAAGAATAAACCTAGGGAGGACGAAAATGACCTAAATGTTCATCCAATGACACAAACACACCTATTGGATGCACAAGATTGGTTAAAAACCCTAATTGGACAAGAATAAGCCTAGGGTGGACGAAAATGACCTAAAGGTTTATCCAATGACACAAATGAACTTATTGGATGCACAAGATTGGTTAAAAACCCTAATTGGACAAGAATAAGCCTAGGGAGGACGAAAATGACCTATATGTTCATCCAATGACACAAACACACCTATTGGATGCACAAGATTGGTTAAAATCCCTAATTGGACAAGAATAAGCCTAGGGAGGACGAAAATGACCTAAATGTTCATCCAATGACACAAATGAACTTATTGGATACACATGATTTGTTAAAAACCATAATTGGACAAGAATAAGCCTAGAGAGGACGAAAATGCCCTAAATGTTCATCCAATAACACAAATGAACTTATTGGATGCACAAGATTGGTTAAAAACCCTAATTGGACAAGAATAAGCCTAGGGAGGACGAAAATGACCTAAATGTTCATCCAATGACACAAACACACCTATTGGATGCACAAGATTGGTTAAAATCCCTAATTGGACAAGAATAAGCCTAGGGAGGACGAAAATGACCTAAATGTTCATCCAATGACACAAATGAACTTATTGGATGCACAAGATTGGTTAAAAACCGTAATTGGACAAGAATAAGCCTTGGGAGGACGAAAATGACCTAAATGTTCATCCAATGACACAAATACGCCTATTGGATGCACAAGAATGGTTAAAAACCCTAACTGGACAAGAATAAGCCTAGGGAGGACGAAAATGACCTAAATGTTCATCCAATGACACAAATGAACTTATTGGATGCACAAGATTGGTTAAAAACCCTAATTGGACAAGAATAAGCCTTGGGAGGACGAAAAATGACCTAAATGTTCATCCAATGACACAAACACACCTATTGGATGCACAAGATTGGTTAAAAACCCTAATTGGACAAGAATAAGCCTAGGGAGGACGAAAATGACCTAAATGTTCATCCAATGACACAAATGAACTTATTGGATGCACAAGATTGCTTAAAAACCCTAATTGGACAAGAATAAGCCTAGGGAGGACGAAAATGACCTAAGTGTTCATCCAATGACACAAATGAACTTATTGGATGCAAAAGATTGGTTAAAAACCCTAATTGGACAAGAATAAGCCTAGGGAGGACGAAAAATGACCTAAATGTTCATCCAATGACACAAATGAACTTATTGGATGCACAAGATTGCTTAAAACCCTAATTGGACAAGAATAAGCCTAGGGAGGACGAAAATGACCTAAATGTTCATCCAATGACACAAATAAACTTATTGGATGCACAACATTGGTTAAAAACCCTAATTGGACAAGAATAAGCCTAGGGAGGACGAAAATGACCTAAATGTTCATCCAATGACACAAACACACCTATTGGATGCACAAGATTGGTTAAAAACCCTAATTGGACAAGAATAAGCCTAGGGAGGACGAAAATGACCTAAATGTTCATCCAATGACACAAGTGAACTTATTGGATGCACAAGATTGGTTAAAAACCCTAATTGGACAAGAATAAGCCTAGGGAGGACGAAAATGACCTAAATGTTCATCCAATGACACAAACACACCTATTGGATGCACAAGATTGGTTAAAAACCCTAATTGGACAAGAATAAGCCTAGGTAGGACGAAAATGACCTAAATTTTCATCCAATGACACAAATGAACTTATTGGATGCACAAGATTGGTTAAAAACTTTAATTGGACAAGAATAAGCCTAGGGAGGACGAAAATGACCTAAATGTTCATCCAATGACACAAATGAACTTATTGGATGCACAAGATTGCTTAAAAACCCTAATTGGACAAGAATAAGCCTAGGGAGGACGAAAATGACCTAAATGTTCATCCAATGACACAAATGAACTATTGGATGCACAAGATTGGTTAAAAACCTTATTTGGACAAGAATAAGCCTAGGGAGGACGAAAATGACCTAAATGTTCATCCAATGACACAAATGAACTTATTGGATGCACAAGATTGCTTAAAAACCCTAATTGGACAAGAATAAGCCTAGGGAGGACGAAAATGACCTAAATGTTCATCCAATGACACAAATACACCTATTGGATGCACAAGATTGGTTAAAAACCCTAATTCGACAAGTATAAGCCTAGGGAGGACGAAAATGACCTAAATGTTCATCCAATGACACAAATGAACTTATTGGATGCACAAGATTGCTTAAAAACCCTAATTGGACAAGAATAAGCCTAGGGAGGACGAAAATGACCTAAATGTTCATCCAATGACACAAATACACCTATTGGATGCACAAGATTGGTTAAAAACCCTAATTGGACAAGAATAAGCCTAGGGAGGATGAAAATGACCTAAATGTTCATCCAATGACACAAATACACCTATTGGATGCACAAGATTGGTTAAAAACCCTAATTGGACAAGAATAAGCCTAGGGAGGACAAAGATGACCTAAATGTTCATCCAATGACACAAATGAACTTATTGGATGCACAAGATTGCTTAAAAACCCTAATTGGACAAGAATAAGCCTAGGGAGGACGAAAATGACCTAAATGTTCATCCAATGACACAAATGAACTTATTGGATGCACAAGATTGCTTAAAAACCCTAATTGGACAAGAATAAGCCTAGGGAGGACGAAAATGACCTAAATGTTCATCCAATGACACAAATACACCTATTGGATGCACAAGATTGGTTAGAAACCCTAATTGGACAAGAATAAGACAAGGGAGGACGAAAATGACCTAAATGTTCATCCAATGACACAAACACACTTATTGGATGCACAAGATTGGTTAAAAACCATAATTGGACAAGAATAAGCCTAGGGAGGACGAAAATGACCTAAATGTTCATCCAATGACACAAATGAACTTATTGGATGCACAAGATTGCTTAAAAACCCTAATTGGACAAGAATAAGCCTAGGGAGGACGAAAATGACCTAAATGTTCATCCAATGACACAAATGAACTTATTGGATGCACAAGATTGCTTAAAAACCCTAATTGGACAAGAATAAGCCTAGGGAGGACGAAAATGACCTAAATGTTCATCCAATGACACAAATATACCTATTGGATGCACATGATTGGTTAAAAACCCTAATTGGACAAGAATAAGCCTAGGGAGGAAGAAAATGACCTAAATGTTCATCCAATGACACAAACACACCTATTGGATGCACAAGATTGGTTAAAAACCCTAATTGGACAAGAATAAGCCTAGGGTGGACGAAAATGACCTAAATGTTCATCCAATGACACAAACACACCTATTGGATGCAGAAGATTGCTTAAAAACCCTAATTGGACAAGAATAAGCCTAGGGAGGACGAAAATGACCTAAATGTTCATCCAATGACACAAATGAACTTATTGGATGCACAAGATTGCTTAAAAACCCTAATTGGACAAGAATAAGCCTAGGGAGGACGAAAATGACCTAAATGTTCATCCAATGACACAAATACACCTATTGGATGCACAAGATTGGTTAGAAACCCTAATTGGACAAGAATAAGCCTAGGGAGGAAGAAAATGACCTAAATGTTCATCCAATGACACAAACACACCTATTGGATGCACAAGATTGGTTAAAAACCATAATTGGACAACAATAAGCCTAGGGAGGACATAAATGACCTAAATGTTCATCCAATGACACAAATGAACTTATTGGATGCACAAGATTGCTTAAAAACCCTAATTAGACAAGAATAAGCCTAGGGAGGACGAAAATGACATAAATTTTCATCCAATGACACAAATGAACTTATTGGATGCACAAGATTGGTTAGAAACCCTAATTGGAAAAGAATAATTCTAGGGAGGACGAAAATGACCTAAATGTTCATCCAATGACACAAATGAACTTATTGGATAAACAAGATTGGTTAAAAACCCTAATTGGACAAGAATAAGCCTAGGGAGGACGAAAATGACCTAAATGTTCATCCAATGACACAAATGAACTTATTGGATGCACAAGATTGCTTAAAAACCCTAATTGGACAAGAATAAGCCTAGGGAGGACGAAAATGACCTAAATGTTCATCCAATGACACAAATACACCTATTGGATGCACAAGATTGGTTAGAAACCCTAATTGGACAAGAATAAGCCTAGGGAGGACGAAAATGACCTAAATGTTCATCCCATGACACAAACACACCTATTGGATGCACAAGATTGGATAAAAACCATAATTGGACAAGAATAAGCCTAGGGAGGACGAAAAAGACCTAAATGTTCATCCAATGACACAAATGAACTTATTGGATGCACAAGATTGCTTAAAAACCCTAATTAGACAAGAATAAGCCTAGGGAAGACGAAAATGACCTAAATGTTCATCCAATGACACAAATGAACTTATTAGATGCACAAGATTGCTTAAAAACCTAATTGGACAAGAATAAGCCTAGGGAGGAGGAAAAATGACCTAAATGTTCATCCAATGACACAAATGAACTTATTGGATGCACAAGATTGCTTATAAACCCTGATTGGACAAGAATAAGCCTAGGGAGGACGAAAATGACCTAAATGTTAATCCAATGACACAAATGAACTTATTGGATGCACAAGATTTCTTAAAAACCCTAATTGGACAAGAATAAGCCTAGGGAGGAGGAAAAATGACCTAAATGTTCATCCAATGACACAAATGAACTTATTGGATGCACAAGATTGCTTAAAACCCTAATTGGACAAGAATAAGACTAGGGAGGACGAAAATGACCTAAATGTTCATCCAATGACACAAACACACCTATTGGATGCACAAGATTGGTTAGAAACCCTAATTGAACAAGATTAAGCCTAGGGAGGACGAAAATGACGTAAATCTTAATTCAATGACACAAATGAACTTATTGGATGCACGAGATTGCTTAAAACCCTAATTGGACAAGAATAAGACTAGGGAGGACAAAAATGACCTAAATGTTCATCCAATGACACAAACACACCTATTGGATGCACAAGATTGGTTAAAAACCCTAATTGGACAAGAATAAGCCTAGGGATGACGAAAATGACCTAAATGTTCATCCAATGACACAAATGAACTTATTGGATGCACAAGATTGGTTAAAAACCCTAATTGGACAAGAATAAGCCTAGGGTGGACGAAAATGACCTAAATGTTTATCCAATGACACAAATGAACTTATTGGATGCACAAGATTGGTTAAAAACCCTAATTGGACAAGAATAAGCCTAGGGAGGACGAAAATGACCTAAATGTTCATCCAATGACACAAACACACCTATTGGATGCACAAGATTGGTTAAAAACCCTAATTGGACAAGAATAAGCCTAGGGAGGACGAAAATGACCTAAATGTTCATCCAATGACACAAAAGAACTTATTGGATGCACAAGATTGCTTTAAACCCTAATTGGACGAGAATAAGACTAGGGAGGATGAAAATGACCTAAATGTTCATCAAATGACACAAACGCACCTATTGGATGCACAAGATTGGTTAAAAACCCTAATTGGACAACAATAAGCCTAGGGAGGATGAAAATGACCTAAATGTTCATCTAATGACACAAACGCACCTATTGGATGCACAAGATTGGTTAAAAACCCTAATTGCACAAAACTAAGCCTAGTGAGGACGAAAATAACCTAAATGTTCATCCAATGACACAAATGAACTTATTGGATGCACAAGATTGCTTAAAACCCTAATTGGACAAGAATAAGACTAGGGAGGACGAAAATGACCTAAATGTTCATCCAATGACACAAACACACCTATTGGATGCACAAGATTGGTTAGAAACCCTAATTGAACAAGAATAAGCCTAGGGAGGACGAAAATGACCTAAATGTTCATCCAATGACACAAATGAACTTATTGGATGCACAAGATTGCTTAAAAACCCTAATTGGACAAGAATAAGCCTAGGGAGGACGAAAATGAGCTAAATATTCATCCAATGACACAAATGAACTTATTGGATGCACAAGATTGGTTAAAAACCCTAATTGGACAACAATAAGCCTTGGGAGGACGAAAATGACCTAAATGTTCATCCAATGACACAAATGAACTTATTGGATGCACAAGATTGGTTAAAAACCCTAATTGGACAAGAATAAGCCTAGGGTGGACGAAAATGACCTAAATGTTTATCCAATGACACAAATGAACTTATTGGATACACAAGATTGGTTAAAAACCCTAATTGGACAAGAATAAGCCTAGGGAGGACGAAAATGACCTAAATGTTCATCCAATGACACAAACACACCTATTGGATGCACAAGATTGGTTAAAAACCCTAACTGGAAAAGAATAAGCCTAGGGAGGACGAAAATGACTTAAATCTGAATCCAATGACACAAATGAACTTATTGGATGCACAAGATTGGTTAAAAACCCTAATTGGACAAGAATAAGCCTTGGGAGGACGAAAATGACCTAAATGTTCATCCAATGACACAAATGAACTTATTGGATGCACAAGATTGGTTAAAAACCCTAATTGGACAAGAATAAGCCTAGGGTGGACGAAAATGACCTAAATGTTCATCCAACGACACAAATGAACTTATTGGATGCACAAGACTGGTTAAAAACCCTAATTGGACAAGAATAAGCCTTGGGAGGACGAAAATGACCTAAATGTTCATCCAATGACACAAATGAACTTATTGGATGCACAAGATTGGTTAAAAACCCTAATTGGACAAGAATAAGCCTTGGGAGGACGAAAATGACCTAAATGTTCATCCAATGACACAAATGAACTTATTAGATGCACAAGATTGGTTAAAAACCCTAATTAGACAAGAATAAGCCTAGGGAGGACGAAAATGACCTAAATGTTTATCCAATGACACAAATGAACTTATTGGATGCACAAGATTGGTTAAAAACCCTAATTGGACAAGAATAAGCCTAGGGAGGACGAAAATGACCTAAATGTTCATCCAATGACACAAACACACCTATTGGATGCACAAGATTGGTTAAAAACCCTAATTGGACAAGAATAAGCCTAGGGAGGACGAAAATGACGTAAATGTTCATCCAATGACACAAACACACCTACTGGATGCACAAGATTGGTTAAAAACCCTAATTGGACAAGAATAAGCCTAGGAGGACGAAAATGACGTAAATGTTCATCCAATGACACAAATGAACTCATTGGATGCACAAGATTGCTTAAAAACCCTAATTGGACAAGAATAAGCCTAGGGAGGACGAAAATGACCTAAATGTTCATCCAATGACACAAATACACCTATTGGATGCAAAAGATTGGTTAGAAACCCTAATTTGACAAGAATAAGCCTAGGGAGGACGAAAATGACCTAAATGTTCATCCAATGACACAAATACACCTATTGGATGCACAAGATTGGTTAGAAACCCTAATTGGACAAGAATAAGCCTAGGGAGGACGAAAATGACCTAAATGTTCATCCAATGACACAAACACACCTATTGGATGCACAAGATTGGTTAAAATCCCTAATTGGACAAGAATAAGCCTAGGGAGGACGAAAATGACCTAAATGTTCATCCAATGACACAAACACAACTATTGGATGCACAAGATTGGTTAGAAACCCTAATTGGACAAGAATAAGCCTAGGGAGGACGAAAATGACCTAAATGTTCATCCAATGACACAAATGAACTTATTGGATGCACAAGATTGGTTAAAAACCCTAATTGGACAAGAATAAGCCTAGGGAGGACGAAAATGACCTAAATGTTCATCCAATGACATAAATGAACCTATTGGATGCACAAGATTGGTTAAAAACCCTAACTGGACAAGAATAAGCCTAGGGTGGACGAAAATGACCTAAATGTTTATCCAATGACAGAAATGAACTTATTGGATTCACAAGATTGGTTAAAAACCCTAATTGGACAAGAATAAGCCTAGGGAGGACGAAAATGACCTAAATGTTCATCCAATGACACAAACACACCTATTGGATGCACAAGATTGGTTAAAAACCCTAATTGGACAAGAATAAGCATAGGGAGGACGAAAATGACCTAAATGTTCATCCAATGACACAAACACACCTATTGGATACACAAGATTGGTTAAAAACCCTAATTGGACAAGAATAAGCCTAGGGAGGACGAAAATGACCTAAATGTTCATCCAATGACACAAATGAACTTATTGGATGCACAAGATTGCTTAAAAACCCTAATTGGACAAGAATAAGCCTAGGGAGGACGAAAATGACCTAAATGTTCAACCAATGACACAAATGAACTTATTGGATGCACAAGATTGCTTAAAACCCTAATTGGACAAGAATAAGACTAGGGAGGACGAAAATGACCTAAATGTTCATCCAATGACACAAACACATCTATTGGATGCACAAGATTGGTTAGAAACCCTAATTGAACAAGAATAAGCCTAGGGAGGACGAAAATTACTTAAATATTAATCCAATGACACAAATGAACTTATTGGATGCACAAGATTGGTTAGAAACCGTAATTGGACAAGAATAAGCCTAGGGAGGACGAAAATGACCTAAATGTTCATCCAATGACACAAATGAACTTATTGGATGCACAAGATTGCTTAAAAACCCTAATTGGACAAGAATAAGCCTAGGGAGGACGAAAATGACCTAAATGTTCATCCAATGACACAAATGAACTTATTGGATGCACAAGATTGCTTATAAACCCTAATTGGACAAGAATAAGACTAGGGAGGACGAAAATGACCTAAATGTTCATCCAATGACACAAATACACCTATTGGATGCAAAAGATTGGTTAGAAACCCTAATTGGACAAGAATAAGCCTAGGGAGGACGAAAATGACCTAAATGTTCATCCAATGACACAAATGAACTTATTGGAGGCACAAGATTGCTTAAAAACCCTAATTGGACAAGAATAAGCCTAGGGAGGACGAAAATGACCTAAATGTTCATCCAATGACACAAATACACCTATTGAATGCAAAAGATTGGTTAGAAACCCTAATTTGACAAGAATAAGCCTAGGGAGGACGAAAATGACCTAAATGTTCATCCAATGACACAAGCACACCTATTGGATGCACAAGATTGGTTAAAAACCCTAATTGGACAAGAATAAGCCTAGGGAGGACGAAAATAACCTAAAAGTTCATCCAATGACACAAATGAACTTATTGGATGCACAAGATTGGTTAGAAACCCTAATTGGACAAGAATAAGCATAGGGAGGACGAAAATGACCTAAATGTTCATCCAATGACACAAATGAACTTATTGGATGCACAAGATTGCTTATAAACCCTAATTGGACAAGAATAAGCCTAGGGAGGACGAAAATGACCTAAATGTTCATCCAATGACACAAATGAACTTATTGGATGCACAAGATTGCTTAAAAACTCTAATTGGACAAGAATAAGCCTAGGGAGGACGAAAAATGACCTAAATGTTTATCCAATGACACAAATGAACTAATTGGATGCACAAGTTTGGTTAAAAACCCTAATTGGACAAGAATAAGCCTAGGGAGGACGAAAATGACCTAAATGTTCATCCAATGACACAAACACACCTATTGGATGCACAAGATTGGTTAAAATCCCTAATTGGACAAGAATAAGCCTAGGGAGGACGAAAATGACCTAAATGTTCATCCAATGACACAAATGAACTTATTGGATGCACAAGATTGCTTAAAAACCCTAATTGGACAAGAATAAGCCTAGGGAGGACGAAAATGACCTAAATGTTCATCCAATGAGACAAATACACCTATTGGACGCACAAGATTGGTTAGAAACCCTAATTGGACAAGAATAAGCCTAGGGAGGACGAAAATGACCAAAATGTTCATCCAATGACACAAACACACCTATTGGATGCACAAGATTGGTTAAAAACCATAATTGGACAAGAATAAGCCTAGGGAGGACGAAAATGACCTAAATGTTCATCCAATGACACAAATGAACTTATTGGATGCACAAGATTGCTTAAAAACCCTAATTCGACAAGAATAAGCCTAGGGAAGACGAAAATGACCTAAATGTTCATCCAATGACACAAATACACCTGTTAGATGCACAAGATTGGTTAGAAACCATAATTGGACAAGAATAAGCCTAGGGAGGACGAAAATGACATAAATGTTCATCCAATGACACAAACACACCTATTGGATGCACAAGATTGGTTAAAAACCCTAACTGGACAAGAATAAGCCTAGGGAGGACGAAAATGACCTAAATGTTCATCCAATGACACAAATGAACTTATTGGATGCACAAGATTGGTTAGAAACCCTAACTGGACAAGAATAAGCCTAGGGAGGACGAAAATGACCTAAATGTTCATCCAATGACACAAATGAACTTATTGGATGCACAAGATTGCTTAAAACCCTGATTGGACAAGAATAAGACTAGGGAGGACGAAAATGACCTAAATGTTCATCCAATGACACAAACACACCTATTGGATGCACAAGATTGGTTAGAAACCCTAAATGAACAAGAATAAGCCTAGGGAGGACGAAAATGACCTAAATGTTCATCCAATGAAACAAATGAACTTATAGGATTCACAAGATTGCTTAAAAACCCTAATTGGACAAGAATAAGCCTAGGGAGGACGAAAATGACCTAAATGTTCATCCAATGACACAAATGAACTTATTGGATGCACATGATTGGTTTAAAAACCCTAATTGGACAAGAATAAGGCTTGGGAGGACGAAAATGACCTAAATGTTCATCCAATGACACAAATGAACTTATTGGATGCACAAGATTGCTTAAAACCCTGATTGGACAAGAATAAGACTAGGGAGGACGAAAATGACCTAAATGTTCATCCAATGACACAAACACACCTATTGGATGCACAAGATTGGTTAGAAACCCTAAATGAACAAGAATAAGCCTAGGGAGGACGAAAATGACCTAAATGTTCATCCAATGAAACAAATGAACTTATAGGATTCACAAGATTGCTTAAAAACCCTAATCGGACAAGAATAAGCCTAGGGAGGACGAAAATGACCTAAATGTTCATCCAATGACACAAATGAACTTATTGGATGCACAAGATTGCTTATAAACCCTAATTCGACAAGAATAAGCCTAGGGAGGACGAAAATGACCTAAATGTTCATCCAATGACACAAATGAACATATTGGATGCACAAGATTGCTTAAAACCCTGATTGGACAAGAATAAGACTAGGGAGGACGAAAATGACCTAAATGTTCATCCAATGACACAAACACACCTATTGGATGCACAAGATTGGTTAGAAACCCTAATTGAACAAGAATAAGCCTAGGGAGGACGAAAATGACCTAAATGTTCATCCAATGACACAAATGAACTTATTGGATGAACAAGATTGGTTAAAAACCCTAATTGGACAAGAATAAGCCTTGGGAGGACGAAAATGACCTAAATGTTCATCCAATGACACAAATGAACTTATTGGATGCACAAGATTGGTTAAAAACCCTAATTGGACAAGAATAAGCCTAGGGTGGATTAAAATGACCTAAATGTTCATCCAATGACACAAATGAACTTATTGGATGCACAAAATTGGTTAAAAACCCTAATTGGACAAGAATAAGCCTAGGGAGAACGAAAATGACCTAAATGTTCATCCAATGACACAAACACACCTATTGGATGCACAAGATTGGTTAAAAACCCTAATTGGACAAGAATAAGCCTAGGGAGGACGAAAATGACCTAAATGTTCATCAAATGACTAAAGACACCTATTGGATGCACAAGATTGGTTAGAAACCCTAATTGGACAAGAATAAGCATAGGGAGGACGAAAATGACCTAAATGTTCACCCAATGACACAAATGAACTTATTGGATGCACAAGATTGGTTAAAAACCCTAATTGGACAAGAATAAGCCTAGGGAGGACGAAAATGACCTAAATGTTCATCCAATGACACAAACACACCTATTGGATGCACAAGATTGGTTAAAAACCCTAATTGGACAAGAATAAGCATAGGGAGGACGAAAATGACCTAAACGTTCATCAAATGACACAAACACACCTATTGGATGCACAAGATTGGTTAGAAACCCTAATTGGACAAGAATAAGCCTTGGGAGGACGAAAATGACCTAAATGTTCACCCAATGACACAAATGAACTTATTGGATGCACAAGATTGGTTAAAAACCCTAATTGGACAAGAATAAGCCTAGGGAGGACGAAAATGACCTAAATGTTCATCCAATGACACAAACACACCTATTGGATGCACAAGATTGGTTAGAAACCCTTATTGGACAAGAATAAGCCTAGCAAGGACGAAAATGACCTAAATGTTAATCCAATGACACAAATGAACTTATTGGAAGCACAAGATTGGTTAAAAACCCTAATGGGACAAGAATAAGCCTAGGGAGGACGAAAATGACCTAAATGTTCATCCAATGACACAAACAAACCTATTGGATGCACAAGATTGGTTAGAAACCCTAATTGGACAAGAATAAGCCTAGGGAGGACGAAAATGACCTAAATGTTCATCCAATGACACAAATACACCTATTGGATGCACAAGATTGGTTAGAAACCCTAATTGGACAAGAATAAGCCTAGGGAGGACGAAAATGACCTAAATGTTCATCCAATGACACAAAAAGACACCTATTGGATGCACAAGATTGGTTAAAAACCCTAATTGGACAAGAATAAGCCTAGGGTTGACGAAAATGACCAAAATGTTTATCCAATGACACAAATGAACTTATTGGATGCACAAGATTGGTTAAAAACCCTAATTGGACAAGAATAAGCCTAGGGAGGACGAAAATGACCTAAATGTTCATCCAATGACACAAACACACCTATTGGATGCACAAGATTGGTTAAAAACCCTAATTGCACAAAACTAAGCCTAGGGAGGACGAAAATGACATAAATGTTCATCCAATGACACAAATGAACTTATTGGATGCACAAGATTGCTTAAAAACCCTAATTGGACAACAAAAAGCCTAGGGAGGATGAAAATGACCTAAATATTCATCCAATGACACAAACACACCTATTGGATGCACAAGATTGGTTAAAAACCCTAACTTGACAAGAATAAGCCTAGGGAGGACGAAAATGACTTAAATCTTAATCCAATGACACAAATGAACTTATTGGATGCACAAGATTGCTTAAAAACCCTAATTGGACAACAATAAGCCTAGGGAGGATGAAAATGACCTAAATGTTCATCCAATGACACAAACACACCTATTGGATGCACAAGATTGGTTAAAAACCCTAACTTGACAAGAATAAGCCTAGGGAGGACGAAAATGACTTAAATCTTAATCCAATGACACAAATGAACTTATTGGATGCACAAGATTGCTTAAAACCCTAATTGGATAAGAATAAGCCTTGGGAGGACGAAAATGACCTAAATGTTCATAAAATGACACAAACACACCTATTGGATGCACAAGATTGGCTTAAAACCCTAATTGGACAAGAATATGACTAGGGAGGACGAAAATGACCTAAATGTTCATCCAATGACACAAACACACCTATTGGATGCACAAGATTGGTTAAAAACCCTAATTGGACAACAATAAGCCTAGGTAGGATGAAAATGACCTAAATGTTCATCTAATGACACAAACACACCTATTGGATGCACAAGATTGGTTAAAAACCCTAATTGGACAAGAATAAGCCTAGGGTGGACGAAAATGACCTAAAAGTTTATCCAATGACACAAATAAACTTATTGGATGCACAAGATTGGTTAAAAACCCTAATTGGACAAGAATAAGCCTAGGGAGGACGAAAATGACCTAAATGTTCATCCAATGACACAAACACACCTATTGGATGCACAAGATTGGTTAAAAACCCTAATTAGACAAGAATAAGTCTAGGGAGGACGAAAATGACCTAAATGTTCATCCAATGACACAAATGAACTTATTGGATGCACAAGATTGCTTAAAACCTTAATTGGACAAGAATAAGCCTAGGGAGGACGAAAACGACCTAAATGTTCATCCAATGAAACAAACACACCTATTGGAAGCACAAGATTGGTTAAAAACCCTAATTGGACAAGAATAAGCCTAGGGAGGACGAAAATGACCTAAATGTTCATCCAATGACACAAACACACCTATTGGATGCACAAGATTGGTTAAAAACCCTAATTGGACAAGAATAAGCCTAGGGAGGACGAAAATGACCTAAATGTTTATCCGATGACACAAATTAACTTATTGGATGCACAAGATTGGTTAAAAATCCTAATTGGACAAGAATAAGCCTAGGGAGGACGAAAATGACCTAAATGTTCATCCAATGACACAAACACACCTATTGGATGCACAAGATTGGTTAAAAACCCTAACTGGACAAGAATAAGCCTAGGGAGGACGAAAATGACTTAAATCTTAATCCAATGACACAAATGAACTTATTGGATGCCCAAGATTGCTTAAAACCCTAATTGGATAAGCATAAGCCTTGGGAGGACGAAAATGACCTAAATGTTCATCCAATGACACAAATTAACTAATTGGATGCACAAGATTGGTTAAAAACCCTAATTGGACAAGAATAAGCCTTGGGAGGACGAAAATGACCTAAATGTTCATCCAATGACACAAATGAACTTATTGGATGCACAAGATTGGTTAAAAACCCTAATTGGACAAGAATAAGCCTTGGGAGGACGAAAATGACTTAAATGTTAATCCAATGACACAAATGAACTTATTGGATGCACAAGATTGCTTAAAACCTTAATTGGACAAGAATAAGACTAGGGAGGACGAAAATGACCTAAATGTTCATCCAATGACACAAACACACCTATTGGATGCACAAGATTGGTTAGAAACCCTAATTGGACAAGAATAAGCCTAGGAAGGACGAAAATGACCTAAATGTTAATCCAATGACACAAATGAACTTATTGGATGCACAAGATTGGTTAAAAACCCTAATTGGACAAGAATAAGCCTAGGGAGGACGAAAATGACCTAAATGTTCATCCAATGACACAAACACACCTATTGGATGTACAAGATTGGTTAGAAACCGTAATGGGACAAGAATAAGCCTAGGAAGGACGAAAATGACCTAAATGTTCATCCAATGACACAAATGAACTTATTGGACGCACAAGATTGCTTAAACCCTAATTGGACAAGATTAAGACTAGGGAGGACGAAAATGACCTAAATGTTCATCCAATGACACAAACACACCTATTGGATGCACAAGATTGGTTAGAAACCCTAATTGGACAAGAATAAGCCTAGGAAGGACGAAAATGACCTAAATGTTAATCCAATGACACAAATGAACTTATTGGATGCACAAGATTGGTTAAAAACCCTAATTGGACAAGAATAAGCCTAGGGAGGACGAAAATGACCTAAATGTTCATCCAATGACACAAACACACCTATTGGATGCACAAGATTGGTTAAAAACCCTAATTAGACAAGAATAAGCCTAGGGAGGACGAAAATGACCTAAATGTTCATCCAATGACACAAATGAACTTATTGGATGCACAAGATTGGTTAAAACTCCTAATTGGACAAGAATAAGCCTAGGGAGGACGAAAATAACCTAAATGTTCATCAAATGACTAAACACACCTATTGGATGCACAAGATTGGTTAGAAACCCTAATTGGACAAGAATAAGCCTGGGGAGGACGAAAATGACCTAAATGTTCACCCAATGACACAAATGAACTTATTGGATGCACAAGATTGGTTAAAAACCCTAATTGGACAAGAATAAGCCTAGGGAGGACGAAAATGACCTAAATGTTCATCCAATGACACAAACACACCTATTGGATGCACAAGATTGGTTAGAAACCCTAATTGGACAAGAATAAGCCTAGGGAGGACGAAAATAAACTAAATGTTCATCCAATGACACAAACACACCTATTGGATGCACAAGATTGGTTAGAAACCCTAATTAAATAAGAATAAGCCTAGGGAGGACGAAAATGACCTAAATGTTCATCCAATGACACAAATGAACTTATTGGATGCACAAGATTGGTTAAAAACCCTAATTGGACAAGAATAAGCCTAGGGAGGACGAAAATGACCTAAATGTTCATCCAATGACACAAATGAACTTATTGGATGCACAAGATTGGTTAAAAACCCTAATTGGACAAGAATAAGCCTACGGAGGACGAAAATGACCTAAATGTTCATCCAATGACACAAACACACCTATTGGATGCACAAGATTGGGTAAAAATCCTAATTGGACAAGAATAAGCCTAGGGAGGACGAAAATGACCTAAATGTTCATCCAATGACACAAATGAACTTATTGGATGCGCAAGATTGCTTAAAAACCCTAATTGGACAAGAATAAGCCTAGGGAGGACGAAAATGACCTAAATGTTCATCCAATGACACAAATACACCTATTGGATGCACAAGATTGGTTAGAAACCCTAATTGGACAAGAATAAGCCTAGGGAGGACGAAAATGACCTAAATTTTCATCAAATGACACAAATACACCTATTGGATGCACAAGATAGGTTAAAAACCCTAATTGGACAAGAATAAGCCTTGGGTTGACGAAAATGACCTAAATGTTTATCCAATGACACAAATGAACTTATTGGATGCACAAGATTGGTTAAAAACCCTAATTGGACAAGAATAAGCCTAGGGAGGACGAAAATGACCTAAATGTTCATCCAATGACACAAACACACCTATTGGATGCACAAGATTGGTTAAAAACCCTAATTGGACGAGAATAAGCCTAGGGAGGACGAAAATGACCTAAATGTTCATCCAATGACACAAATGAACTTATTGGATGCACAAGATTGCTTAAAAACCCTAATTGGACAAGAATAAGCCTAGGGAGGACGAAAATGACCTAAATGTTCATCCAATGACACAAATACACCTATTGGATGCACAAGATTGGTTAAAAACCCTAATTGGACAAGAATAAGCCTAGGGAGGATGAAAATGACCTAAATGTTCATCCAATGACACAAATACACCTATTGGATGCACAAGATTGGTTAAAAACCCTAATTGGACAAGAATAAGCCTAGGGAGGACAAAGATGACCTAAATGTTCATCCAATGACACAAATGAACTTATTGGATGCACAAGATTGCTTAAAAACCCTAATTGGACAAGAATAAGCCTAGGGAGGACGAAAATGACCTAAATGTTCATCCAATGACACAAATGAACTTATTGGATGCACAAGATTGCTTAAAAACCCTAATTCGACAAGAATAAGCCTAGGGAAGACGAAAATGACGTAAATGTTCATCCAATGACACAAATGAACTTATTAGATGCACAAGATTGGTTAAAAACCCTAATTGGACAAGAATAAGCCTAGGGTGGGCGAAAATGACCTAAATGTTTATCCAATGACACAAATGAACTTATTGGATGCACAAGATTGGTTAAAAACCCTAATTGGACAAGAATAAGCCTAGGGAGGACGAAAATGACCTAAATGTTCATCCAATGACACAAACACACCTATTGGATGCACAAGATTGGTTAGAAACCCTAATTGGACAACAATAAGCCTAGGAAGGACGAAAATGACCTAAATGTTAATCCAATGACACAAATGAACTTATTGGATGCACAAGATTGGTTAAAAACCCTAATTGGACAAGAATAAGCCTAGGGAGGACGAAAATGACCTAAATGTTCATCCAATGACACAAACACACCTATTGGATGCACAAGATTAGTTAAAATCCCTAATTGGACAAGAATAAGCCTAGGGAGAACGAAAATGACCTAAATGTTCATCCAATGACACAAATGAACTTATTGGATGCACAAGATTGGTTAAAAACCCTAATTGGACAAGAATAAGCCTAGGGTAGACGAAAATCACCTAATTGTTCATCCAATGACACAAATGAACTTATTGGATGCACATGATTGGTTAAAAACCCTAATTGGACAAGAATAAGCATAAGGAGGACGAAAATGACCTAAATGTTCATCCAATGACACATACACACCTATTGGATGCACAAGATTGGTTAGAAACCCTAATTGGACAAGAATAAGCCTAGGGAGGATGAAAATGACCTAAATGTTCATCCAATGACAAAAACACACCTATTGGATGCACAAGATTAGTTAGAAACCCTAATTGGACAAGAATAAGCCTAGGGAGGACGAAAATGACCTAAATGTTAATCTAATGAAACAAATGAACTTATTGGATGCACAAGATTGGTTAAAAACCCTAATTGGACAAGAACAAGCCTAGGAAGGACGAAAATGACCTAAATGTTAATCCAATGACACAAATGAACTTATTGGATGCACAAGATTGGTTAAAAACCCTAATTGGACAAGAATAAGCCTAGGGAGGACGAAAATGACCTAAATGTTCATCCAATGACACAAACACACCTATTGGATGCACAAGATTGGTTAAAATCCCTAATTGGACAAGAATAAGCCTAGGGAGGATGAAAATGACCTAAATATTCATCCAATGACACAAATGAACTTATTGGATGCACAAGATTGCTTAAAACCCTAATTGGACAAGAATAAGACTAGGGAGGACGAAAATAACCTAAATTTTCATCCAATGACACAAACACACCTATTGGATGCACAAGATTGGTTAGAAACCCTAATTGGACAAGAATAAGCCTAGGGAGGACGAAAATGACCTAAATGTTAATCCAATGACACAAATGAACTTATTGGATGCACAAGATTGGTTAAAAACCCTAATTGGACAAGAATAAGCCTAGGGAGGACGAAAATAACCTAAATGTTCATCAAATGACTAAACACACCTATTGGATGCACAAGATTGGTTAGAAACCCTAATTGGACAATAATAAGCCTAGGAAGGACGAAAATGACCTAAATGTTCACCCAAAGACACAAATGAACTTATTGGATGCACAAGATTGGTTAAAAACCCTAATTGGACAAGAATAAGCCTAGGGAGGACGAAAATGACCTAAATGTTCATCCAATGACACAAACACACCTATTGGATGCACAAGATTGGTTAGAAACCCTAATTGGACAAGAATAAGCCTAGGGAGGACGAAAATGACCTAAATGTTAATCCAATGACACAAATGAACTTATTGGATGCACAAGATTGGTTAAAAACCCTAATTGGACAAGAATAAGCCTAGGGAGGACGAAAATGACCTAAATTTTCATCCAATGACACAAACACACCTATTGGATGCACAAGATTGGTTAAAATCCCTAATTGGACAAGAATAAGCCTAGGGAGGACGAAAATGACCTAAATGTTCATCCAATGACACAAATGAACTTATTGGATGCACAAGATTGCTTAAAAACCCTAATTGGACAAGAATAAGCCTAGGGAGGACGAAAATGACCTAAATGTTCATCCAATGACACAAATACACCTATTGGATGCACAAGATTGGTTAGAAACCCTAATTGGACAAGAATAAGCCTAGGGTGGGCGAAAATGACCTAAATGTTTATCCAATGACACAAATGAACTTATTGGATGCACAAGATTGGTTAAAAACCCTAATTGGACAAGAATAAGCCTAGGGAGGACGAAAATGACCTAAATGTTCATCCAATGACACAAACACACCTATTGGATGCACAAGATTGGTTAAAAACCCTAACTGGACAACAATAAGCCTAGGGAGGATGAAAATGACCTAAATGTTCATCCAATGACACAAACACACTTATTGGATGCACAAGATTGCTTAAAAACCCTAATTGGACAAGACTATGCCTAGGGAGGACGAAAATGACCTAAATGTTCATCCAATGACACAAATGAACTTATTGGATGCACAAGATTGGTTAAAAACCCTAATTGGACAAGAATAAGCCTAGGGAGGACGAAAATGACCTAAATGTTCATCCAATGACACAAATGAACTTATTGGATGCACAAGATTGCTTAAAAACCCTAATTGGATAAGAATAAGCCTAGGGAGGACGAAAATGACCTAAATGTCCATCCAATGACACAAATACACCTATTGGATGCAGAAGATTCGTTAGAAACCCTAATTGGACAAGAATAAGCCTAGGGAGGACGAAACTGACCTAAATGTTCATCCAATGACACAAACACACCTATTGGATGCACAAGATTGGTTAAAAACACTAATTGGACAAGAATAAGCCTAGGGAGGACGAAAATGACCTAAATGTTCATCCAATGACACAAATGAACTTATTGGAAGCACAAGATTGGTTAAAAACCCTAATTGGACAAGAATAAGCCTAGGGAGGACGAAAATGACCTAAATGTTCATCCAATGACACAAATGAACTTATTGGATGCACAAGATTGCTTAAAAACCCTAATTGGACAAGAATAAGCCTAGGGAGGACGAAAATGACCTAAATGTCCATCCAATGACACAAATACACCTATTGGATGCACAAGATTCGTTAGAAACCCTAATTGGACAAGAATAAGCCTAGGGAGGACGAAACTGACCTAAATGTGCATCCAATGACACAAACACACCTATTGGATGCACAAGATTGGTTAAAAACGCTAATTGGACAAGAATAAGCCTAGGGAGGACGAAAATGACCTAAATGTTCATCCAATGACACAAATGAACTTATTGGATGCACAAGATTGGTTAAAAACCCTAATTGGACAAGAATAAGCCTAGGGAGGACGAAAATGACCTAAATGTTCATCCAATGACACAAATGAACTTATTGGATGCACAAGATTGCTTAAAAACCCTAATTGGACAAGAATAAGCCTAGGGAGGACGAAAATGACCTAAATGTTCATCCAATGACACAAATACACCTATTGGATGCACATGATTGGTTAGAAACCCTAATTGGACAAGAATAAGCCTAGGTAGGACGAAAATGACCTAAATGTTCATCCAATGACACAAACACACCTATTGGATGCACAAGATTGGTTAAAAACCCAAATTGGACAAGAATAAGCCTAGGGAGGACGAAAATGACCTAAATGTTCATCCAATGACACAAACACACCTATTGGAAGCACAAGATTGGTTAAAATCCCTAATTGGACAAGAATAAGCCTAGGGAGGACGAAAATGACCTAAATGTTCATCCAATGACACAAATGAACTTATTGGATGCACAAGATTGCTTAAAAACCCTAATTGGACAAGAATAAGCCTAGGGAGGACGAAAATGACCTAAATGTTCATCCAATGACACAAATACACCTATTGGATGCACAAGATTAGTTAGAAACCCTAATTGGACAAGAGAAAGCCTAGGGAGGACGAAAATGACCTAAATGTTCATCCAATGACACAAACACACCTATTGGATGCACAAGATTGGTTAAAAACCCTAATTGGACAAGAATAAGCCTCGGGTGGACGAAAATGACCTAAATGTATATCCAATGACACAAATGAACTTATTGGATGCACAAGAATGGTTAAAAACCCTAATTGGACAAGAATAAGCCTAGGGAGGACGAAAATGACCTAAATGTTCATCCAATGACACAAACACACCTATTGGATGCACAAGATTGGTTAAAATCCCTAATTGGACAAGAATAAGCCTAGGGAGGACGAAAATGACCTAAATGTTCATCCAATGACACAAATGAACTTATTGGATGCACAAGATTGCTTAAAAACCCTAATTCGACAAGAATAAGCCTAGGGAAGACGAAAATGACGTAAATGTTTATCCAATGACACAAATGAACTTATTGGATGCACAAGATTTCTTAAAAACCCTAATTGGACAAGAATAAGCCTAGGGAGGACGAAAATGACCTAAATGTTCATCCAATGACACAAATGAACTTATTGGATGCACAAGATTGCTTAAATCCCTAATTGGACAAGAATAAGACTAGGGAGGACGAAAATGACCTAAATGTTCATCCAATGACACAAACACACCTATTGGATGCACAAGATTGGTTAGAAACCCTAATTGAACAAGAATTAGCCTAGGGAGGACGAAAATGACTTAAATCTTAATCCAATGACACAAATGAACTTATTGGATGCACAAGATTGCTTAAAACCATAATTGGACAAGAATAAGACTACGGAGGACGAAAATGACCTAAATGTTCATCCAATGAGACACAAACACACCTATTGGATGCACAAGATTGGTTAGAAACCCTAATTGGACAAGAATAAGCCTAGGGAAGACGAAAATGACCTAAATGTTCATCCAATGACACAAATGAACTTATTGGATGCACAAGATTGGTTAAAAACCCTAATTGGACAACAATAAGCCTAGGGAGGACGAAAATGACCTAAATGTTCATCCAATGACACAAATGAACTTATTGGATGCACAAGATTTGTTAAAAACCCTAATTGGACAAGAATTAGCCTAGGGAGGACGAAAAATGACCTAAATGTTCATCCAATGACACAAATGAACTTATTGGATGCACAAGATTGCTTAAAACCCTAATTGGACAAGAATAAGCTTAGGGAGGACGAAAATGACCTAAATGTTCATCCAATGACACAAATGAACTTATTGGATGCACAAGAATGCTTAAAAACCCTAATTGGACAAGAATAAGCCTAGGGAGGACGAAAAATGACCTAAATGTTCATCCAATGACACAAATGAACTTATTGGATGCAAAAGATTGCTTAAAACCCTAATTGGACAAGAATAGGACTAGGGAGGACGAAAATGACCTAAATGTTTATCCAATGACACAAACACACCTATTGGATGCACAAGATTGGTTAGAAACCCTAATTGAACAAGAATAAGCCTAGAGAGGATGAAAATGACTTAAATCTTAATCCAATGACACAAATGAACTTATTGGATGCACAAGATTGGTTAAAAACCCTAATTGGACAAGAATAAGCCTTGGGAGGACGAAAATGACCTAAATGTTCATCCAATGACACAAATGAACTTATTGGATGCACAAGATTGGTTAAAAACCCTAATTGGACAAGAATTAGCCTAGGGTGGGCGAAAATGACCTAAATGTTTGTCCAATGACACAAATGAACTTATTGGATGCACAAGATTGGTTAAAAACCCTAATTGGACAAGAATAAGCCTAGGGAGGACGAAAATGACCTAAATGTTCATCCAATGACACAAATGAACTTATTGGATGCACAAGATTGGTTAAAAACCCTAATTGGACAAGAAAAAGCCTTGGGAGGACGAAAATGACCTAAATGTTCATCCAATGACACAAATGAACTTATTGGATGCACAAGATTGGTTAAAAACCCTAATTGGACAAGAATAAGCATAGGGAGGACGAAAAATGACCTAAATGTTCATCCAATGACACAAATGAACTTATTGGATGCACAAGATTGCTTAAAACCCTAATTGGACAAGAATAAGCCTAGGGAGGACGAAAATGACCTAAATGTTCATCCAATGAAACAAATGAACTTATAGGATTCACAAGATTGCTTAAAAACCCTAATTGGAGAAGAATAAGCCTAGGGAGGACGAAAATGACCTAAATGTTCATCCAATGACACAAATGAACTTATTGGATGCACATGATTGGTTTAAAAACCCTAATTGGACAAGAATAAGGCTTGGGAGGACGAAAATGACCTAAATGTTCATCCAATGACAGAAATGAACTTATTAGATGCACAAGATTGGTTAAAAACCCTAATTGGACAAGAATAAGCCTAGGGTGGGCGAAAATGACCTAAATGTTTATCCAATGACACAAATGAACTTATTGGATGCACAAGATTGGTTAAAAACCCTAATTGGACAAGAATAAGCCTAGGGAGGACGAAAATGACCTAAATGTTCATCCAATGACACAAACACACCTATTGGATGCACAAGATTGGTTAAAATCCCTAATTGGACAAGAATAAGCCTAGGGAGGACGAAAATGACCTAAATGTTCATCCAATGACACAAATGAACTTATTGGATGAACAAGATTGCTTAAAAACCCTAATTGGACAAGAATAAGCCTTGGGAGGACGAAAATGACCTAAATGTTCATCCAATGACACAAATGAACTTATTGGATGCACAAGATTGGTTAAAAACCCTAATTGGACAAGAATAAGCCTAGGGAGGACGAAAATGACCTAAATGTTCATCCAATGACACAAATGAACTTATTGGATGCACATGATTGGTTTAAAAACCCTAATTGGACAAGAATAAGGCTTGGGAGGACGAAAATGACCTAAATGTTCATCCAATGACACAAATGAACTTATTAGATGCACAAGATTGGTTAAAAACCCTAATTGGACAAGAATAAGCCTAGGGTGGGCGAAAATGACCTAAATGTTCATCCAATGACACAAATGAACTTATTGGATGCACAAGATTGCTTAAAACCCTGATTGGACAAGAATAAGACTAGGGAGGACGAAAATGACCTAAATGTTCATCCAATGACACAAACACACCTATTGGATGCACAAGATTGGTTAGAAACCCTAAATGAACAAGAATAAGCCTAGGGAGGACGAAAATGACCTAAATGTTCATCCAATGAAACAAATGAACTTATAGGATTCACAAGATTGCTTAAAAACCCTAATTGGACAAGAATAAGCCTAGGGAGGACGAAAATGACCTAAATGTTCATCCAATGACACAAATGAACTTATTGGATGCACATGATTGGTTTAAAAACCCTAATTGGACAAGTATAAGGCTTGGGAGGACGAAAATGACCTAAATGTTCATCCAATGACACAAATGAACTTATTGGATGCACAAGATTGCTTAAAAACCAAATTGGACAAGAATAAGCCTAGGGAGGAGGAAAAATGACCTAAATGTTCATCCAATGACACAAATGAACTTATTGGATGCACAAGATTGCTTAAAACCCTAATTGGACAAGAATAAGACTAGGGAGGACGAAAATGACCTAAATGTTCATCCAATGACACAAACACACCTATTGGATGCACAAGATTGGTTAGAAACCCTAATTGAACATGAATAAGCCTAGGGAGGACGAAAATCACTTAAATCTTAATTCAATGACACAAATGAACTTATTGGATGCACAAGATTGCTTATAAACCCTAATTGGGCAAGAATAAGCCTAGGGAGGACGAAAATGACCTAAATGTTCATCCAATGACACAAATGAACTTATTGGATGCACAAGATTGCTTGAAAACCTAATTGGACAAGAATAAGCCTAGGGAGGAGGAAAAACGACCTAAATGTTCATCCAATGACACAAATGAACTTATTGGATGCACAAGATTGCTTAAAACCCTAATTGGACAAGAATAAGACTAGGGAGGACGAAAATGACCTAAATGTTCATCCAATGACACAAACACACCTATTGGATGCACAAGATTGGTTAGAAACCCTAATTGAACAAGAATAAGCCTAGGGAGGACGAAAATGACCTAAATGTTCATCCAACGACACAAATACACCTATTGGATGCACAAGATTCGTTAGAAACCCTAATTGGACAAGAATAAGCCTAGGGAGGACGAAACTGACCTAAATGTTCATCCAATGACACAAACACACCTATTGGATGCAAGAATAAGCCTATGGAGGACGAAAATGACCTAAATATTCATCCAATGACACAAATACACCTATTGGATGCACAAGATTGGTTAAAAACCCTAATTGGACAAGAATATGCCTAAGGAGGACGAAAATGACCTAAATGTTCATCCAATGACACAAATGAACTTATTGGATGCACAAGATTGCTTAAAAACCCTAATTGGACAAGAATAAGCCTATGGAGGACAAAAATGACCTAAATGTTCATCCAATGACACAAATACACCTATTGGATGAACAAGATTGGTTAAAAACCCTAATTGGACAAGAATAAGCCTGGGGAGGACGAAAATGACCTAAATGTTCATCCAATGACACAAATGAACTTATTGGATGCACAAGATTGGTTAAAAACCCTAATTGGACAAGAATAAGCCTAGGGAGGACGAAAATGACCTAAATGTTCATCCAATGACACAAATGAACTTATTGGATGCACAAGATTGGTTAAAAACCCAAATTGGACAAGAGTAAGCCTTGGGAGGACGAAAATGACCTAAATGTTCATCCAATGACACAAATGAACTTATTGGATGCACAAGATTGGTTAAAAACCCTAATTGGACAAGAATAAGCCTAGGGAGGACGAAAATGACCTAAATGTTCATCCAATGACAGATATGAACTTATTGGATGCACAAGAATGGTTAAAAACCCTAATTGGACAAGAATAAGCTTAGGGAGGACGAAAATGACCTAAATGTTCATCCAATGACACAAACACACCTATTGGATGCACAAGATTGGTTAAAAACCCTAATTGGACAAGAATAAGCATAGGGAGGACGAAAATGACCTAAATGTTCATCCAATGACACAAATGAACTTATTTGATGCACAAGATTGGTTAAAAACCCTAATTGGTCAAGAATAAGCCTAGGAAGGACGAAAATGACCTAAATGTTAATCCAATGACACAAATGAACTTATTGGAGGCATAAGATTGGTTAAAAACCCTAATTGGACAAGAATAAGCCTAGGGAGGACGAAAATGACCTAAATGTTCATCCAATGACACAAACACACCTATTGGATGGACAAGATTGGTTAGAAACCCTAATTGGACAGGAATAAGCCTTGGGAGGACGAAAATGACCTAAATGTTCATCCAATGACACAAATGAACTTATTGGATGCACAAGATTGGTTAAAAACCCTAATTGGACAAGAATAAGCCTAGGGAGGACGAAAATGACCTAAATGTTCATCCAATGACACAAACACACCTATTGGATGCACAAGATTGGATAGAAACCCTAATTGGACAAGAATAAGCCTAGGGAGGACGAAAATGACCTAAATATTCATCCAATGACACAAATGAACTTATTGGATGCACAAGATTGCTTAAAACCCTAATTGGACAAGAATAAGACTAGGGAGGACGAAAATGACCTAAATGTTCATCCAATGACACAAACACACCTATTGGATGCACAAGATTGGTTAGAAACCATAATTGGACAAGAATATGCCTAGGGAGGATGAAAATGACCTAAATATTCATCCAATGACACAAATGAACTTATTGGATGCACAAGATTGCTTAAAACCCTAATTGGACAAGAATAAGACTAAAGGACGAAAATGACCTAAATGTTCATCCAATGACACAAACACACCTATTGGATGCACAAGATTGGTTAGAAACCCTAATTGGACAAGAATAAGCCTTGGGAGGACGAAAATGACCTAAATGTTCATCCAATGACACAAATGAACTTATTGGATGCACAAGATTGGTTAAAAACCCTAATTGGACAAGAATAAGCCTAGGGAGGACGAAAAAGACCTAAATGTTCATCCAATGACACAAATGAACTTATTGGATGCACAAGAATGGTTAAAAACCCTAATTAGACAAGATTAAGCCTAGGGAGGACGAAAATGACCTAAACGTTTATCCAATGACACAAATGAACTTATTGGATGCACAAGATTGGTTAAAAACCCTAATTGGACAAGAATTAGCCTTGGGAGGACGAAAATGACCTAAATGTTCATCCAATGACACAAATGAACTTATTGGATGCACAAGATTGGTTAAAAACCCTAATTGGACAAGAATAAGCCTAGGGAGGACGAAAATGACCTAAATGTTCATCCAATGACACAAATGAACTTATTGGATGCACAAGATTGCTTAAAAACGCTAATTGGACAAGAATAAGCCTAGGGTGGACGAAAATGACCTAAATGTTTATCCAATGACACAAATGAACTTATTGGATGCACAAGAATTGTTAAAAACCCTAATTGGACAAGAATAAGCTTAGAGAGGACGAAAATGACCTAAATGTTCATCCAATGACACAAATGAACTTATTGGATGCACAAGATTGCTTAAAAACCCTAATTGGACAAGAATAAGCCTAGGGAGGACGAAAATGAATTAAAATGTTCGTCAAATGACACAAATGAACTTATTGGATGCACAAGATTGGTTAAAAACCCTAATTTGACAAGAATAAGCCTTGGGTGGACAAAAATGACCTAAATGTTCATCCAATGACACAAATGAACTTATTGGATGCACAAGATTGGTTAAAAACCCTAATTGGACAAGAATAAGCCTAGGGAGGACGAAAATGACCTAAATGTTCATCCAATGACACAAATGAACTTATTGGATGCACAAGATTGGTTAAAAAACTTAATTGGACAAGAATAAGCCTAGGGAGGACGAAAATGACCTAAATGTTCATCCAATGACACAAATGAACTTATTGGATGCACAAGATTGCTTAAAAACCCTAATTGGACAAGAATAAGCCTAGGGAGGACGAACAATGACCTAAATGTTCATCCAATGACACAAATGAACTTATTGGATGCACAAGATTGCTTAAAACCCTGATTGGACAAGAATAAGACTAGGGAGGACGAAAATGACCTAAATGTTCATCCAATGACACAAACACACCTATTGGATGCACAAGATTGGTTAGAAACCCTAAATGAACAAGAATAAGCCTAGGGAGGACGAAAATGACCTAAATGTTCATCCAATGAAACAAATGAACTTATAGGATTCACAAGATTGCTTAAAAACCCTAATTGGACAAGAATAAGCCTAGGGAGGACGAAAATGACCTAAATGTTCATCCAATGACACAAATGAACTTATTGGAAGCACAAGATTGGTTAGAAACCCTAACTGGACAAGAATAAGCCTAGGGAGGACGAAAATGACCTAAATGTTCATCCAATGACACAAATGAACTTATTGGATGCACAAGATTGCTTAAAACCCTGATTGGACAAGAATAAGACTAGGGAGGACGAAAATGACCTAAATGTTCATCCAATGACACAAACACACCTATTGGATGCACAAGATTGGTTAGAAACCCTAAATGAACAAGAATAAGCCTAGGGAGGACGAAAATGACCTAAATGTTCATCCAATGAAACAAATGAACTTATAGGATTCACAAGATTGCTTAAAAACCCTAATTGGACAAGAATAAGCCTAGGGAGGACGAAAATGACCTAAATGTTCATCCAATGACACAAATGAACTTATTGGATGCACATGATTGGTTTAAAAACCCTAATTGGACAAGTATAAGGCTTGGGAGGACGAAAATGACCTAAATGTTCATCCAATGACACAAATGAACTTATTGGATGCACAAGATTGCTTAAAAACCAAATTGGACAAGAATAAGCCTAGGGAGGAGGAAAAATGACCTAAATGTTCATCCAATGACACAAATGAACTTATTGGATGCACAAGATTGCTTAAAACCCTAATTGGACAAGAATAAGACTAGGGAGGACGAAAATGACCTAAATGTTCATCCAATGAAACAAATGAACTTATAGGATTCACAAGATTGCTTAAAAACCCTAATTGGACAAGAATAAGCCTAGGGAGGACGAAAATGACCTAAATGTTCATCCAATGACACAAATGAACTTATTGGATGCACATGATTGGTTTAAAAACCCTAATTGGACAAGAATAAGGCTTGGGAGGACGAAAATGACCTAAATGTTCATCCAATGACACAAACACACCTATTGGATGCACAAGATTGGTTAGAAACCCTAATTGAACAAGAATAAGCCTAGGGAGGAAGAAAATGACCTAAATGTTCATCCAATGACACAAATGAACTTATTGGATGCACAAGATTGCTTAAAAACCCTAATTGGACAAGAATAAGCCTAGGGAGGACGAAAATGACCTAAATGTTCATCCAATGACATAAATGAACTTATTGGATGCACAAGATTGGTTAAAAACCCTAATTGGACAAGAATAAGCCTAGGGAGGACGAAAAATGACCTAAATGTTCATCCAATGACACAAATGAACTTATTGGATGCACAAGATTGCTTAAAACCCTAATTGGACAAGAATAAGCCTAGGGAGGACGAAAATGACTTAAATCTTAATCCAATGACACAAATGAACTTATTGGATGCACAAGATTGGTTAAAAACCCTAATTGGACAAGAATAAGCCTTGGGAGGACGAAAATGACCTAAATGTTCATCCAATGACACAAATGAACTTATTGGATGCACAAGATTGGTTAAAAACCCTAATTGGACAAGAATTAGCCTAGGGTGGGCGAAAATGACCTAAATGTTTGTCCAATGACACAAATGAACTTATAGGATTCACAAGATTGCTTAAAAACCCTAATTGGAGAAGAATAAGCCTAGGGAGGACGAAAATGACCTAAATGTTCATCCAATGACACAAATGAACTTATTGGATGCACATGATTGGTTTAAAAACCCTAATTGGACAAGAATAAGGCTTGGGAGGACGAAAATGACCTAAATGTTCATCCAATGACACAAATGAACTTATTAGATGCACAAGATTGGTTAAAAACCCTAATTGGACAAGAATAAGCCTAGGGTGGGCGAAAATGACCTAAATGTTTATCCAATGACACAAATGAACTTATTGGATGCACAAGTTTGGTTAAAAACCCTAATTGGACAAGAATAAGCCTAGGGAGGACGAAAATGACCTAAATGTTCATCCAATGACACAAATGAACTTATTAGATGCACAAGATTGGTTAAAAACCCTAATTGGACAAGAATAAGCCTAGGGTGGGCGAAAATGACCTAAATGTTTATCCAATGACACAAATGAACTTATTGGATGCACAAGATTGGTTAAAAACCCTAATTAGACAAGAATAAGCCTAGGGAGGACGAAAATGACCTAAATGTTCATCCAATGACACAAATGAACTTATTGGATGCACAAGATAGGTTGAAAACCCTAATTGGACAAGAATAAGCTTAGGGAGGATGAAAATGACCTAAATGTTCATCCAATGACACAAATGATCTTATTGGATGCACAAGATTGCTTAAAACCCTAATTGGACAAGAATAAGACTAGGGAGGACGTAAATGACCTAAATGTTCATCCAATGACACAAATGAACTTATTGGATGCACAAGATTGGTTAAAAACCCTAATTGGACAAGAATAAGCCTAGGGAGGACGAAAATGACCTAAATGTTCATCCAATGACACAAATGAACTTATTGGATGCACAAGATTGGTTAAAAACCCTAATTGGACAAGAATAAGCCTAGGGAGGACGAAAATGACCAAAATGTTCATCCAATGACACAAATGAACTTATTGGATGCACAAGATTGGTTAAAAACCCTAATTGGACAAGAATAAGGTTAGGGAGGACGAAAATGACCTAAATGTTTGTCCAATGACACAAACACACCTATTGGATGCACAAGATTGCATAAAATCCCTAATTGGACAAGAATAAGACTAGGGAGGACGAAAATGACCTAAATGTTCCTCCAATGACACAAACACACCTATTGGATGCACAAGATTGCATAAAAACCCTAATTGGACAAGAATAAGACTAGGGAGGACGAAAATGACCTAAATGTTCATCCAATGACACAAATGAACTTATTGGATGCACAAGATTGGTTAAAAACCCTAATTGGACAAGAATAAGCCTAGGGAGGACGAAAATGACCTAAATGTTCATCCAATGACACAAATGAACTTATTGTATGCACAAGATTGGTTAAAAAACCCTAATTGGACAAGAATAAGCATAGGGAGGACGAAAATTACCTAAATGTTCATCCAATTACACAAACACACTTATTGGACGCACAAGATTGCTTAAAACCCAAATTGGACAAGAATAAGCCTAGGGAGGACGAAAATGACCTAAATGTTCGTCCAATGACACAAACACACCTATTGGATGCACAAGATTGCATAAAAACCCTAATTGGACAAGAATAAGACTAGGGAGGACGAAAATGACCTAAATGTTCCTCCAATGACACAAACACACCTATTGGATGCACAAGATTGCATAAAAACCCTAATTGGACAAGAATAAGACTAGGGAGGACGAAAATGACCTAAATGTTCCTCCAATGACACAAACACACCTATTGGATGCACAAGATTGCATAAAAACCCTAATTCGACAAGAATAAGACTAGGGAGGACGAAAATGACCTAAATGTTCATCCAATGACATAAATGAACTTATTGGTTGCACAAGATTGGTTAAAAACCCTAATTGGACAAGAATAAGCCTAGGGAGGACGAAAATGACCTAAATGTTCGTCCAATGACACAAACACACCTATTGGATGCACAAGATTGCATAAAAACCCTAATTGGACAAGAATAAGACTAGGGAGGACGAAAATGACCTAAATGTTCCTCCAATGACACAAACACACCTATTGGATGCACAAGATTGCATAAAACCCTAATTCGACAAGAATAAGACTAATGAGGAGGAAAATGACCTAAATGTTCCTCCAATGACACAAACACACCTATTGGATGCACAAGATTGCATAAAAACCCTAATTGGACAAGAATAAGACTTGGGAGGACGAAAATGACCTAAATGTTCATCCAATGACACAAATGAACTTATTGGCTGCACAAAAACCCTAATTGGACAAGAATAAGCCTAGGGAGGACGAAAATGACCTAAATGTTCGTCCAATGACACAAACACACCTATTGGATGCACAAGATTGCATAAAAACCCTAATTGGACAAGAATAAGACTAGGGACGACGAAAATGACCTAAATGTTCATCCAATGACACAAATGAACTTATTGGATGCACAAGATTGGTTAAAAACCCTAATTGGACAAGAATAAGCATAGGGAGGACGAAAATGACCTAAATGTTCATCCAATGACACAAACCCACATATTGGATGCACAAGATTGCTTAAAACCCTAATTGGACAAGAATAAGACTAGGGAGGACGAAAATGACCGAAATGTTCGTCCAATGACACAAATGAACTTATTGAATGCACAACATTGGTTAAAAACCCTAATCGGACATGAATAAGCCTAGGGAGGACGAAAATGACCTAAATGTTAGTCCAATGACACAAACACACCTATTGGATGCACAAGATTGCATAAAAACCCTAATTGGACAAGAATAAGACTAGGGAGGACGAAAATGACCTTAATGTTCCTCCAATGACACAAACACACCTATTGGATGCACAAGATTGCATAAAAACCCTAATTGGACAAGAATAAGACTAGGGAGGACGAAAATGACCTAAATGTTCCTCCAATGACACAAACACACCTATTGGATGCACAAGATTGCATAAAAACCCTAATTGGACAAGAATAAGACTAGGGAGGACGAAAATGACCTAAATGTTCTTCCAATGACACAAATGAACTTATTGGATGCACAAGATTGGTTAAAAACCCTAATTGGACAAGAATAAGCCTAGGGAGGACGAAAATGACCTAAATGTTCATCCAATGACACAAATGAACTTATTGGATGCACAAGATTGGTAAAAAAACCCTAATTGGACAAGAATAAGCATAGGGAGGACGAAAATGACCTAAATGTTCATCCAATGACACAAATGAACTTATTGGATGCACAAGATTGGTTAAAAACCCTAATTGGACAAGAATAAGCCTAGGGAGGACGAAAATGACCTAAATGTTCATCCAATGACACAAACACACCTATTGGATGCACAAGATTGTTTAGAAACCCTAATTGGACAAGAATAAGCCTAGGGAGGACGAAAATGACCTAAATGTTCATCCAATGACATAAATGAACTTATTGGATGCACAAGATTGGTTAAAAACCCTAATTGGACAAGAATAAGCCTAGGGAGGACGAAAATGACCTAAATGTTCATCCAATGACACAAACACACCTATTGGATGCACAAGATTGGTTAAAAACCCTAATTGGACCAGAATAAGCCTAGGGAAGACGAAAATGACCTAAATGTTCATCCAATGACACAAATGAACTTATTGGATGCACAAGATTGCTTAAAAACCCTAATTGGACAAGAATAAGCATAGGGAGGACGAAAATGACCTAAATGTTCATCCAATGACACAAACACACATATTGGATGCACAAGATTGCTTAAAACCCTAATTGGACAAGAATAAGACTAGGGATGACGAAAATGACCTAAATGTTCATCCAATTACACAAATGAACTTATTGGATGCACAAGATTGGTTAAAAACCCTAATTGGACAAGAATAAGACTAGGGAGGACGAAAATGACCTAAATGTTCATCCAATGACACAAATGAACTTGTTGGATGCACAAGATTGGTTAAAAACACTAATTGGACAAGAATAAGCCTAGGGAGGACGAAAATGACCTAAATGTTCATCCGATGACACAAATGAACTTATTGGAAGCACAAGATTGGTTGAAAACCCTAATTAGACAAGAATAAGCCTAGGGAGAACGAAAATGACCTAAATGTTCGTCCAATGACACAAATGAACTTATTGGATGCACAAGATTGGTTAAAAACCCTAATTGGACAAGAATAAGCCTAGGGAGGACGAAAATGACCTAAATGTTCATCCAATGACACAAACACACCTATTGGATGCACAAGATTGGTTAAAAACCCTAATTGGACAAGAATAAGCCTAGGGAGGACGAAAATGACCTAAATGTTCGTCCAATGACACAAACACACCTATTGGATGCACAAGATTGTATAAAAACCCTAATTCGACAAGAATAAGACTAGGGAGAACGAAAATGACCTAAATGTTCCTCCAATGACACAAACACACCTATTGGATGCACAAGATTGCATAAAAACCCTAATTGGACAAGAATAAGACTAGGGAGGACGAAAATGACCTAAATGTTCATCGAATGACACAAATGAACTTATTGTATCCACAAGATTGGTTAAAAACCCTAATTGGACAAGAATAAGCCTACGGAGGACGAAAATGACCTAAAAGTTCGTCCAATGACACAAACACACCTATTGGATGCACAAGATTGCATAAAAACCCTAATTGGAAAAGAATAAGACTAGGGAAGACGAAAATGACCTAAATGTTCCTCCAACGACACAAACACACCTATTGGATGCACAAGATTGCATAAAAACCCTAATTGGACAAGAATAAGACTAGGGAGGACGAAAATGACCTAAATGTTCATCCAATGACACAAATGAACTTATTGGATGCACAAGATTGGTTAAAAACCCTAATTGGACAAGAATAAGCCTAGGGAGGACGAAAATGACCTAAATGTTCATCCAATGACACAAATGAACTTATTGGATGCACAAGATTGGTTGAAAACCCTAATTGGACAAGAATAAGTATAGGGAGGACGTAAATGACCTAAATGTTCCACCAATGACACAAATGAACTTATTGGATGCACAAGGTTGGTTAAAAACCCTAATTGGACAAGAATAAGCCTAGGGAGGACGAAAATGACCTAAATGTTCAACCAATGACACAAATGAACTTATTGGATGCACAAGGTTAGTTAAAAACCCTAATTGAACAAGAATAAGCCTAGGGAGGACGAAAATGACCTAAATATTCGTCCAATGACAAAAACACACCAATTGGATGCACAAGATTGCATAAAAACCCTAATTGGACAAGAATAAGCCTAGGGAGGACGAAAATGACCTAAATGTTCGTCCAATGACACAAACACACCTATTGGATGCACAAGATTGCATAAAAACCCTAATTGGACAAGAATAAGACTAGGGAGGACGAAATTGACCTAAATGTTCCTCCAATGACACAAACACACCTATTGGATGCACAAGATTGCATAAAAACCCTAATTCGACAAGAATAAGACTAGGGAGGACTTAAATGACCTAAATGTTCCACCAATGACACAAATGAACTTATTGGATACACAAGGTTGGTTAAAAACCCTAATTGGACCAGAATAAGCCTAGGGAGGACGAAATTGACCTAAATGTTCAACCAATGACACAAATGAACTTATTGGATGCACAAGGTTGGTTAAAAACCCTAATTGGACAAGAATAAGCCTAGGGAGGACGAAAATGACCTAAATGTTCGTCCAATGACACAAACACACCTATTGGATGCACAAGATTGCATAAAAACCCTAATTGGACAAGAATAAGACTAGGGAGGACGAAAAATGACCTAAATGTTCATCCAATGACACAAATGAACTTATTGGATGCACAAGATTGGTTAAAAACCCTAATTGGACAAGAATAAGCTTATGGAGGACGAAAATGATCTAAATGTTCGTCCAATGACACAAACACACCTATTGGATGCACAAGATTGCATAAAAACCCTAATTGGACAAGAATAAGACTAGGGAGGACGAAAATGACCTAAATGTTCCTCCAATGACACAAACACACCTATTGGATGCACAAGATTGCATAAAAACCTAATTCGACAAGAATAAGACTAAGGACGACGAAAATTACCTAAATGTTCATCCAATGACACAAATGAACTTATTGGATGCACAAGATTGGTTAAAAACCCTAATTGGACAAGAATAAGCCTAGGGAGGACGAAAATGACCTAAATGTTCGTCCAATGACACAAACACACCTATTGGATGCACAAGATTGCATAAAAACCCTAATTGGACAAGAATAAGACTAGGGAGGACGAAAATGACCTAAATGTTCCTCCAATGACACAAACACACCTATTGGATGCACAAGATTGCATAAAAACCCTAATTGGACAAGAATAAGACTAGGGAGGACGAAAGTGACTTAAATGTTCATCCAATGACACAAATGAACTTATTGTATGCACAAGATTTGTTAAAAACCCTAATTGGACAAGAATAAGCATAGGGAGGACGAAAATTACCTAAATGTTCATCCAATGACACAAACACACATATTGGATGCACAAGATTGCTTAAAACCCTAATTGGACAAGAATAAGACTAGGGAGGACGAAAATGACCAAAAATTTCGTCCAATGACACAAACACACCTATTGGATGCACAAGATTGCATAAAAACCCTAATTGGACAAGAATAAGACTAGGGAGGACGAAAATGACCTAAATGTTCCTCCAATGACACAAACACACCTATTGGATGCACAAGATTGCATAAAAATCCTAATTGGACAAGAATAAGACTAGGGAGGACGAAAATTACCTAAATGTTCATCCAATGACACAAATGAACTTATTGGATGCACAAGATTGGTTAAAAACCCTAATTGGACAAGAATAAGCCTAGGGAGGACGAAAATGACCTAAATGTTCGTCCAATGACACAAACACACCTATTGGATGCACAAGATTGCATAAAAACCCTAATTGGATAAGAATAAAACTAGGGAGGACCAAAATGACCTAAATGTTCCTCCAATGACACAAACACACCTATTGGATGCACAAGATTGCATAAAACCCTAATTCGACAAGAATAAGACTAGGGAGGACGAAAATGACCTAAATGTTCATCCAATGACACAAATGAACTTATTGGATGCACAAGATTGGTTAAAAACCCTAATTGGACAAGAATAAGCCTAGGGAGGACGAAAATGACCTAAATGTTCATCCAATGACACAAATGAACTTATTGGATGCACAAGATTGGTTAAAAACCCTAATTGGACAAGAATAAGCCTAGGGAGGACGAAAATGACCTAAATGTTCATCCAATGACACAAATACACCTATTCGATGCACAAGATTGGTTAGAAACCCTAATTGGACAAGAATAAGCCTATGGAGGACGAAAATGACCTAAATGTTCATCCAATGACACAAATGAACTTATTGGATGCACAAGATTGCTTAAAAACCCTAATTGGACAAGAATAAGCCTAGGGAGGACGAAAATGACCTAAATGTTCATCCAATGACACAAATACACCTATTGGATGCACAAGATTGGTTAAAAACCCTAATTGGACAAGAATAAGCCTAGGGAGGACTAAAATGACCTAAATGTTCATCAAATGACACAAACACACCTATTGGACAGACAAGATTGGTTAAAAACCCTAATTGGACAAGAATAAGCCTTGGGAGGACGAAAATGACCTAAATGTTCATCCAATGACACAAATGAACTTATTGGATGCACAAGATTGGTTAAAAACCCTAATTGGACAAGAATAAGACTAGGGAGGACGAAAATGACCTAAATGTTCATCCAATGACCCAAACACACCTATTGGATTCACAAGATTGTTTAGAAACCCTAATTTGACAAGAATAAGCCTAGGGAGGATGAAAATGACCTAAATATTCATCCAATGACACAAATGAACTTATTGGATGCACAAGATTGCTTAAAACCCTAATTGGACAAGAATAAGCCTAGGGAGGACGAAAATGACCTAAATGTTCATCCAATGACACAAATGAACTTATTGGATGCACAAGAATGCTTAAAAACCCTAATTGGACAAGAATTACCCTAGGGAGGACAAAAAATGACCTAAATGTTCAGCCAATGACACAAATGAACTTATTGGATGCACAAGATTTGTTAAAAACCCTAATTGGACAAGAATAAGCCTTGGGAGGACGAAAATGACCTAAATGTTCATCCAATGACACAAATGAACTTATTGGATGCAAAAGAATGCTTAAAACCCTAATTGGACAAGAATAAGACTAGGGAGGACGAAAATGACCTAAATGTTCATCCAATGACACAACCACACCTATTGGATGCACAAGATTGGTTAGAAACCCTAATTGAACAAGAATAAGCCTAGGGAGGACGAAAATGACTTAAATCTTAATCCAATGACACAAATGAACTTATTGGATGCACAAGATTGGTTAAAAACCCTAATTGGACAAGAATAAGCCTTGGGAGGACGAAACTGACCTAAATGTTCATCCAATGACACAAATGAACTTATTGGATGCACAAGATTGGTTAAAAACCCTAATTGGACAAGAATTAGCCTAGGGTGGGCGAAAATGACCTAAATGTTTGTCCAATGACACAAATGAACTTATAGGATTCACAAGATTGCTTAAAAACCCTAATTGGAGAAGAATAAGCCTAGGGAGGACGAAAATGACCTAAATGTTCATCCAATGACACAAATGAACTTATTGGATGCACATGATTGGTTTAAAAACCCTAATTGGACAAGAATAAGGCTTGGGAGGACGAAAATGACCTAAATGTTCATCCAATGACACAAATGAACTTATTAGATGCACAAGATTGGTTAAAAACCCTAATTGGACAAGAATAAGCCTAGGGTGGGCGAAAATGACCTAAATGTTTATCCAATGACACAAATGAACTTATTGGATGCACAAGTTTGGTTAAAAACCCTAATTGGACAAGAATAAGCCTAGGGAGGACGAAAATGACCTAAATGTTCATCCAATGACACAAATGAACTTATTAGATGCACAAGATTGGTTAAAAACCCTAATTGGACAAGAATAAGCCTAGGGTGGGCGAAAATGACCTAAATGTTTATCCAATGACACAAATGAACTTATTGGATGCACAAGATTGGTTAAAAACCCTAATTAGACAAGAATAAGCCTAGGGAGGACGAAAATGACCTAAATGTTCATCCAATGACACAAATGAACTTATTGGATGCACAAGATAGGTTGAAAACCCTAATTGGACAAGAATAAGCTTAGGGAGGATGAAAATGACCTAAATGTTCATCCAATGACACAAATGATCTTATTGGATGCACAAGATTGCTTAAAACCCTAATTGGACAAGAATAAGACTAGGGAGGACGTAAATGACCTAAATGTTCATCCAATGACACAAATGAACTTATTGGATGCACAAGATTGGTTAAAAACCCTAATTGGACAAGAATAAGCCTAGGGAGGACGAAAATGACCTAAATGTTCATCCAATGACACAAATGAACTTATTGGATGCACAAGATTGGTTAAAAACCCTAATTGGACAAGAATAAGCCTAGGGAGGACGAAAATGACCAAAATGTTCATCCAATGACACAAATGAACTTATTGGATGCACAAGATTGGTTAAAAACCCTAATTGGACAAGAATAAGGTTAGGGAGGACGAAAATGACCTAAATGTTTGTCCAATGACACAAACACACCTATTGGATGCACAAGATTGCATAAAATCCCTAATTGGACAAGAATAAGACTAGGGAGGACGAAAATGACCTAAATGTTCCTCCAATGACACAAACACACCTATTGGATGCACAAGATTGCATAAAAACCCTAATTGGACAAGAATAAGACTAGGGAGGACGAAAATGACCTAAATGTTCATCCAATGACACAAATGAACTTATTGGATGCACAAGATTGGTTAAAAACCCTAATTGGACAAGAATAAGCCTAGGGAGGACGAAAATGACCTAAATGTTCATCCAATGACACAAATGAACTTATTGTATGCACAAGATTGGTTAAAAAACCCTAATTGGACAAGAATAAGCATAGGGAGGACGAAAATTACCTAAATGTTCATCCAATTACACAAACACACTTATTGGACGCACAAGATTGCTTAAAACCCAAATTGGACAAGAATAAGCCTAGGGAGGACGAAAATGACCTAAATGTTCGTCCAATGACACAAACACACCTATTGGATGCACAAGATTGCATAAAAACCCTAATTGGACAAGAATAAGACTAGGGAGGACGAAAATGACCTAAATGTTCCTCCAATGACACAAACACACCTATTGGATGCACAAGATTGCATAAAAACCCTAATTGGACAAGAATAAGACTAGGGAGGACGAAAATGACCTAAATGTTCCTCCAATGACACAAACACACCTATTGGATGCACAAGATTGCATAAAAACCCTAATTCGACAAGAATAAGACTAGGGAGGACGAAAATGACCTAAATGTTCATCCAATGACATAAATGAACTTATTGGTTGCACAAGATTGGTTAAAAACCCTAATTGGACAAGAATAAGCCTAGGGAGGACGAAAATGACCTAAATGTTCGTCCAATGACACAAACACACCTATTGGATGCACAAGATTGCATAAAAACCCTAATTGGACAAGAATAAGACTAGGGAGGACGAAAATGACCTAAATGTTCCTCCAATGACACAAACACACCTATTGGATGCACAAGATTGCATAAAAATCCTAATTCGACAAGAATAAAACTAGGGAGGACGAAAATGACATAAATGTTCATCCAATGACACAAATGAACTTATTGGATGCACAAGATTGGTTAAAAACCCTAATTGGACAAGAATAAGCCTAGGGAGGACGAAAATGACCTAAATGTTCGTCCAATGACACAAACACACCTATTGGATGCACAAGATTGCATAAAAACCCTAATTGGACAAGAATAAGACTAGGGAGGACGAAAATGACCTAAATGTTCCTCCAATGACACAAACACACCTATTGGATGCACAAGATTGCATAAAAACCCTAATTGGACAAGAATAAGACTAGGGAGGACGTAAATGACCTAAACGTTCCACCAATGACACAAATGAACTTATTGGATGCACAAGGTTGGTTAAAAACCCTAATTGGACAAGAATAAGACTAGGGAGGACGAAAATGACCTAAATGTTCATCCAATGACACAAATGAACTTATTGGATGCACAAGATTGGTTAAAAACCCTAATTGGACAAGAATAAGCCTAGGGAGGACGAAAATGACCTAAATGTTCATCCAATGACACAAATGAACTTATTGGATGCACACGATTGCTTAAAAACCCTAATTGGACAAGAATAAGCCTAGGGAGGACGAAAATGACCTAAATGTTCATCCAATGACACAAATGAACTTATTGGATGCACAAGATTGGTTAAAAACCCTAATTGGACAAGAATAAGCCTAGGGAGGTCGAAAATGACCTAAATATTCATCCAATGACACAAACACACCTATTGGATGCACAAGATTGCTTAAAAACCCTAATTGGACAAGAATAAGCCTAGGGAGGACGAAAATGACCTAAATGTTCATCCAATGACACAAATGAACTTATTGGATGCACAAGATTGCTTAAAAACCCTAATTGGACAAGAATAAGCCTAGGGTGGGCGAAAATGACCTAAATGTTTATCCAATGACACAAATGAACTTATTGGATGCACAAGATTGGTTAAAAACCCTAATTGGACAAGAATAAGCCTAGGGAGGACGAAAATGACCTAAATGTTCATCCAATGACACAAACCCACCTATTGGATGCACAAGATTGCATAAAAACCCTAATTGGACAAGAATAAGACTAGGGAGGACGAAAATGACCTAAATGTTCCTCCAATGACACAAACACACCTATTGGATGCACAAGATTGCATAAAAACCCTAATTGGACAAGAATAAGACTAGGGAGGACGAAAGTGACTTAAATGTTCATCCAATGACACAAATGAACTTATTGTATGCACAAGATTTGTTAAAAACCCTAATTGGACAAGAATAAGCATAGGGAGGACGAAAATTACCTAAATGTTCATCCAATGACACAAACACACATATTGGATGCACAAGATTGCTTAAAACCCTAATTGGACAAGAATAAGACTAGGGAGGACGAAAATGACCAAAAATTTCGTCCAATGACACAAACACACCTATTGGATGCACAAGATTGCATAAAAACCCTAATTGGACAAGAATAAGACTAGGGAGGACGAAAATGACCTAAATGTTCCTCCAATGACACAAACACACCTATTGGATGCACAAGATTGCATAAAAACCTAATTCGACAAGAATAAGACTAAGGACGACGAAAATTACCTAAATGTTCATCCAATGACACAAATGAACTTATTGGATGCACAAGATTGGTTAAAAACCCTAATTGGACAAGAATAAGCCTAGGGAGGACGAAAATGACCTAAATGTTCGTCCAATGACACAAACACACCTATTGGATGCACAAGATTGCATAAAAACCCTAATTGGACAAGAATAAGACTAGGGAGGACGAAAATGACCTAAATGTTCCTCCAATGACACAAACACACCTATTGGATGCACAAGATTGCATAAAAACCCTAATAGGACAAGAATAAGACTTGGGAGGACGAAAATGACCTAAATGTTCATCCAATGACACAAATGAACTTATTGGATGCACAAGATTGGTTAAAAACCCTAATTGGACAAGAATAAGCCAAGGGAGGACGAAAATGACCTAAATGTTCGTCCAATGACACAAACACTCCTATTGGATGCATAAGATTGCATAAAAACCCTAATTGGATAAGAATAAAACTAGGGAGGACGAAAATGACCTAAATGTTCATCCAATGACACAAATGAACTTATTGGATGCACAAGATTGGTTAAAAACCCTAATTGGACAAGAATAAGCCTAGGGAGGACGAAAATGACCTAAATGGTCGTCGAATGACACAAACACACCTATTGGATGCACAAGGTTGGTTAAAAACCCTAATTGGACACGAATAAGCCTAGGGAGGACGAAAATGACCTAAATGTTCGTCCAATGACACAAACACACCTATTGGATGCACAGGATTGGTTAAAAACCCTAATTAGACAAGAATAAGCCTATGGAGGACGAAAATGACCTAAATGTTCGTCCAATGACACAAACACACCTATTGGATGCACAAGATTGCATAAAAACCCTAATTGGACAAGAATAAGCCTAGGAAGGACGAAAATGACCTAAATGTTCATCCAATGACACAAATGAACTTATTGGATGCACAAGATTGGTTAAAAACCGTAATTGGACAAGAATAAGCCTAGAGAGGACGAAAATGACCTAAATGTTCATCCAATGACACAAATGAACTTATTGGATGCACAAGATTGGTTAAAAACCCTAATTGGACAAGAAAAAGCCTAGGGAGGACGAAAATGACCTAAATGTTCATCCAATGACACAAATGAACTTATTGGATGCACAAGATTGCATAAAAACCCTAATCGGACAAGAATAAGCCTAGGTAGGACGAAAATGACCTAAATCTTTATCCAATGACACAAACACACCTATTGGATGCACAAGATTGCATAAAAACCCTAATTGGAGAAGAATAAGCCTAGGAAGGACGAAAATGACCTAAATGTTCATCCAATGACACAAATGAACTTATTGGATGCACAAGATTGGTTAAAAACCGTAATTGGACAAGAATAAGCCTAGGGAGGACGAAAATGACCTAAATGTTCATCCAATGACACAAATGAACTTATTGGATGCACAAGATTGGTTAAAAACCCTAATTGGACAAGAAAAAGCCTAGGGAGGACGAAAATGACCTAAATGTTCATCCAATGACACAAATGAACTTATTGGATGCACAAGATTGGTTAAAAACCCTAATTGGACAAGAATAAGCATAGGGAGGACGAAAAATGACCTAAATGTTCATCCAATGACACAAATGAACTTATTGGATGCACAAGATTGCTTAAAACCCTAATTGGACAAGAATAAGCCTAGGGAGGACGAAAATGACCTAAATGTTCATCCAATGAAACAAATGAACTTATAGGATTCACAAGATTGCTTAAAAACCCTAATTGGAGAAGAATAAGCCTAGGGAGGACGAAAATGACCTAAATGTTCATCCAATGACACAAATGAACTTATTGGATGCACATGATTGGTTTAAAAACCCTAATTGGACAAGAATAAGGCTTCGGAGGACGAAAATGACCTAAATGTTCATCCAATGACACAAATGAACTTATTAGATGCACAAGATTGGTTAAAAACCCTAATTGGACAAGAATAAGCCTAGGGTGGGCGAAAATGACCTAAATGTTTATCCAATGACACAAATGAACTTATTGGATGCACAAGATTGGTTAAAAACCCTAATTAGACAAGAATAAGCCTAGGGAGGACGAAAATGACCTAAATGTTCATCCAATGACACAAACACACCTATTGGATGCACAAGATTGGTTAAAATCCCTAATTGGACAAGAATAAGCCTAGGGAGGACGAAAATGACCAAAATGTTCCTCCAATGAGACAAATACACCTATTGGATGCACAAGATTGGTTAGAAACCCTAATTGGACAAGAATAAGCCTAGGGAGGACGAAAATGACCTAAATGTTCATCCAATGACACAAACACACCTATTGGATGCACAAGATTGGTTGAAAACCCTAATTGGACAAAAATATGCCTTGGGAGGACGAAAATGACCTAAATGTTCATCCAATGACACAAATGAACTTATTGGATGCACAAGATTTGTTAAAAACCCTAATTGGACAAGAATTAGCCTAGGGAGGACGAAAAATGACCTAAATGTTCATCCAATGACACAAATGAACTTATTGGATGCACAAGATTGCTTAAAACCCTAATTGGACAAGAATAAGCTTAGGGAGGACGAAAATGACCTAAATGTTCATCCAATGACACAAATGAACTTATTGGATGCACAAGAATGCTTAAAAACCCTAATTGGACAAGAATAAGCCTAGGGAGGACGAAAAATGACCTAAATGTTCATCCAATGACACAAATGAACTTATTGGATGCACAAGATTGCTTAAAACCCTAATTGGACAAGAATAAGACTAGGGAGGACGAAAATGACCTAAATGTTCATCCAATGACACAAACACACCTATTGGATGCACAAGATTGGTTAAAAACCCTAATTGTACAAGAATAAGCCTAGGGAGGACGAAAATGACCTAAATGTTCATCCAATGACACAAATGAACTTATTGGATGCACAAGATTGCTTAAAAACCCTAATTGGACAAGAATAAGCCTAGGGAGGACGAAAATGGCCTAAATGTTCATCCAATGACACAAATGAACTTATTGGATGCACAAGATTGCTTAAAACCCTAATTGGACAAGAATAAGACTAGGGAGGACGAAAATGACCTAAATGTTCATCCAATGACACAAACACACCTATTGGATGCACAAGAGTGGTTAGAAACCCTAATTGGACAAGAATAAGCCTTGGGAGGACGAAAATGACCTAAATGTTCATCCAATGACACAAATGAACTTATTGGATGCACAAGATTGGTTAAAAACCCTAATTGGACAAGAATAAGCCTAGGGAGGACGAAAATGACCTAAATGTTCATCCAATGACACAAATGAACTTATTGGATGCACAAGATTGGTTAAAAACCCTAATTGGACAAGAATAAGCCTAGGGAGGACGAAAATGACCTAAATGTTCATCCAATGACACAAATGAACTTATTGGATGCACAAGATTGGTTAAAAACCCTAATTGGACAAGAATAAGCCTAGGGACGACGAAAATGTCCTAAATGTTCGTCCAATGACACAAACACACCTATTGGATGCAAAAGATTGCATAAAAACGCTAATTGGACAAGAATAAGACTAGGGAGGACGAAAATGACTTAAATGTTCCTCCAATGACACAAACACCTATTGGATGCACAAGATTGGTTAAAAATCCTAATTGGACAAGAATAAGCCTAGGGAGGACGAAAGTGTCATAAATGTTCCTCCAATGACACAAATGAACTTATTGGTTGCACAAGATTGTCTAAAACCCCTAATTGGACAAGAATAAGCCTAGGGAGGACGAAAATGACCTAAATGTTCATCCAATGAGACATATGAACTAATTGGTTGCACAAGATTGGCTAAAACCCCTAATTGGACAAGAATAAGCCTAGGGAGGACGAAAATGACCTAAATGTTCATCCGATGACACAAATGAACTTATTGGATGCACAAGATTGGTTAAAAACCCTAATTGTACAAGAATAAGCCTAGGGAGGACGAAAATGACCTAAATGTTCATCCAATGACACAAATGAACTTATTGGATGCACAAGATTGGTTAAAAACCCTAATTGGACAAGAATAAGCCTAGGGAGGACGAAAATGACCTAAATGTTCATCCAATGACACAAATGAACTTATTGGATGCACAAGATTGGTTAAAAACCCTAATTGGACAAGAATAAGCCTAGGGAGGACGAAAATGACCTAAATGTTCATCCAATGACACAAATGAACTTATTGGATGCACAAGATTGGTTAAAAACCATAATTGGACAAAAATAAGCCTAGGGAGGACGAAAATGACCTAAATGTTCATCCAATGACACAAATGAACTTATTGGATGCACAAGATTGGTTAAAAACCCTAATTGGACAAGAATAAGCCTAGGGAGGACGAAAATAACCTAAATGCTCATCAAATGACTAAACACACCTATTGGATGCACAAGATTGGTTAGAAACCCTAATTGGACAAGAATAAGCCTAGGGAGGACGAAAATGACCTAAATGTTCACCCAATGACACAAATGAACTTATTGGATGCACAAGATTGGTTAATAACCCTAATTGGACAAGAATAAGCCTAGGGAGGACGAAAATGACCTAAATGTTCATCCAATGACACAAACACACCTATTGGATGCACAAGATTGGTTAAAAACCCTAATTGGACAAGAATAAGCCTAGGGAGGACGAAAATGACCTAAATGTTCATCCAATGACACAAATACACCTATTGGAATCACAAGATTGGTTAGAAACCCTAATTGGACAAGAATAAGCCTATGGAGGACGAAAATGACCTAAATGTTCATCCAATGACACAAACACACCTATTGGATGCACAAGATTGGTTAAAAACCCTAATTGGACAAGAATAAGCCTAGGGAGGACGAAAATGACCTAAATGTTCATCCAATGACACAAATTAACTTATTGGAAGCACAAGATTGGTTAAAAACCCTAATTGGACAAGAATAAGCATTGGGAGGACGAAAATGAAATTAATGTTCATCCAATGACACAAATGAACTTATTGGATGCACAAGATTAGTTAAAAACCCTAATTGGACAAGAATAAACCTAGGGTGGACGAAAATGACCTAAATGTTCATCCAATGACACAAATGAACTTATTGGATGCACAAGATTGGTTAAAAACCCTAATTGGACAAGAATAAGCCTAGGGAGGACGAAAATGACCTAAATGTTCATCCAATGACACATATAAACTTATTGGATGCACAAGATTGGTTAGAAACCCTAATTGGACAAGAATAAGCCTAGGGAGGATGAAAATGACTTAAATATTCATCCAATGACACAAATGAACTTATTGGATGCACAAGATTGCTTAAAACCCTAATTGGACAAGAATAAGACTAGGGAGGACGAAAATGACCTAAATGTTCATCCAATGACACAAACACACCTATTGGATGCACAAGATTGGTTAAAAACCCTAATTGGACAAGAATAAGCCTAGGGAGGATGAAAGTGACCTAAATATTCATCCAATGACACAAATGAACTTATTGGATGCACAAGATTGCTGAAAACCCTAATTGGACAAGAACAAGCCTAGGGAGGACGAAAATGACCTAAATATTCATCCAATGACACAAACACACCTATTGGATTCACAAGATTGATTAGAAACCCTAATTGGACAAGAATAAGCCTAGGGAGGACGAAAATGACCTAAATGTTCACCCAATGACACAAATGAACTTATTGGATGCACAAGATTGGTTAAAAACCCTAATTGGACAAGAATAAGCCTAGAGAGGACGAAAATAACCTAAATGTTCATCAAATGACTAAACACACCTATTGGATGCCCAAGATTGGTTAGAAACCATAATTGGACAAGAATAAGCCTAGGGAGGACGAAAATGACCTAAATGTTAATCCAATGACACAAATGAACTTATTGGATGCACAAGACTGGTTAAAAACCCTAATTGGACAAGAATAAGCCTAGAGAGGACGAAAATAACCTAAATGTTCCTCAAATGACTAAACACACCTATTGGATGCCCAAGATTGGTTAGAAACCATAATTGGACAAGAATAAGCCTAGGGAGGACGAAAATGATCTAAATGTTAATCCAATGACACAAATGAACTTATTGGATGCACAAGATTGGTTAAAAACCCTAATTGGACAAGAATAAGCCTAGAGAGGACGAAAATGACCTAAATGTTCATCAAATGACTAAACACACCTATTGGATGCACAAGATTGGTTAGAAACCCTAATTGGACAAGAATATGCCTAGGGAGGACGAAAATGACCTAAATATTCATCCAATGACACAAATGAACTTATTGAATGCACAAGATTGCTTAAAACCCTAATTGGACAAGAATAAGCCTAGAGAGGACGAAAATGACCTAAATGTTCATCCAATGACACTAACACACCTATTGGATGCACAAGATTGGTTAGAAACCCTAATTGGACAAGAATAAGCCTTGGGAGGACGAAAATGACCTAAATGTTCATCCAATGACACAAATGAACTTATTGGATGCACAAGATTGGTTAAAAACCCTAATTGGACAAGAATAAGCCTAGGGAGGACGAAAATGACCTAAATGTTCATCCAATGACACAAACACACCTATTGGATGCACAAGATTGGTTAAAAACCCTAATTGGACAAGAATATGCCTAGGGAGGACGAAAATGACCTAAATGTTCCTCCAATGACACAAATGAACTTATTAGATGCACAAGATTGGTTAAAAACCCTAATTGGACAAGAATAAGCCTTGGGAGGACGAAAATGACCTAAATGTTCATCCAATGACACAAACACACCTATTGGATGCACAAGATTGGTTAAAATCCCTAATTGGACAAGAATAAGCCTAGGGAGGACGAAAATGACCTAAATGTTCATCCAATGACACAAATGAACTTATTAGATGCACAAGATTGGTTAAAAACCCTAATTGGACAAGAATAAGCCTAGGGTGGGCGAAAATGACCTAAATGTTTATCCAATGACACAAATGAACTTATTGGATGCACAAGATTGGTTAAAAACCCTAATTGGACAAGAATTAGCCTAGGGAGGACGAAAAATGACCTAAATGTTCATCCAATGACACAAATGAACTTATTGGATGCACAAGATTGCTTAAAACCCTAATTGGACAAGAATAAGCCTAGGGAGGACGAAAATGACCTAAATGTTCATCCAATGACACAAATGAACTTATTGGATGCACATGATTGGTTTAAAAACCCTAATTGGACAAGAATAAGGCTTGGGAGGACGAAAATGACCTAAATGTTCATCCAATGACACAAATGAACTTATTAGATGCACAAGATTGGTTAAAAACCCTAATTGGACAAGAATAAGCCTAGGGTGGGCGAAAATGACCTAAATGTTTATCCAATGACACAAATGAACTTATTGGATGCACAAGATTGGTTAAAAACCCTAATTGGACAAGAATAAGCCTAGGGAGGACGAAAATGACCTAAATGTTCATCCAATGACACAAACACACCTATTGGATGCACAAGATTTGTTAAAATCCCTAATTGGACAAGAATAAGCCTAGGGAGGACGAACATGACCTAAATGTTCATCCAATGACACAAATGAACTTATTGGATGCACAAGATTGCTTAAAAACCCTAATTGGACAAGAAAAAGCCTAGGGAGGACGAAAATGACCAAAATGTTCCTCCAATGAGACAAATACACCTATTGGATGCACAAGATTGGTTAGAAACCCTAATTGGACAAGAATAAGCCTAGGGAGGACGAAAATGACCTAAATGTTCATCCAATGACACAAACACACCTATTGGATGCACAAGATTGGTTAAAAACCCTAATTGGACAAGAATAAGCCTTGGGAGGACGAAAATGACCTAAATGTTCATCCAATGACACAAATGAACTTATTGGATGCACAAGATTTGTTAAAAACCCTAATTGGACAAGAATTAGCCTAGGGAGGACGAAAAATGACCTAAATGTTCATCCAATGACACAAATGAACTTATTGGATGCACAAGATTGCTTAAAACCCTAATTGAACAAGAATAAGCTTAGGGAGGACGAAAATGACCTAAATATTCATCCAATGACACAAATGAACTTATTGGATGCACAAGAATGCTTAAAAACCCTAATTGGACAAGAATAAGCCTAGGGAGGACGAAAAATGACCTAAATGTTCATCCAATGACACAAATGAACTTATTGGATGCACAAGATTGCTTAAAACCCTAATTGGACAAGAATAAGACTAGGGAGGACGAAAATGACCTAAATGTTCATCCAATGACACAAACACACCTATTGGATGCACAAGATTGGTTAGAAACCCTAATTGAACAAGAATAAGCCTAGGGAGGACGAAAATGACTTAAATCTTAATCCAATGACACAAATGAACTTATTGGATGCACAAGATTGCTTAAAACCCTAATTGGACAAGAATAAGACTAGGGAGGACGAAAATGACCTAAATGTTCATCCTATGACACAAACACACCTATTGGATGCACAAGATTGGTTAGAAACCCTAATTGAACAAGAATAAGCCTAGGGAGGACGAAAATGACTTAAATCTTAATCCAATGACACAAATGAACTTATTGGATGCACAAGATTGCTTAAAACCCTAATTGGACAAGAATAAGACTAGGGAGGACGAAAATGACCTAAATGTTCATCCAATGAGACACAAACACACCTATTGGATGCACAAGATTGGTTAGAAACCCTAATTGAACAAGAATAAGCCTAGGGAGGACGAAAATGACTTAAATCTTAATCCAATGACACAAATGAACTTATTGGATGCACAAGATTGCTTAAAACCCTAATTGGACAAGAATAAGACTAGGGAGGAAGTAAATGACCTAAATGTTCATCCAATGACACAAACACACCTAATGGATGCACAAGATTGGTTAGAAACCCTAATTGAACAAGAATAAGCCTAGGGAGGACGAAAATGACTTAAATCTTAATCCAATGACACAAATGAACTTATTGGATGCACAAGATTGCTTAAAAACCCTAATTAGACAAGAATAAGCCTAGGGAGGACGAAAATGACCTAAATGTTCATCCAATGACACAAATGAACTTATTGGATGCACAAGATTGGTTAGAAACCCTAATTGGACAAGAATAATTCTAGGGAGGACGAAAATGACCTAAATGTTCATCCAATGACACAAATGAACTTATTGGATGCACAAGATTGATTAAAAATCCTAATTGGACAAGAATAAGCCTAGGGAGGACGAAAATGACCTAAATGTTCATCCAATGACACAAACACACCTATTGGATGCACAAGATTGGTTAAAAACCCTAATTGGACAAGAATAAGCCTAGGGAGGACGAAAATGACCTAAATGTTCATCCAATGACACAAATGAACTTATTGGATGCACAACATTGGTTAGAAACCCTAATTGGACAAGAATAAGCCTAGGGAGGATGAAAATGACCTAAATGTTCATCCAATGACACAAACACACCTATTGGATGCACAAGATCGGTTAAAAACCCTAATTGGACAAGAATAAGCCTAGGGAGGACGAAAATGACCTAAATGTTCATCCAATGACACAAACACACCTATTGGATGCACAAGATTGGTTAAAAACCCTAATTGGACAAGAATAAGCCTAGGGAGGACGAAAATGACCTAAATGTTCATCCAATGATACAAATGAACTTATTGGATGCACAAGATTGGTTAAAAACCCTAATTGAACAACAATAAGCCTAGGGAGGACGAAAATGACCTAAATGTTCATCCAATGACACAAACGCACCTATTGGGTGCACAAGATTGGCTTAAAACCCTAATAGGACAAGAATAAGACTTGGGAGGACGAAAATGACCTAAATGTTCATCCAATGACACAAACACACCTATTGGATGCACAAGATTGGTTAAAAACCCTAATTGGACAACAATAAGCCTAGGGAGGATGAAAATGACCTAAATGTTCATCGAATGACACAAACACACCTATTGGATGCACAAGATTGGTTAAAAACCCTAATTGCACAAAAATAAGCATTGGGAGGACGAAAATGACCTAAATTTTAATCAATGACACAAATGAACTTATTGGATGCACAAGATTGCTTAAAACCCTAATTGGACAAGAATAAGACTAGGGAGGACGAAAATGACCTAAATGTTCATCCAATGACACAAACACACCTATTGGATGCACAAGATTGGTTAAAAACCCTAATTGGACAAGAATAAGCCTAGGGAGGACGAAAATGACCTAAATGTTCATCCAATGACAAAAATGAACTTATTGGATGCACAAGATTGGTTAGAAACCCTAATTGGACAAGAATAAGCCTAGGGAGGACGAAAATGACCTAAATGTTCATCCAATGACACAAACACACCTATTGGATGCACAAGATTGGTTAAAAACCCTAATTGGACAAGAATAAGCCTAGGGAGGACGAAAATGACCTAAATGTTCATCCAATGACACAATAGAACTTATTGGATGCACAAGATTGGTTAAAAACCCTAATTGGACAAGAATAAGCCTAGGGAGGACGAAAATGACCTAAATGTTCATCCAATGACACAAACACACCTATTGGATGCACAAGATTGGTCAGAAACCCTAATTGGACAAGAATAACCTAGGAAGGACGAAAATGACCTAAATGTTAATCCAATGACACAAATGAACTTATTGGATGCACAAGATTGGTTAAAAACCCTAATTGGACAAGAATAAGCCTAGGGAGGACGAAAATGACCTAAATGTTCATCCAATGACACAAACACACCTATTGGATGCACAAGATTGGTTAAAAACCCTAATTGGACAAGAATAAGCCTAGGGAGGACGAAAATGACCTAAATGTTCATCCAATGACACAAATGAACTTATTGGATGCACAAGATTGGTTAAAAACCTTAATGGGACAAGTATAAGCCTAGGGAGGACGAAAATGACCTAAATGTTCATCCAATGACACAAACACACCTATTGGATGCACAAGATTGGTTAAAAACCCTAATTGGACAAGAATAAGCCTAGGGTGGACGAAAATGACCTAAATGTTTATCCAATGACACAAGTGAACTTATTGGGTGCACAAGATTGGTTAAAAACCTTAATTGGACAAGAATAAACCTAGGGAGGACGAAAATGACCTAAATGTTCATCCAATGACACAAACACACCTATTGGATGCACAAGATTGGTTAAAAACCCTAATTGGACAAGAATAAGCCTAGGGAGGACGAAAATGACCTAAATGTTCATCCAATGACACAAATGAACTTATTGGATGCACAAGATTGGTTAAAAACCCTAATTAAACAAGAATAAGCCTAGGGAGGACGAAAATGGCCTAAATGTTCATCCAATGACACAAACATACCTATTGGATGCACAAGATTGGTTAGAAACCCTAATTGGACAAGAATAAGCCTAGGGAGGACGAAAATGACCTAAATGTTAATCCAATGACACAAATGAACTTATTGGATGCACAAGATTGGTTAAAATCCCTAATTGGACAAGAATAAGCCTAGGGAGGACGAAAATAACCTAAATGTTAATCCAATGACACAAATGAACTTATTGGATGGACAAGATTGCTTAAAACCCTAATTGGACAAGAATAAGCCTAGGGAGGACGAAAATGACCTAAATGTTCATCCAATGACACAAACACACCTATTGGATCCACAAGATTGGTTAGAAACCCTAATTTGACAAGAATAAGCCTAGGGAGGACAAAAATGACCTAAATGTTAATCCAATGACACAAATGAACTTATTGGATGCACAAGATAAGTTAAAAACCCTAATTGGACCAGAATAAGCCTAGGGAGGACGAAAATGACCTAAATGTTCATCCAATGACACAAACACACCTATTGGATGCACAAGATTGGTTAAAATCCCTAATTGGACAAGAATAAGCCTAGGGAGGACGAAAATGACCTAAATGTTCATCCAATGACACAAATGAACTTATTGGATGCCCAAGATTGGTTAAAAACCCTAATTGGACAAGAATAAGCCTAGGGTAGACGAAAATGACCTAATTGTTCATCCAATGACACAAATGAACTTATTGGATGCACATGATTGGTTAAAAACCCTAATTGGACAAGAATAAGCCTAGGGAGGACGAAAATGACCTAAATGTTCGTCCAATGCCACAAATGAACTTATTGGATGCACAAGATTGGTTAAAAACCCTAATTGGACAAGAATAAGCCTAGGGAGGACGAAAATGACCTAAATGTTAATCAAATGACACATATTGGATGCACAAGATTGGTTAAAAACCCTAATTGGACAAGAATAAGCCTAGGGAGGACGAAAATGACCTAAATGTTCATCCAATGACACAAATGAACTTATTGGATGCACAAGATTGGTTAAAAACCCTAATTGGACAAGAATAAGCCTAGGGAGGACGAAAATGACCTAAATGTTCATCCAATGACACAAACACACCTATTGGATGCACAAGATTGGTTAAAAACCTTAACTGGACAAGAATAAGCCTAGGGAGGACGAAAATGACCTAAATGTTCATCCAATGACACAAATACACCTATTGGATGCACAAGATTGGTTAGAAACCCTAATTGGACAAGAATAAGCCTAGGTAGGACGAAAATGACCTAAATGTTCATCCAAAAACACCAACACACCTATTGGATGCACAAGATTGGCTTAAAACCTTAATTGGACAAGAATAAGACTAGAGAGGACGAAAATGACCTAAATGTTCATCCAATGACACAAACACACCTATTGGATGCACAAGATTGGTTAAAAACCCTAATTGGACAAGAATAAGCCTAGGGAGGACGAAAATGACCTAAATGTTCATCCAATGACACAAACGAACTTATTGGATGCACAAGATTTGTTAAAAACCCTAATTGGACAAGAATAAGCCTAGGGAGGACGAAAATGACCTAAATGTTCATCCAATGACACAAACACACCTATTGGATGCACAAGATTGGTTAAAAACCCTAATTGCACAAGAATAAGACTAGGGAGGACGAAAATGACTTAAATCTTAATCCAATGACACAAATGAACTTATTGGATGCACAAGATTGGTTAAAAATCCTAATTGGACAAGAATAAGCCTAGGGAGGACGAAAATGACCTAAATGTTCATCCAATGACACAAACACACCTATTGGATGCACAAGATTGGTTAAAAACCCTAATTGGACAAGAATAAGCCTAGGGAGGACGAAAATGACCTAAATGTTCATCCAATGACACTATTACACCTATTGGATGCAAAAGATTGGTTAGAAACCCTAATTTGACAAGAATAAGCCTAGGGAGGACGAAAATGACCTAAATGTTCATCCATTGACACAAACACACCTATTGGATGCACAAGATTGGTTAAAAACCCTAATTGGACAAGAATAAGCCTAGGGAGGACGAAAATGACCTAAATGTTCATCCAATTACACAAATGAACTTATTGGATGCACAAGATTGGTTAGAAACCCTAATTGGACAAGAATAAGCCTAGGGAGGACGAAAATGACCTAAATGTTCATCCAATGACACAAACACACCTATTGGATGCACAAGATTGGTTAAAATCCCTAATTGGACAACAATAAGCCTAGGGAGGACGAAAATGACCTAAATGTCCATCCAATGACACAAACACACCTATTGGATGCACAAGATTGGTTAGAAACCCTAATTGGACAAGAATAAGCCTAGGGAGGATGAAAATGACCTAAATGTTCATCCAATGACACAAACACACCTATGGGATACACAAGATTAGTTAGAAACCCTAATTGGACAAGAATAAGCCTAGGGAGGACGAAAATGACCTAAATGTTAATCCAATGAAACAAATGAACTTATTGGATGCACAAGATTGGTTAAAAACCCTAATTGGACAAGAATAAGCCTAGGGAGGACGAAAATGACCTAAATGTTCATCCAATGACACAAATGAACTTATTGGATGCACATGATTGGTTTAAAAACCCTAATTGGACAAGAATAAGGCTTGGGAGGACGAAAATGACCTAAATGTTCATCCAATGACACAAATGAACTTATTGGATGCACAAGATTGCTTAAAAACCAAATTGGACAAGAATAAGCCTAGGGAGGAGGAAAAATGACCTAAATGTTCATCCAATGACACAAATGAACTTATTGGATGCACAAGATTGCTTAAAACCCTAATTGGACAAGAATAAGACTAGGGAGGATGAAAATGACCTAAATGTTCATCCAATGACACAAACACACCTATTGGATGCACAAGATTGGTTAAAAACCCTAATTGAACAAGAATAAGCCTAGGGAGGACGAAAATGACTTAAATCTTAATCCAATGACACAAATGAACTTATTGGATGCACAAGATTGCTTAAAACCCTAATTGGACAAGAATAAGACTAGGGAGGACGAAAATGACCTAAATGTTCATCCAATGACACAAACACACCTATTGGATGCACAAGATTGGTAAGAAACCCTAATTGAACAAGAATAAGCCTAGGGAGGACAAAAATGACCTAAATGTTCATCCAATGACACAAATGAACTTATTGGATGCACAAGATTGCTTAAAAACCCTAATTGGACAAGAATAAGCCTAGGGAGGACGAAAATGACCTAAATGTTCATCCAATGACACAAATGAACTTATTGGATGCAAAAGATTGCTTAAAACCCTAATTGGACAAGAATAAGACTAGGGAGGACGAAAATGACCTAAATGTTCATCCAATGACACAACCACACCTATTGGATGCACAAGATTGGTTAGAAACCCTAATTGAACAAGAATAAGCCTAGGGAGGACGAAAATGACTTAAATCTTAATCCAATGACACAAATGAACTTATTGGATGCACAAGATTGGTTAAAAACCCTAATTGGACAAGAATAAGCCTTGGGAGGACGAAAATGACCTAAATGTTCATCCAATGACACAAATGAACTTATTGGATGCACAAGATTGGTTAAAAACCCTAATTGGACAAGAATTAGCCTAGGGTGGGTGAAAATGACCTAAATGTTTATCCAATGACACAAATGAACTTATTGGATGCACAAGATTGGTTAAAAACCCTAATTGGACAAGAATAAGCCTAGGGAGGACGAAAAATGACCTAAATGTTCATCCAATGACACAAATGAACTTATTGGATGCACAAGATTGCTTAAAACCCTAATTGGACAAGAATAAGCCTAGGGAGGACGAAAATGACCTAAATGTTCATCCAATGACACAAATGAACTTATTGGATGCACAAGATTGCTTAAAAACCCTAATTGGACAAGAATAAGCCTAGGGAGGACGAAAAATGACATAAATGTTCATGTAATGACACAAATGAACTTATTGGATGCACAAGATTGCTTAAAACCCTAATTGGACAAGAATAAGACTAGGGAGGACGAAAATGACCTAAATGTTCATCCAATGACACAAACACACCTATTGGATGCACAAGATTGGTTAGAAACCCTAATTGGACAAGAATAAGCCTAGGAAGGACGAAAATGACCTAAATGTTAATCCAATGACACAAATGAACTTATTGGATGCACAAGATTGGTTAAAAACCGTAATTGGACAAGAATAAGCCTAGGGAGGACGAAAATGACCTAAATGTTCATCCAATGACACAAAAACACCTATTGGATGCACAAGATTTGTTAGAAACCCTAATTGGACAAGAATAAGCCTAGGAAGGACGAAATTGACCTAAATGTTAATCCAATGACACAAATGAACTTATTGGATGCACAAGATTGGTTAAAAACCCTAATTGGACAAGAATAAGCCTAGGGAGGACGAAAATGACCTAAATGTTCATCCAATGACACAAACACACCTATTGGATGCACAAGATTGGTTAGAAACCCTAATTGGACAAGAATAAGCCTAGGGAGGATGAAAATGACCTAAATATAAATCCAATGACACAAATGAACTTATTGGATGCACAAGATTGCTTAAAACCCTAATTGGACAAGAATAAGACTAGGGAGGACGAAAATGACCTAAATGTTCATCCAATGACACAAACACACCTATTGGATGCACAAGATTGGTTAGAAACCCTAATTGAACAAGAATAAGCCTAGGGAGGACGAAAATGACTTAAATCTTAATCCAATGACACAAATGAACTTATTGGATGCACAAGATTGCTTAAAACCCTAATTGGACAAGAATAAGACTAGGGAGGACGAAAATGACCTAAATGTTCATCCTATGACACAAACACACCTATTGGATGCACAAGATTGGTTAGAAACCCTAATTGAACAAGAATAAGCCTAGGGAGGACGAAAATGACTTAAATCTTAATCCAATGACACAAATGAACTTATTGGATGCACAAGATTGCTTAAAACCCTAATTGGACAAGAATAAGACTAGGGAGGACGAAAATGACCTAAATGTTCATCCAATGACACAAACACACCTATTGGATGCACAAGATTGGTTAAAAACCCTAATTGGACAACAATAAGCCTAGGGAGGATAAAAATGACCTAAATGTTCATCTAATGACACAAACACACCTATTGGATGCACAAGATTGGTTAAAAACCCTAATTGCACAAAACTAAGCCTAGTGAGGACGAAAATAACCTAAATGTTCATCCAATAACACAAATGAACTTATTGGATGCACGAGATTGCTTAAAAACCCTAATTAGACAAGAATAACCCTAGGGAGGACGAAAATGACCTAAATGTTCATCCAATGACACAAATACACCTATTGGATGCACAAGATTGGTTAGAACCCCTAATTGGACAAGAATAAGCCTAGGGGGGACGAAAATGACCTAAATGTTCATCCAATGACACAAACACACCTATTGGATGCACAAGATTGGTTAAAAACCCTAATTGGACAAGAATAAGCCTAGGGAGGACGAAAATGACCTAAATGTTCATCCAATGACACAAATGAACTTACTGGATGCACAAGATTGCGTAAAAACCCTAATTAGACAAGAATAAGCCTAGGGAGGACGAAAATGACCTAAATGTTCATCCAATGACACAAACACACCTATTGGATGCACAAGATTGGTTAAAAACCCTAATTGGACAAGAATAAGCCTAGGGAGGACGAAAATGACCTAAATGTTCATCCAATGACACAAATGAACTTATTGGATGCACAAGATTGCTTAAAAACCCTAATTGGACAAGAATAAGCCTAGGGAGCACGAAAATGACCTAATTGTTCATCCAATGACACAAATACACCTATTGGATGCAAAAGATTGGTTAGAAACCCTAATTTGACAAGCATAAGCCTAGGGAGGACGAAAATGACCTAAATGTTCATCCAATGACACAAACACACCTATTGGATGCACAAGATTGGTTAAAAACCCTAATTGGACAAGAATAAGCCTAGGGAGGACGAAAATGACCTAAATGTTCATCCAATGACACAAATGAACTTATTGGATGCACAAGATTGGTTAGAAACCCTAATTGGACAAGAGTAAGCCTAGGGAGGACGAAAATGACCTAAATGTTCATCCAATGACACAAATGAACTTATTGGAAGCACAAGATTGCTTATAAACCCTAATTGGTCAAGAATAAGCCTAGGGAGGACGAAAATGACCTAAATGTTCATCCAATGACACAAATGAACTTATTTGATGCACAAGATTGCTTGAAAACCTAATTGGACAAGAATAAGCCTAGGGAGGAGGAAAAATGACCTAAATGTTCATCCAATGACACAAATGAACTTATTGGATGCACAAGATTGCTTAAAACCCTAATTGGACAAGAATAAGACTAGGGAGGACGAAAATGACCTAAATGTTCATCCAATGACACAAACACACCTATTGGATGCACAAGATTGGTTAGAAACCCTAATTGAACAAGAATAAGCCTAGGGAGGACGAAAATCACTTAAATCTTAATTCAATGACACAAATGAACTTATTGGATGCACAAGATTGCTTAAAAACCCTAATTGGACAAGAATAAGCCTACGGAGGACGAAAATGACCTAAATGTTCATCCAATGACACAAATACACCTATTGGATGCAAAAGATTGGTTAGAAACCCTAATTTGACAAGAATAAGCCTAGGGAGGACGAAAATGACCTAAATGTTCATCCAATGACACAAACACACCTATTGGATGCACAAGATTGGTTAAAAACCCTAATTGGACAAGAATAAGCCTAGGGAGGACGAAAATGACCTAAATGTTCATCCAATGACACAAATGAACTTATTGGATGCACAAGATTGGTTAGTAACCCTAATTGGACAAGAATAAGCCTAGGGAGGACGAAAATGACCTAAATGTTCATCCAATGACACAAACACACCTATTGGATGCACAAGATTGGTTAAAAACCCTAATTGGACAAGAATAAGCCTAGGGAGGACGAAAATGACCTAAATGTTCATCCAATGACACAAATGAACTTATTGGATCCACAAGATTGGTTAAAAACCCTAATTGGACAAGAATAAGCATAAGGAGGACGAAAATGACCTAAATGTTCATCCAATGACACAAACACACCTATTGGATGCACAAGATTGGTTAAAAACCCTAATTGGACAAGAATAAGCCTAGGGAGGACGAAAATGACCTAAATGTTCATCCAATGACACAAATACACCTAATGGATGCACAAGATTGGTTAGAAACCCTAATTGGACAAGAATAAGCCTAGGTTGGACGAAAATGACCTAAATGTTTATCCAATGACACAAATGAACTTATTGGATGCACAAGATTGGTTAAAAACCCTAATTGGACAAGAATAAGCCTAGGGAGGACGAAAATGACCTAAATGTTCATCCAATGACACAAACACACCTATTGGATGCACAAGATTGGTTAAAAACCCTAATTGGACAAGAATAAGCCTAGGGAGGACGAAAATGACCTAAATGTTCATCCAATGACACAAATGAACTTATTGGATGCACAAGATTGCTTAAAAACCCTAATTGGACAAGAATAAGCCTAAGGAGGGCGAAAATGACCTAAATGTTCATCTAATGACACAAATGAACTTATTGGATGCAAAAGATTGGTTAAAAACCCTAATTGGACAAGAATAAGCCTAGGGAGGACGAAAAATGACCTAAATGTTCATCCAATGACATAAATGAACTTATTGGATGCACAAGATTGCTTAAAACCCTAATTGGACAAGAATAAGCCTAGGGAGGACGAAAATGACCTAAATGTTCATCCAATGACACAAATGAACTTATTGGATGCACAAGATTGGTTAGAAACCCTAATTGGACAAGAATAAGCCTAGGGAGGACGAAAATGACCTAAATGTTCATCCAATGACACAAATGAACTTATTGGATGCACAAGATTGCTTATAAACCCTAATTGGACAAGAATAAGCCTAGGGAGGACGAAAATGACCTAAATGTTCATCCAATGACACAAATGAACTTATTGGATGCACAAGATTGCTTAAAAACCCTAATTCGACAAGAATAATCCTAGGGAGGATGAAAAATGACCTAAATGTTCATCCAATGACACAAATGAACTTATTGGATGCACAAGATTGCTTAAAACCCTAATTGGACAAGAATAAGACTAGGGAGGACCAAAATGACCTAAATGTTCATCCAATGACACAAACACACCTATTGGATGCACAAGATTGGTTAGAAACCCTAATTGAACAAGAATAAGCCTAGGGAGGACGAAAATGACCTAAATGTTCATCCAATGACACAAATGAACTTATTGGATGCACAAGATTGCTTAAAAACCCTAATTGGACAAGAATAAGCCTAGGGAGGACGAAAATGACCTAAATGTTCATCCAATGACACAAATGAACTTATTGGATGCACAAGATTGCTTAAAACCCTAATTGGACAAGAATAAGACTAGGGAGGACGAAAATGACCTAAATGTTCATCCAATGACACAAACACACCTATTGGATGCACAAGATTGGTTAGAAACCCTAATTGAACAAGAATTAGCCTAGGGAGGACGAAAATGACTTAAATCTTAATCCAATGACACAAATGAACTTATTGGATGCACAAGATTGCTTAAAACCCTAATTGGACAAGAATAAGACTAGGGAGGATGAAAATGACCTAAATGTTCATCAAATGACACAAACACACCTATTGGATGCACAAGATTGGTTAAAAACCCTAATTGGACAACAATAAGCCTAGGGAGGATGAAAATGACCTAAATGTTCATCTAATGACACAAACACACCTATTGGATGCACAAGATTGGTTAAAAACCCTAATTGCACAAAACTAAGCCTAGTGAGGATGAAAATAACCTAAATGTTCATCCAATGACACAAATGAACTTATTGGATGCACAAGATTGCTTAAAACCCTAATTGGACAAGAATAAGACTAGGGAGGACGAAAATGACCTAAATGTTCATCCAATGACACAAACACACCTATTGGATGCACAAGATTGGTTAGAAACCTTAATTAAACAAGAATAAGCCTAGGGAGGACGAAAATGACCTAAATGTTCATCAAATGACACAAATGAACTGATTGGATGTACAAGATTGCTTAAAAACCCTAATTGGACAAGAATAAGCCTAGGGAGGACGAAAATGACCTAAATGTTCATCCAATGACACAAATGAACTTATTGGATGCACAAGATTGGTTAAAAAACCTAATTGGACAAGAATAAGCCTTGGGAGAACAAAAATGACCTAAATGTTCATCCAATGACACGCATGAACTTATTGGATGCACAAGATTGGTTAAAAACCCTAATTGGACAAGAATAAGCCTAGGGTGGACGAAAATGACCTAAATGTTCATCCAATGACACAAATGAACTTATTGGATGCACAAGATTGCTTAAAAACCCTAATTAGACAAGAATAAGCCTAGGGAGGACGAAAATGGCCTAAATGTTCATCCAATGACACAAACACACCTATTGGATGCCCAAGATTGGTTAGAAACCCTAATTGGACAAGAATAAGCCTAGGGAGGACGAAAATGACCTAAATGTTCATCCAATGACACAAATGAACTTATTGGATGCACAAGATTGCTTAAAAACCCTAATTGGACAAGAATAAGCCTAGGGAGGACGAAAATGACCTAAATGTTCATCCAATGACACAAATACACCTATTGGATGCAAAAGATTGGTTAGAAATTCTAATTTTACAAGAATAAGCCTAGGGAGGACGAAAATGACCTAAATGTTCATCCAATGACACAAACACACCTATTGGATGCACAAGATTGGTTAAAAACCCTAATTGGACAAGAATAAGCCTAGGGAGGACGAAAATGACCTAAATGTTCATCCAATGACACAAATGAACTTATTGGATGCACAAGATTGGTTAGAAACCCTAATTGAACAAGAATAAGCCTAGGGAGGACGAAAATGACCTAAATGTTCATCCAATGACACAAACACACCTATTGGATGCACAAGATTGGTTAAAAACCATAATTGGACAAGAATAAGCCTAGGGAGGACATAAATGACCTAAATGTTCATCCAATGACACAAATGAACTTATTGGGTGCACAAGATTGCTTAAAAACCCTAATTAGACAAGAATAAGCCTAGGGAGGACGAAAATGACCTAAATGTTCATCCACTGACACAAACACACCTATTGGATGCACAAGATTGATTAGAAACCCTAATTGAACAAGAATAAGCCTAGGGAGGACGAAAATGACTTAAATCTTAATCCAATGACACAAATGAACTTATTGGATGCACAAGATTGCTTAAAACCCTAATTGGACAAGAATAAGACTAGGGAGGACGAAAATGACCTAAATGTTTATCCAATGACACAAATGAACTTATTGGATGCACAAGATTGGTTAAAAACCCTAATTGGACAAGAATAAGCCAAGGGAGGACGAAAATGACCTAAATGTTCATCCAATGACACAAACACACCTATTGGATGCACAAGATTGGTTAAAAACCCTAATTGGACAAGAATAAGCCTAGGGAGGACGAAAATGACCTAATTGTTCATCAAGTGACACAAACACACCTATTGGATGCACAAGATTGGTTAAAAACCTTAATTGGACAACAATAAGCCTTGGGAGGACGAAAATGACCTAAATGTTAATCCAATGACACAAATGAACTTATTGGATGCACAAGATTGGTTAAAAACCCTCATTGGACAACAATAAGCCTTGGGAGGACGAAAATGACCTAAATGTTCATCCAATGACACAAATGAACTTATTGGATGCACAAGATTGGTTAAAAACCCTAATTGGACAAGAATAAGCCTAGGGTGGACGAAAATGACCTAAATGTTCATCCAATGACACAAACACACCTATTGGATGCACAAGATTGGTTAAAAACCCTAATTGGACAAGAATAAGGCTAGGGAGGACGAAATTGACCTAAATGTTCATCCAATGACACAAACACACCTATTGGATGCACAAGATTGGTTAGAAACCCTAATTGAACAAGAATAAGCCTAGGGAGGACGAAAATGACTTAAATCTTAATCCAATGACAAAAATGAACTTATTGGATGCACAAGATTGCTTTAAACCCTAATTGGACAAGAATAAGCCTAGGGAGCACGAAAATGACCTAATTGTTCATCAAATGACACAAACACACCTATTGGATGCACAAGATTGGTTAAAAACCCTAATTGGACAACAATAAGCCTAGGGAAGATGAAAATGACCTAAATGTTCACCTAATGACACAAACACACCTATTGGATGCACAAGATTGGTTAAAAACCCTAATTGCACAAAACTAAGCCTAGTGAGGACGAAAATAACCTAAATGTTCATCCAATGACACAAATGAACTTATTGGATGCACAAGATTGCTTAAAACCCTAATTGGACAAGAATAAGACTAGGGAGGACGAAAATGACCTAAATGTTCATCCAATGACACAAACACACCTATTGGATGCACAAGATTGGTTAGAAACCCTAATTGAACAAGAATAAGCCTAGGGAGGACGAAAATGACTTAAATCTTAATCCAATGACACAAATGAACTTATTGGATGCACAAGATTGCTTAAAACCCTAATTGGACAAGAATAAGCCTAGGGAGGACGAAAATGACCTAAATGTTCATCCAAGGACACAAATGAACTTATTGGATGCACAAGATTGCTTAAAAACCCTAATTGGACAAGAATAAGCCTAGGGAGGACGAAAAATGACCTAAATGTTCATCCAATGACACAAATGAACTTATTGGATGCACAAGATTGCTTAAAAACCCTAATTGGACAAGAATAAGCCTAGGGAGGACGAAAATGACCTAAATGTTCATCCAATGACACAAATGAACTTATTGGATGCACAAGATTGCTTAAAACCCTAATTGGACAAGAAACAGACTAGGGAGGACGAAAATGACCTAAATGTTCATCCAATGACACAAACACACCTATTGGATGCACAAGATTGGTTAGAAACCCTAATTGAACAAGAATAAGCCTAGGGAGGACGAAAATGACTTAAATCTTAATCCAATGACACAAATGAACTTATTGGATGCACAAGATTGCTTAAAACCCTAATTGGACAAGAATAAGACTAGGGAGGACGAAAATGACCTAAATGTTCATCCAATGACACAAACACACCTATTGGATGCACAAGATTGGTTAAAAACCCTAATTGAACAAAAATATGCCTAGGGAGGACGAAAATGACTTAAATCTTAATCCAATGACACAAATGAACTTATTGGATGCACAAGATTGCTTAAAACCCTAATTGGACAAAAATAAGACTAGGGAGGACGAAAATGACCTAAATGTTCATCCAATGACACAAACACACCTATTGGATGCACAAGATTGGTTAGAAACCCTAATTGGACAAGAATAAGCCTAGGGAGGACGAAAATGACCTAAATGTTCACCCAATGAAACAAATGAACTTATTGGATGCACAAGATTGGTTAAAAACCCTAATAGGACAAGAATAAGCCTAGGGAGGACGAAAATGACCTAAATGTTCATCCAATGACACAAACACACCTATTGGATGCACAAGATTGGTTAAAAACCCTAATTGGACAAGAATAAGCCTAGGGAGGACGAAAATGACCTAAATGTTCATCCAATGACACAAATACACCTATGGGATGCACAAGATTGGTTAGAAACCCTAATTGGACAAGAATAAGCCTAGGGAGGACGAAAATGACCTAAATGTTCATCCAATGACACAAACACACCTATTGGATGCACAAGATTGGTTAAAAACCCTAATTGGACAAGAATAAGCCTAGGGATGACGAAAATGACTTAAATGTTCATCCAATGACACAAATGAACTTATTAGATGCACAAGATTGGTTAGAAACCGTAATTGGACAAGAATAAGCCTAGGGAGGACGAAAATGACCTAAATGTTCATCCAACGACACAAATGAACTTATTGGATGCACAAGATTGCTTAAAAACCCTAATTGGACAAGAATAAGCCTAGGGGGGACGAAAATGACCTAAATGTTCATCCAATGACACAAATGAACTTATTGGATGCACAAGATTGCTTAAAAACACTAATTGGACAAGAATAAGCCTAGGGAGGACGAAAATGACCTAAATGTTCATCCAATGACACAAATGAACTTATTGGATGCACAAGATTGGTTAAAAACCCTAATTGGACAACAATAAGCCTTGGGAGGATGAAAATGACCTAAATGTTAATCCAATGACACAAATGAACTTATTGGATGCACAAGATTGGTTAAAAACCCTAATTGGACAAGAATAAGCCTAGGGAGGACGAAAATGACCTAAATGTTCATCCAATGACACAAACACACCTATTGGATGCACAAGATGGGTTAAAAACCCTAATTGGACAAGAATAAGCCTAGGGAGGACGAAATTGACCAAAATGTTCATCCAATGACACAAACACACCTATTGGATGCACAAGATTGGTTAGAAACCCTAATTGAACAAGAATAAGCCTAGGGAGGACGAAAATGACTTAAATCTTAATCCAATGACACAAATGAACTTATTGGATGCACAAGATTGCTTTAAACCCTAATTGGACAAGAATAAGCCTAGGGAGCACGAAAAAGACCTAATTGTTCATCAAATGACACAAACACACCTATTGGATGCACAAGATTGGTTAAAAACCCTAATTGGACAACAATAAGCCTAGGGAGGATGAAAATGACCTAAATGTTCATCTAATGACACAAACACACCTATTGGATGCACAAGATTGGTTAAAAACCCTAATTGCACAAAACTAAGCCTAGTGAGGACGAAAATAACCTAAATGTTCATCCAATGACACAAATGAACTTATTGGATGCACAAGATTGCTTAAAACCCTATTTGGACAAGAATAAGACTAGGGAGGACGAAAATGACCTAAATGTTCATCCAATGACACAAACACACCTATTGGATGCACAAGATTGGTTAAAAACCCTAATTGGACAAGAATAAGCCTAGGGAGGACGAAAATGACCTAAATGTTCATCCAATGACACAAATGAACTTATTGGATGTATAAGATTGGTTAAAAACCCTAATTGGACAAGAATAAGACTAGGGAGGACGAAAATGACCTAAATGTTAATCTAATGACACAAACACACTTATTGGATGCACAAGATTGGTTAGAAACCCGAATTGCACAAGAATAAGCCTAGGGAGAGCGAAAATGACCTAAATGTTAATCCAATGACACAAATGAACTTATTGGATGCACAAGATTGGTTAAAAACCCTAATTGGACAGGAATAAGACTAGGGAGGACGAAAATGACCTAAATGTTAATCCAATGACACAAATGAACTTATTGGATGCACAAGATCGGTTAAAAACCCTAATTGGACAAGAATAAGCCTAGGGAGGACGAAAATGATCTAAATGTTCATCCAATGACACAAACGAACTTATTGGATGCACAAGATTGGTTCAAAACCCTAATTGGACAAGAATAAGCCTAGGGAGGACGAAAAATGACCTAAATGTTCATCCAATGACACAAACACACCTATTGGATGCACAAGATTGGTTACAAACCCTAATTGGACAGGAATAAGACTAGGGAGGACGAAAATGACCTAAATGTTCATCCAATGACACAAACACACCTATTGGATGCACAAGATTGGTTACAAACCCTAATTGAACAAGAATAAGCCTAGGAAGGACGAAAATGACCTAAATGTTAATCCAATGACACAAATGAACTTATTGGATGCACAAGATCGGTTAAAAACCCTAATTGGACAAGAATAAGCCTAAGGAGGACGAATATGACCTAAATGTTAATCCAATGACACAAATGAACTTATTGGATGCACTAGATTGGTTAAAAACTCTGATTGGACAAGAATAAGACTAGGGAGGACGAAAATGACCTAAATGTTCATCCAATGACACAAACACACCTATTGAATGCACAAGATTGGTTAGAAACCCTAATCGGACAAGAATAAGCCTAGGAAGGACGAAAATGACCTAAATGTTAATCCAATGACACAAATGAACTTATTGGATGCACAAGATCGGTTAAAAACCCTAATTGGATAAGAATAAGCCTAGGGAGGACGAAAATGACCTAAATGTTCATCCAATGACACAAACACACCTATTGGATGCACAAGATTGGTTAAAAACCCTAATTGGACAAGAATAAGCCTAGGGAGGACGAAAATGACCTAAATGTTCATCCAATGACACAAACACACCTATTGGATGCACAAGATTGGTTAAAAACCCTAATTGGACAAGAATAAGCCTAGGGAGGACGAAAATGACCTAAATGTTCATCTAATGACACAAATGAACTTATTGAATGCACAAGATTGCTTAAAAACCCTAATTAGACAAGAATAAGCCTAGGGAGGACGAAAATGACCTAAATGTTCATCCAATGACACAAATACACCTATTGGATGAACAAGATTGGTTAAAAACCCTAATTGGACAAGAATAAGCCTAGGGTGGACGAAAATGACCTAAATGTTTATCCAATGACACAAATGAACTTATTGGATGCACAAGATTGGTTAAAAACCCTAATTGGAAGAGAATAAGCCTAGGGAGGACGAAAATGACCTAAATGTTCATCCAATGACACAAACACACCTATTGGATGCACAAGATTGGTTAAAAACCCTAATTGGACAAGAATAAGCCTAGGGAGGACGAAAATGACCTAAATGTTCATCCAATGACACAAATACACCTATTGGATGCACAAGATTGGTTAAAAACCCTAATTGGAGAACAATATGCCTAGGGAGGACGAAAATGACCTAAATGTTCATCCAATGAAACAAATGAACTTATTGGATGCACAAGATTGCTTAAAAACCCTAATTGGACAAGAATAAGCCTAGGGAGGACGAAAATGACCTAAATGTTCATCCAATGACACAAATACACCTATTGGATGCACAAGATTCGTTAGAAACCCTAATTGGACAAGAATAAGCCTAGGGAGGACGAAACTGACCTAAATGTTCATCCAATGACACAAACACACCTATTGGATGCAAAAGATTGCTTAAAAACCCTAATTGGACAATAATAAGCCTAGGGAGGACGAAAATGACCTAAATGTTCATCCAATGACACAAACACACCTATTGGATGCACAAGATTGGTTAAAAACCCTAATTGGACAAGAATAAGCCTTGGGAGGACGAAAATGACCTAAATTTTCATCCAATGACACAAACACACCTATTGGATGCACAAGATTGGTTAAAAACACTAATTGGACAAGAATAAGCCTAGGGAGGACGAAAATGACCTAAATGTTCATCAAATGACTAAACACACCTATTGGATGCACAAGATTGGTTAAAAACCCTAATTGGACAAGAATAAGCCTTGGGAGGACGAAAATGACCTAAATGTTCATCCAATGACACAAATGAACTTATTGGATGCACAAGATTGGTTAAAAACCCTAATTGGACAAGAATAAGCCTAGGGAGGACGAAAATGACCTAAATGTTCATCCAATGACACAAACACACATATTGGATACACAAGATTGTTTAGAAACCGTAATTGGACAAGAATAAGCCTAGGGAGGACGAAAATGACCTAAATGTTCATCCAATGACACAAACACACCTATTGGATGCACAAGATTGGTTAGAAACCCTAATTGGACAAGAATAAGCCTAGGGAGGACGAAAATGACCTAAATGTTCATCCAATGACACAAACACACCTATTGGATGCACAAGATTGGTTAAAAACCCTAATTGGACAAGAATAAGCCTAGGGAGGACGAAAATGACCTAAATGTTAATCCAATGACACAAATGAACTTATTGGATGCACAAGATTGGTTAAAAACCCTAATTGGACAAGAATAAGCCTAGGGTGGACGAAAATGACCTTAATGTTCATCCAATGACACAAATGAACTTATTGGATGCACAAGATTGCTTAAAACCCTAATTGGACAAGAATAAGACTAGGGAGGACGAAAATGACCTAAATGTTCATCCAATGACACAAATGAACTTATTGGATGCACAAGATTTGTTAAAAACCCTAATTGGACAAGAATTAGCCTAGGGAGGACGAAAAATGACCTAAATGTTCATCCAATGACACAAATGAACTTATTGGATGCACAAGATTGCTTAAAACCCTAATTGGACAAGAATAAGCCTAGGGAGGACGAAAATGACCTAAATGTTCATCCAATGAAACAAATGAACTTATAGGATTCACAAGATTGCTTAAAAACCCTAATTGGAGAAGAATAAGCCTAGGGAGGACGAAAATGACCTAAATGTTCATCCAATGACACAAATGAACTTATTGGATGCACATGATTGGTTTAAAAACCCTAATTGGACAAGAATAAGGCTTGGGAGGACGAAAATGACCTAAATGTTCATCCAATGACACAAATGAACTTATTAGATGCACAAGATTGGTTAAAAACCCTAATTGGACAAGAATAAGCCTAGGGTGGGCGAAAATGACCTAAATGTTTATCCAATGACACAAATGAACTTATTGGATGCACAAGATTGGTTAAAAACCCTTATTGGACAAGAATTAGCCTAGGGAGGACGAAAAATGACCTAAATGTTCATCCAATGACACAAATGAACTTATTGGATGCACAAGATTGCTTAAAACCCTAATTGGACAAGAATAAGCCTAGGGAGGACGAAAATGACCTAAATGTTCATCCAATGAAACAAATGAACTTATAGGATTCACAAGATTGCTTAAAAACCCTAATTGGAGAAGAATAAGCCTAGGGAGGACGAAAATGACCTAAATGTTCATCCAATGACACAAATGAACTTATTGGATGCACATGATTGGTTTAAAAACCCTAATTGGACAAGAATAAGGCTTCGGAGGACGAAAATGACCTAAATGTTCATCCAATGACACAAATGAACTTATTAGATGCACAAGATTGGTTAAAAACCCTAATTGGACAAGAATAAGCCTAGGGTGGGCGAAAATGACCTAAATGTTTATCCAATGACACAAATGAACTTATTGGATGCACAAGATTGGTTAAAAACCCTAATTAGACAAGAATAAGCCTAGGGAGGACGAAAATGACCTAAATGTTCATCCAATGACACAAACACACCTATTGGATGCACAAGATTGGTTAAAATCCCTAATTGGACAAGAATAAGCCTAGGGAGGACGAAAATGACCAAAATGTTCCTCCAATGAGACAAATACACCTATTGGATGCACAAGATTGGTTAGAAACCCTAATTGGACAAGAATAAGCCTAGGGAGGACGAAAATGACCTAAATGTTCATCCAATGACACAAACACACCTATTGGATGCACAAGATTGGTTAAAAACCCTAATTGGACAAGAATAAGCCTAGGGAGGACGAAAATGACCTAAATGTTCATCCAATGACACAAATACACCTATTGGATGCACAAGATTGGTTAGAAACCCTAATTGGACAAGAATAAGCCTAGGGAGGACGAAAATGACCTAAATGTTCATCCAATGACACAAACACACCTATTGGATGCACAAGATTGGTTAAAAACCCTTAATGGACAAGAATAAGCCTAGGGTGGACGAAAATGACCTAAATGTTTATCCAATGACACAAATGAACTTATTGGATGCACAAGATTTGTTAAAAACCCTAATTGGACAAGAATAAGCCTAGGGAGGACGAAAATGACCTAAATGTTCATCCAATGACACAAATGAACTTATTGGATGCATAAGATTGGTTAAAAACCCTAATTGGACAAGAATAAGCCTAGAGTGGACGAAAATGACCTAAGTGTTCATCCAATGACACAAATGAACTTATTGGATGCACATGATTGGTTAAAAACCCTAATTGGACAAGAATAAGCCTAGGGAGGACAAAAATGACCTAAATGTTAATCCAATGACACAAATGAACTTATTGGATGCACAAGATTGCTTAAAACCATAGTTGGACAAGAATAAGCCTAGGGAGGACGAAAATGACCTAAATGTTCATCCAATGACACAAACACACCTATTGGATGCACAAGATTGGTTAAAAACCCTAATTGGACAAGAATAAGCCTAGGGAGGACGAAAATGACCTAAATGTTCATCCAATGACACAAATGAACTTATTGGATGCATAAGATTGGTTAAAAACCATAATTGGACAAGAATAAGCCTAGGGAGGACGACAATGACCTAAATGTTCGTCGAATGACACAAACACACCTATTGGATGCACAAGATTGCATAAAAACCCTAATTGGACAAGAATAAGACTAGGGAGGACGAAAATGACCTAAATGTTCCTCCAATGACACAAACACACCTATTGGATGCACAAGATTGCATAAAAACCCTAATTGGACAAGAATAAGACTAGGGAGGACGAAAATGACCTAAATGTTCCTCCAATGACAGAAACACACCTTTTGGATGCACAACATTGCATAAAAACCCTAATTCGACAAGAATAAGACTAGGGAGGACGAAAATGACCTCAATGTTCCTCCAATGACACAAACACACCTATTGGATGCACAAGATTGCATAAAAACCCTAATTGGACAAGAATAAGACTAGGGAGGACGAAAATGACCTAAATGTTCCTCCAATGACACAAACACACCTATTGGATGCACAAGATTGCATAAAAACCTAATTCGACAAGAATAAGACTAAGGACGACGAAAATTACCTAAATGTTCATCCAATGACACAAATGAACTTATTGGATGCACAAGATTGGTTAAAAACCCTAATTGGACAAGAATAAGCCTAGGGAGGACGAAAATGACCTAAATGTTCGTCCAATGACACAAACACACCTATTGGATGCACAAGATTGCATAAAAACCCTAATTGGACAAGAATAAGACTAGGGAGGACGAAAATGACCTAAATGTTCCTCCAATGACACAAACACACCTATTGGATGCACAAGATTGCATAAAAACCCTAATTGGACAAGAATAAGCATAGGGAGGACGAAAATGACCTAAACGTTCATCCAACGACACAAACCCACATATTGGATGCACAAGATTGCTTAAAACCCTAATTGGACAAGAATAAGACAAGGGAGGACGAAAATGACCTAAATGTTCATCCAATGACACAAATGAACTTATTGAATGCACAAGATTGGTTAAAAACCCTAATCGGACAAGAATAAGCCTAGGGAGGATGAAAATTACCTAAATGTTCTTCCAATGACACAAACACACCTATTGGATGCACAAGATTGCATAAAAACCCTAATTGGACAAGAATAAGACTAGGGAGGACGAAAATGACCTAAATGTTCCTCCAATGACACAAACACACCTATTGGATGCACAAGATTGCATAAAAACCCTAATTGGACAAGAATAAGACTTGGGAGGACGAAAATGACCTTAATGTTCATCCAATGACACAAATGAACTTATTGGATGCACAAGATTGGTTAAAAACCCTAATTGGACAAGAATAAGCCTAGGGAGGACGAAAATGACCTAAATGTTAATCCAATGACACAAATGAACTTATTGGATGCACAAGATTGCTTAAAACTCTAATTGGACAAGAATAAGCCTAGGGAGGACGAAAATGACCTAAATGTTCATCCAATGACACAAACACACCTATTGGATGCACAAGATTGGTTAAAAACCCTAATTGGACAAGAATAAGCCTAGGGAGGACGAAAATGACCTAAATGTTAATCCAATGACCCAAATGAACTTATTGGATGCACAAGATTGATTAAAAACCCTAATTGGACAAGAATAAGCCTAGGGAGGACGAAAATGACCTAAATGTTCATCCAATGACACAAACACACCTATTGGATGCACAAGATTGGTTAAAAACCCTAATTGGACAAGAATAAGCCTAGGGAGGACGAAAATGACCTAAATGTTCATCCAATGACACAAATTAACTTATTGGATGCACAAGATTGGTTAAAAACCCTAATAAGATAAGAATATGCCTAGGGAGGACGAAAATGACCTAAATGTTCATCCAATGACACAAATGAACTTATTGGATGCACAAGATTGCTTAAAAACCCTAATTGGACAAGAATAAGCCTAGGGAGGACGAAAATGACCTAAATGTTCATCCAATGACACAAACACATCTATTGGATGCACAAGATTGGTTAAAAACCCTAATTGGACAAGAATAAGCCTAGGGAGGACGAAAATGACCTAAATGTTCATCCAATGACACAAATGAACTTATTGGATGCATAAGATTGGTTAAAAACCCTAATTGGACAAGAATAAGCTTAGGGTGGACGAAAATGACCTAACTGTTCATCCAATGACACAAATGAACTTATTGGATGCACATGATTGGTTAAAAACCCTAATTGGACAAGAATAAGCCTAGGGAGGATGAAAATGACCTAAATATTCATCCAATGACACAAATGAACTTATTGGATGCACAAGATTGCTTAAAACCCTAATTGGACAAGAATAAGACTAGGGAGGACGAAAATGACCTAAATGTTCATCCAATGACACAAACACACCTATTGGATGCACAAGATTGGTTAGAAACCCTAATTGGACAAGAATAAGCCTAGGAAGGACGAAATTGACCTAAATGTTAATCCAATGACACAAATGAACTTATTGGATGCACAAGATTGGTTAAAAACCCTAATTGGACAAGAATAAGACTAGGGAGGACGAAAATGACCTAAATGTTCATCCAATGACACAAACACACCTATTGAATGCACAAGATTGGTTAGAAACCCTAATCGGACAAGAATAAGCCTAGGAAGGACGAAAATGACCTAAATGTTAATCCAATGACACAAATGAACTTATTGGATGCACAAGATCGGTTTAAAACCCTAATTGGACAAGAATAAGCCTAGGGAGGACGAAAATGACCTAAATGTTCATCCAATGACACAAACACACCTATTGGATGCACAAGATTGGTTAAAAACCCTAATTGGACAAGAATAAGCCTAGGGAGGACGAAAATGACCTAAATGTTCATCCAATGACACAAACACACCTATTGGATGCACAAGATTGGTTAAAAACCCTAATTGGACAAGAATAAGCGTAAGGAGGACGAAAATGACCTAAATGTTCATCCAATGACACAAACACACCTATTGGATGCACAAGATTGGTTAAAAACCCTAATTGGACAAGAATAAGCCTAGGGAGGACGAAAATGACGTAAATGTTCATCCAATGACACAAATGAACTTATTGGATGCACAAGATTGCTTAAAAACCCAAATTGGAAAAGAATAAGCCTAATGAGGACGAAAATGACCTAAATGTTCATCCAATGACACAAATACACCTATTGGATGCAAAAGATTGGTTAGAAACCCTAATTTGACAAGAATAAGCCTAGGGAGGACGAAAATGACCTAAATGTTCATCCAATGACACAAACACACCTATTGGATGCACAAGATTGGTTAAAAACCCTAATTGGACAAGAATAAGCCTAGGGAGGACGAAAATGACCTAAATGTTCATCCAATGACACAAACACACCTATTGGATGCACAAGATTGGTTAAAAACCCTAATTGGACAAGAATAAGCCTAGGGAGGACGAAAATGACGTAAATATTCATCCAATGACACAAATGAACTTATTGGATGCACAAGATTGCTTATAAACCCTAATTGGACAAGAATAAGCCTAGGGAGGACGAAAATGACCTAAATGTTCATCCAATGACACAAACACACCTATTGGATGCACAAGATTGGTTAAAAACCCTAATTGGACAAGAATAAGCCTTGGGAGGACGAAAATGACCTAAATGTTCATCCAATGACACAAATGAACTTATTGGATGCACAAGATTGGTTAAAAACCCTAATTGGACAAGAATTAGCCTAGGGAGGACGAAAAATGACCTAAATGTTCATCCAATGACACAAATGAACTTATTGGATGCACAAGATTGCTTAAAACCCTAATTGGACAAGAATAAGCCTAGGGAGGACGAAAATGACCTAAATGTTCATCCAATGACACAAATGAACTTATTGGATGCACATGATTGGTTTAAAAACCCTAATTGGACAAGAATAAGGCTTGGGAGGACGAAAATGACCTAAATGTTCATCCAATGACACAAATGAACTTATTAGATGCACAAGATTGGTTAAAAACCCTAATTGGACAAGAATAAGCCTAGGGTGGGCGAAAATGACCTAAATGTTTATCCAATGACACAAATGAACTTATTGGATGCACAAGATTGGTTAAAAACCCTAATTGGACAAGAATTAGCCTAGGGAGGACGAAAAATGACCTAAATGTTCATCCAATGACACAAATGAACTTATTGGATGCACAAGATTGCTTAAAACCCTAATTGGACAGGAATAAGCCTAGGGAGGACGAAAATGACCTAAATGTTCATCCAATGAAACAAATGAACTTATAGGATTCACAAGATTGCTTAAAAACCCTAATTGGAGAAGAATAAGCCTAGGGAGGACGAAAATGACCTAAATGTTCATCCAATGACACAAATGAACTTATTGGATGCACATGATTGGTTGAAAAACCCTAATTGGACAAGAATAAGGCTTGGGAGGACGAAAATGACCTAAATGTTCATCCAATGACACAAATGAACTTATTAGATGCACAAGATTGGTTAAAAACCCTAATTGGACAAGAATAAGCCTAGGGTGGGCGAAAATGACCTAAATGTTTATCCAATGACACAAATGAACTTATTGGATGCACAAGATTGGTTAAAAACCCTAATTAGACAAGAATAAGCCTAGGGAGGACGAAAATGACCTAAATGTTCATCCAATGACACAAACACACCTATTGGATGCACAAGATTGGTTAAAATCCCTAATTGGACAAGAATAAGCCTAGGGAGGACGAAAATGACCAAAATGTTCCTCCAATGAGACAAATACACCTATTGGATGCACAAGATTGGTTAGAAACCCTAATTGGACAAGAATAAGCCTAGGGAGGACGAAAATGACCTAAATGTTCATCCAATGACACAAACACACCTATTGGATGCACAAGATTGGTTGAAAACCCTAATTGGACAAAAATAAGCCTTGGGAGGACGAAAATGACCTAAATGTTCATCCAATGACACAAATGAACTTATTGGATGCACAAGATTTGTTAAAAACCCTAATTGGACAAGAATTAGCCTAGGGAGGACGAAAAATGACCTAAATGTTCATCCAATGACACAAATGAACTTATTGGATGCACAAGATTGCTTAAAACCCTAATTGGACAAGAATAAGCTTAGGGAGGACGAAAATGACCTAAATGTTCATCCAATGACACAAATGAACTTATTGGATGCACAAGAATGCTTAAAAACCCTAATTGGACAAGAATAAGCCTAGGGAGGACGAAAAATGACCTAAATGTTCATCCAATGACACAAATGAACTTATTGGATGCACAAGATTGCTTAAAACCCTAATTGGACAAGAATAAGACTAGGGAGGACGAAAATGACCTAAATGTTCATCCAATGACACAAACACACCTATTGGATGCACAAGATTGGTTAAAAACCCTAATTGTACAAGAATAAGCCTAGGGAGGACGAAAATGACCTAAATGTTCATCCAATGACACAAATGAACCTATTGGATGCACAAGATTGGTTAAAAACCCTAATTGGACAACAATAAGCCTAGGGTGGATGAAAATCACCTAAATGTTTATCCAATGACACAAACACACCTATTGGATGCACAAGATTGGTTAGAAACCCTAATTGGACAAGAATAAGCCTAGGGTGGACGAAAATGACTTAAATCTTAATCCAATGACACAAATGAACTTATTGGATGCACAAGATTGCTTTAAACCCTAATTGGACAAGAATAAGACTAGGGAGGATGAAAATGACCTAAATGTTCATCAAATGACACAAACACACCTATTGGATGCACAAGATTGGTTAAAAACCCTAATTGGACAACAATAAGCCTAGGGATGACGAAAATGACCTAAATGTTCATCTAATGACACAAACACACCTATTGGATGCACAAGATTAGTTAAAAACCCTAATTGCACAAAACTAAGCCTAGTGAGGACGAAAATAACCTAAATGTTCATCCAATGACACAAATGAACTTATTGGATGCACAAGATTGCTTAAAACCCTAATTGGACAAGAATAAGACTAGGGAGGACGAAAATGACCTAAATGTTCATCCAATGACACAAACACACCTATTGGATGCACATGATTGGTTAGAAACCCTAATTGAACAAGAATAAGCCTATGGAGGACGAAAATGACCTAAATTTTCATCCAATGAAACAAATGAACTTATTGGATTCACATGATTGCTTAAAAACCCTAATTGGACAAGAATAAGCCTAGGAAGGACGTAAATGACCTAAATGTTCATCCAATGACACAAATGAACTTATTGGATGCACAAGATTGGTTAAAAACCCTAATTGGACAAGAATAAGCCTTGGGAGGACGAAAATGACCTAAATGTTCATCCAATGACACAAATGAACTTATTGGATGCACAAGATTGGTTAAAAACCCTAATTGGACAAGAATAAGCCTTGGGAGGACGAAAATGACCTAAATGTTCATCCAATGACACAAACGAACTTATTGGATGCACAAGATTGGTTAAAAACCCTAATTGGACAAGAATAAGCCTAAGGTCAACGAAAATAACCTAAATGTTTATCCAATGACACAAATGAACTTATTGGATGCACAAGATTTGTTAAAAACCCTATTTGGACAAGAATAAGCCTAGGGTCGACGAAAATAACCTAAATGTTTATCCAATGACACAAATGAACTTATAGGATGCACAAGATTGGTTAAAAACCCTAATTGAACAAGAATAAGCCTTGGGAGGACGAAAATGACTTAAATGTTTATCCAATGACACAAATGAAGTTATTGGATGCACAAGATAGCTTAAAAACCATAATTGGACAAGAATAAACCTAGGGAGGATGAAAATGACCTAAATGTACATCCAATGACACAAATGAACATATTGGATGCACAAGATTGGTTAAAACCCGTAATTGGACAAGAATAAGTCTAGGGAGGATGAAAATGACTTAAATGTTCATCCAATAACACAAACACATCTATTGGATGCACAAGATTGGTTAATAACCCTAATTGGACAAGAATAAGCCTAGGGAGAAATAAAATGACATAAATGTTTATCCAATGACACAAATGAACTTATTGGATGCACAAGATTGGTTAAAAACCCTAATTGGACATGAATAAGCCTTGGAAGGACGAAAATGACCTAAATGTTCATCGAATGACACAAATGAACTTATTGGATGCACAAGATTGCTTAAAAACGCTAATTGGACAAGAACAAGCCTAAGGAGGACGAAAATGACCTAAATGTTGATCCAATTACACAAACAGACCTATTGGATGCACAAGAATGGTTAAAAACCCTAATTGGACAAGAATAAGCCAAGGGAGGACGAAAATGACCTAAATGTTCATCCAATGACACAAATGAACTTATTGGATGCACAAGATTACTTAAAAACCCTAATTGGACAAGAATAAGCCTAGGGAGGACGAAAATGACCTAAATGTTCATCCAATGACACAAATACACCTATTGGATGCACAAGATTGGTTAGAAACCCTAATTGGACAAGAATAAGCCTAGGGAGGACGAAAATGACCTAAATGTTTATCCAATGACACAAATGAACGTATTGGATGCACAAGATTGATTAAAAACCCTAATTGGACAAGAATAAGCCTTGGGTGGACGAAAATGACCTAAATGTTCATACAATGACACAAATGAACTTATTGGATGCACAAGATTGGTTAAAAACCCTAATTGGACAAGAATAAGCCTAGGGAGGACGAAAATGACCTAAATGTTCATCCAATGACACAAATGAACTTATTGGATGCACAAGATTGGTTAAAAACCCTAATTGGACAAGAATAAGCCTAGGGAGGACGAAAATGACCTAAATGTTCATCCAATGACACAAATGAACTTATTGGATGCACAAGATTGGTTAAAAACCCTAATTGGACAAGAATAAGCCTTGGGTGGACAAAAATGACCTAAATGTTCATACAATGACACAAATGAACTTATTGGATGCACAAGATTGGTTAAAAACCCTAATTGGACAAGAATAAGCCTAGGGAGGACGAAAATGACCTAAATGTTCATCCAATGACACAAATGAACTTATTGGATGCACAAGATGGCTTAAAAACCCTAATTGGACAAGAATAAGCCTAGGGAGGACGAAAATGACCTAAATGTTCATCCAATGACACAAATACACCTATTGGATGCACAAGATTGGTGAAAAACCCTAATTGGACAAGAATAAGCCTAGGGAGGACGAAAATGACCTAAATGTTCATCCAATGACACAAACACACCTATTGGATGCACAAGATTGGTTAAAAACCCTAATTGGACAAGAATAAGCCTAGGGAGGACGAAAATGACCAAAATGTTCCTCCAATGAGACAAATACACCTATTGGATGCACAAGATTGGTTAGAAACCCTAATTGGACAAGAATAAGCCTAGGGAGGACGAAAATGACCTAAATGTTCATCCAATGACACAAACACACCTATTGGATGCACAAGATTGGTTAAAAACCCTAATTGGACAAGAATAAGCCTTGGGAGGACGAAAATGACCTAAATATTCATCCAATGAAACAAATGCACTTATTGGATGCACAAGATTGGTTAAAAACCCTAATTGGACAAGAATAAGCCTAGGGTGGACGAAAATGACCTAAATGTTTATCCAATGACACAAATGAACTTATTGGATGCACAAGATTGGTTAAAAACCGTAATTGGACAAGAATAAGCCTAGGGAGGACGAAAATGACCTAAATGTTCATCCAATGACACAAACACACCTATTGGATGCACAAGATTGATTAGAAACCCTAATTGGACAAGAATAAGCCTAGGAAGGACGAAAATGACCTAAATGTTAATCCAATGACACAAATGAACTTATTGGATGCACAAGATTGCTTAAAACCCTAATTGGACAAGAATAAGACTAGGGAGGACGAAAATGACCTAAATGTTCATCCAATGACACAAACACACCTATTGGATGCACAAGATTGGTTAGAAACCCTAATTGAACAAGAATAAGCCTAGGGAGGACGAAAATGACTTAAATCTTAATCCAATGACACAAATGAACTTATTGGATGCACAAGATTGCTTAAAACCCTAATTGGACAAGAATAAGACTAGGGAGGACGAAAATGACCTAAATGTTCATCCAATGAGACACAAACACACCTATTGGATGCACAAGATAGGTTAGAAACCCTAATTGGACAAGAATAAGCCTAGGGAAGACGAAAATGATCTAAATGTTCACCCAAGGACACAAATGAACTTATTGGATGCACAAGATTGTTTAAAAACTCTAATTGGACAAGAATAAGCCTAGGGAGGACGAAAATGACCTAAATGTTCATCCAATGACACAAATGAACTTATTGGATGCACAAGATTGGTTAAAAACCCTAATTGGACAAGAATAAGCCTTGGGAGGACGAAAATGACCTAAATGTTCATCCAATGACACAAATGAACTTATTGGATGCACAAGATTTGTTAAAAACCCTAATTGGACAAGAATTAGCCTAGGGAGGACGAAAAATGACCTAAATGTTCATCCAATGACACAAATGAACTTATTGGATGCACAAGATTGCTTAAAACCCTAATTGGACAAGAATAAGCCTAGGGAGGACGAAAATGACCTAAATGTTCATCCAATGACACAAATGAACTTATTGGATGCACAAGAATGCTTAAAAACCTTAATTGGACAAGAATAAGCCTAGGGAGGGCGAAATATGACCTAAATGTTCATCCAATGACACAAATGAACTTATTGGATGCACAAGATTGCTTAAAACCCTAATTGGACAAGAATAAGACTAGGGAGGACGAAAATGACCTAAATGTTCATCCAATGACACAAACACACCTATTGGATGCACAAGATTGGTTAGAAACCCTAATTGAACAAGAATAAGCCTAGGGAGGACGAAAATGACCTAAATGTTCATCCAATGACACAAATGAACTTATTGGATGAACAAGATTGGTTAAAAACCCTAATTGGACAAGAATAAGCCTTGGGAGGACGAAAATGACCTAAATGTTCATCCAATGACACAAATGAACTTATTGGATGCACAAGATTGGTTAAAAACCCTAATTGGACAAGAATAAGCCTAGGCAGGACGAAAAATGACCTAAATGTTCATCCAATGACACAAATGAACTTATTGGATGCACAAGAATGCTTAAAAACCCTAATTGGACAAGAATAAGCCTAGGGAGGACGAAAAATGACCTAAATGTTCATCCAATGACACAAATGAACTTATTGGATGCACAAGATTGCTTAAAACCCTAATTGGACAAGAATAAGCCTAGGGAGGACGAAAATGACTTAAATCTTAATCCAATGACACAAATGAACTTATTGGATGCACAAGATTGCTTTAAACCCTAATTGGACAAGAATAAGACTAGGGAGGATGAAAATGACCTAAATGTTCATCAAATGACACAAACACACCTATTGGATGCACAAGATTGGTTAAAAACCTTAATTGGACAACAATAAGCCTAGGGAGGATGAAAATGACCTAAATGTTCATCTAATGACACAAACACACCTATTGGATGCACAAGATTGGTTAAAAACCCTAATTGCACAAAACTAAGCCTAGTGAGGACGAACATAACCTAAATGTTCATCCAATGACACAAATGAACTTATTGGATGCACAAGATTGCTTAAAACCCTAATTGGACAAGAATAAGACTAGGGAGGACGAAAATGACCTAAATGTTCATCCAATGACACAAACACACCTATTGGATGCACAAGATAGGTTAGAAACCCTAATTGAACAAGAATAAGCCTAGGGAGGACGAAAATGACCTAAATGTTCATCCAATGACACAAACACACCTATTGGATGCACAAGATTGGTTAAAAACCCTAATTGGACAACAATAAGCCTAGGGAGGATGAAAATGACCATTGTTCATCTAATGACACAAATGAACTTATTGGATGCACAAGATTGCTTAAAAACCCTAATTGGACAAGAATAAGCCTAGGGAGGATGAAAATGACCTAAATGTTCGTCTAATGACACAAACACACCTATTGGATGCACAAGATTGGTAAAAAAAACCCTAATTGCACAAAACTAAGCCTAGTGAGGACGAAAATAACCTAAATGTTCATCCAATGACACAAATGAACTTATTGGATGCACAAGATTGGTTAAAAACCCTAATTGGACAAGAATAAGCCTTGGGAGGACGAAAATGACCTTAATGTTCATCCAATGATATAAATGAACTTATTGGATGCACAAGATTGGTTAAAAACCCTAATTGTACAAGAATAAACCTAGGGTGGACAAAATGACCTAAATGTTTATCCAATGACACAAATGAACTTATTGGATGCACAAGATTGGTTAAAAACCCTAATTGGACAAGAATAAGCCTTGGGAGGACGAAAATGACCTAAATGTTCATCCAATGACACAAATGAACTTATTGGATGCACAAGATTGGTAAAAAACCCTAATTGGACAAGAATAAGCCTAAGGAGGACGAAAATGACCTAAATGTTCATCCAATGACACAAACACACCTATTGGATGCACAAGATTGGTTAAAAACCCTAATTGGACAACAATAAGCCTAGGGAGGATGACAATGACCTAAATGTTCATCTAATGACACAAATGAACTTATTGGATGCACAAGATTGCTTAAAAACTCTAATTGGACAAGAATAACCCTAGGGAGGACGAAAATGACCCAAATGTTCATCCAATGACACAAATGAACTTATTGGATGCACAAGATTGCTTAAAACCCTAATTGGACAAGAATAAGCCTAGGGAGGACGAAAATGACCTAAATGTTCATCCAATGACACAAATGAACTTATTGGATGCACAAGAATGCTTAAAAACCCTAATTGGACAAGAATTACCCTAGGGAGGACAAAAAATGACCTAAATGTTCAGCCAATGACACAAATGAACTTATTGGATGCACAAGATTGGTTAAAAACCCTAATTGGACAAGAATAAGCCTTGGGAGGACGAAAATGACCTAAATGTTCATCCAATGACACAAATGAACTTATTGGATGCAAAAGATTGCTTAAAACCCTAATTGGACAAGAATAAGACTAGGGAGGACGAAAATGACCTAAATGTTCATCCAATGACACAACCACACCTATTGGATGCACAAGATTGGTTAGAAACCCTAATTGAACAAGAATAAGCCTAGGGAGGACGAAAATGACTTAAATCTTAATCCAATGACACAAATGAACTTATTGGATGCACAAGATTGGTTAAAAACCCTAATTGGACAAGAATAAGCCATGGGAGGACGAAAATGACCTAAATGTTCATCCAATGACACAAATGAACTTATTGGATGCACAAGATTGGTTAAAAACCCTAATTGGACAACAATTAGCCTAGGGTGGGCGAAAATGACCTAAATGTTTATCCAATGACACAAATGAACTTATTGGATGCACAAGATTGGTTAAAAACCCTAATTGGACAAGAATTAGCCTAGGGTGGGCGAAAATGACCTAAATGTTTATCCAATGACACAAATGAACTTATTGGATGCACAAGATTGGTTAAAAACCCTAATTGGACAAGAATAAGCCTAGGGAGGACGAAAAATGACCTAAATGTTCATCCAATGACACAAATGAACTTATTGGATGCACAAGATTGCTTAAAACCCTAATTGGACAAGAATAAGCCTACGGAGGACGAAAATGACCTAAATGTTCATCCAATGACACAAATGAACTTATTGGATGCACAAGAATGCTTAAAAACCCTAATTGGACAAGAATTACCCTAGGGAGGACGAAAATGACCTAAATGTTCAGCCAATGACACAAATGAACTTATTGGATGCACAAGATTGGTTAAAAACCCTAATTGGACAAGAATAAGCCTTGGGAGGACGAAAATGACCTAAATGTTCATCCAATGACACAAATGAACTTATTGGATGCAAAAGATTGCTTAAAACCCTAATTGGACAAGAATAAGACTAGGGAGGACGAAAATGACCTAAATGTTCATCCAATGACACAACCACACCTATTGGATGCACAAGATTGGTTAGAAACCCTAATTGAACAAGAATAAGCCTAGGGAGGACGAAAATGACTTAAATCTTAATCCAATGACACAAATGAACTTATTGGATGCACAAGATTGGTTAAAAACCCTAATTGGACAAGAATAAGCCTTGGGAGGACGAAACTGACCTAAATGTTCATCCAATGACACAAATGAACTTATTGGATGCACAAGATTGGTTAAAAACCCTAATTGGACAAGAATTAGCCTAGGGTGGGCGAAAATGACCTAAATGTTTGTCCAATGACACAAATGAACTTATAGGATTCACAAGATTGCTTAAAAACCCTAATTGGAGAAGAATAAGCCTAGGGAGGACGAAAATGACCTAAATGTTCATCCAATGACACAAATGAACTTATTGGATGCACATGATTGGTTTAAAAACCCTAATTGGACAAGAATAAGGCTTGGGAGGACGAAAATGACCTAAATGTTCATCCAATGACACAAATGAACTTATTAGATGCACAAGATTGGTTAAAAACCCTAATTGGACAAGAATAAGCCTAGGGTGGGCGAAAATGACCTAAATGTTTATCCAATGACACAAATGAACTTATTGGATGCACAAGTTTGGTTAAAAACCCTAATTGGACAAGAATAAGCCTAGGGAGGACGAAAATGACCTAAATGTTCATCCAATGACACAAATGAACTTATTAGATGCACAAGATTGGTTAAAAACCCTAATTGGACAAGAATAAGCCTAGGGTGGGCGAAAATGACCTAAATGTTTATCCAATGACACAAATGAACTTATTGGATGCACAAGATTGGTTAAAAACCCTAATTAGACAAGAATAAGCCTAGGGAGGACGAAAATGACCTAAATGTTCATCCAATGACACAAACACACCTATTGGATGCACAAGATTGGTTAAAAACCTTAATTGGACAAGAATAAGCATAGGGAGGACGAAAATGACCTAAATGTTCATCAAATGACACAAACACACCTATTGGATGCACAAGATTGGTTAAAAACCCTAATTGGACAAGAATAAGCCTAGAAAGGACGAAAATGACCTAAATGTTCACCCAATGACACAAACACACCTATTGGATGCACAAGATTGGTTAGAAACCCTAATTGGACAAGAATAAGCATAGGGAGGACGAAAATAACCTAAATGTTCATCCAATGACACAAATGAACTTATTGGATGCACAAGATTGGTTAAAAACCCTAATTGGACAAGAATAAGCCTAGGGAGGACGAAAATGACCTAAATGTTCATCCAATAACACAAACACACATATTTGCTGCACAAGATTGGTTAGAAACCCTAATTGGACAAGAATAAGCCTAGGAAGGACGAAAATGACCTAAATGTTAATCCAATGACACAAATGAACTTATTGGATGCACAAGATTGGTTAAAAACCCTAATTGGACAAGAATAAGCCTAGGGAGGACGAAAATGACCTAAATGTTCATCCAATGACACAAACACACCTATTGGATGCACAAGATTGGTTAGAAACCCTAATTGGACAAGAATAAGCCTTGGGAGGACGAAAATGACCGAAATGTTCATCCAACGACACAAATGAACTTATTGGATGCATAAGATTGGTTAAAAACCCTAATTGGACAAGAATAAGCTTAGGGTGGACGAAAATGACCTAATTGTTCATCCAATGACACAAATGAACTTATTGGACGCACATGATTGGTTAAAAACCCTAATTGGACAAGAATAAGCCTAGGGAGGATGAAAATGACCTAAATATTCATCCAATGACACAAATGAACTTATTGGATGCACAAGATTGCTTAAAACCCTAATTGGACAAGAATAAGACTAGGGAGGACGAAAATGACCTAAATGTTCATCCAATGACACAAACACACCTATTGGATGCACAAGATTGGTTAGAAACCCTAATTGGACAAGAATAAGCCTAGGGAGAACGAAAATGACCTAAGTGTTCATCCAATGACACAAATGAACTTATTGGATGCCCATGATTGGTTAAAAACCCTAATTTGACAACAATAAGCCTAGGGAGGACGACAATGACCTAAATGTTCATCCAATGACACAAACACACCCATTGGATGCACAAGATTGGTTAAAAACCCTAATTGGACAAGAATAAGCCTAGGGAGGACGAAAATGACCTAACTATTCATCCAATGACACAAATGAACTTATTGGATGCACAAGATTGCTTAAAACCCTAATTGGACAAGAATAAGACTAGGGAGGACGAAAATGACCTAAATGTTCATCCAATGACACAAACACACCTATTGGATGCACAAGATTGGTTAGAAACCCTAATTGGACAAGAATAAGCCTAGGGAGGACGAAAATTACCTAAATGTTCATCCAATGACACAAATGAACTTATTGGATGCACAAGATTGCTTAAAAACCCTAATTGGACAAGAATAAGCCTAGGGAGGACGAAAATGACCTAAATGTTCATCCAATGACACAAATGAACTTGTTGGATGCACAAGATTGCTTAAAAACCTAATTGGACAAGAATAAGACTAGGGAGGACGAAAATGACCTAAATGTTCATCCAATGACACAAACACACCTATTGGATGCACAAGATTGGTTAGAAACCCTAATTGAACAAGAATAAGCCTAGGGAGGACGAAAATGACTTAAATCTTAATCCAATGACACAAATGAACTTATTGGATGCACAAGATTGCTTAAAACCCTAATTAACCAAGAATAAGACTAGGGAGGACGAAAATGACCTAAATATTCATCCAATGAGACACAAACACACCTATTGGACGCACAAGAATGGTTACAAACCCTAATTGGACAAGAATAAGCCTAGGGAGGACGAAAATGATCTAAATGTTCATCCAATGACACAAATGAACTTATTGGATGCACAAGATTGCTTAAAAACCCTAATTTTGGACAAGAATAAGCCTAGGGAGGACGAAAATGACCTAAATGTTCATCCAATGACACAAACACACCTATTGGATGCACAAGATTGGTTAGAAACCCTAATTGAACAAGAATAAGCCTAGGGAGGACGAAAATGACTTAAATCTTAATCCAATGACACATATGAACTTATTTGATGCACAAGATTGCTTAAAACCCTAATTGGACAAGAATAAGACTAGGGAGGACGAAAATGACCTAAATGTTCATCCAATGACACAAACACACCTATTGGATGCACAAGATTGGTTAAAAACCATAATTGGACAAGAATAAGCCTAGGGAGGACATAAATGACCTAAATGTTCATCCAATGACACAAATGATTTTATTGGATGCACAAGATTGCTTAAAAACCCTAATTAGACAAGAATAAGCCTAGGGAGGACGAAAATGACCTAAATGTTCATCCAATGACACAAACACACCTATTGGATGCACAAGATTGGTTAGAAACCCTAATTGAACAAGAATATGCCTAGGGAGGAAGAAAATGACTTAAATCTTAATCCAATGACACAAATGAACTTATTGGATGCACAAGATTGCTTAAAACCCTAATTGGACAAGAATAAGACTAGGGAGGACGAAAATGACCTAAATGTTCATCCAATGACACAAACACACCTATTGGATGCACAAGATTGGCTAAAAACCATAATTGGACAAGAATAAGCCTAGGGAGGACATAAATGACCTAAATGTTCATCCAATGACACAAATGAACTTATTGGATGCACAAGATTGCTTAAAAACCCTAATTAGACAAGAATAAGCCTAGGGAGGACGAAAATGACCTAAATGTTCATCCAATGACACAAACACACCTATTGGATGCACAAGATTGGTTAGAAACGCTAATTGGACAAGAATAAGCCTAGGGAAGACGAAAATGACCTAAATGTTCATCCAATGACACAAATGAACTTATTGGATGCACAAGATTGCTTAAAACCATAATTGGACAAGAATAAGACTAGGGAGGACGAAAATGACCTAAATGTTCATCCAATGACACAAACACACCTATTGGATGCACAAGATTGGTTAGAAACCCTAATTGAACAAGAATAAGCCTAGGGAGGACGAAAATGACCTAAATGTTCATCAAATGACACAAATGAACTTATTGGATGCACAAGATTGCTTAAAACCCTAATTGGACAAGAATAAGACTAGGGAGGACGAAAATGACCTAAATGTTCATCCAATGACACAAATGAACTTATTGGATGCACAAGATTTGTTAAAAACCCTAATTGGACAAGAATTAGCCTAGGGAGGACGAAAAATGACCTAAATGTTCATCCAATGACACAAATGAACTTATTGGATGCACAAGATTGCTTAAAACCCTAATTGGACAAGAATAAGCCTAGGGAGGACGAAAATGACCTAAATGTTCATCCAATGAAACAAATGAACTTATAGGATTCACAAGATTGCTTAAAAACCCTAATTGGAGAAGAATAAGCCTAGGGAGGACGAAAATGACCTAAATGTTCATCCAATGACACAAATGAACTTATTGGATGCACATGATTGGTTTAAAAACCCTAATTGGACAAGAATAAGGCTTCGGAGGACGAAAATGACCTAAATGTTCATCCAATGACACAAATGAACTTATTAGATGCACAAGATTGGTTAAAAACCCTAATTGGACAAGAATAAGCCTAGGGTGGGCGAAAATGACCTAAATGTTTATCCAATGACACAAATGAACTTATTGGATGCACAAGATTGGTTAAAAACCCTAATTAGACAAGAATAAGCCTAGGGAGGACGAAAATGACCTAAATGTTCATCCAATGACACAAACACACCTATTGGATGCACAAGATTGGTTAAAATCCCTAATTGGACAAGAATAAGCCTAGGGAGGACGAAAATGACCAAAATGTTCCTCCAATGAGACAAATACACCTATTGGATGCACAAGATTGGTTAGAAACCCTAATTGGACAAGAATAAGCCTAGGGAGGACGAAAATTACCTAAATGTTCATCCAATGACACAAACACACCTATTGGATGCACAAGATTGGTTGAAAACCCTAATTGGACAAAAATAAGCCTTGGGAGGACGAAAATGACCTAAATGTTCATCCAATGACACAAATGAACTTATTGGATGCACAAGATTTGTTAAAAACCCTAATTGGACAAGAATTAGCCTAGGGAGGACGAAAAATGACCTAAATGTTCATCCAATGACACAAATGAACTTATTGGATGCACAAGATTGCTTAAAACCCTAATTGGACAAGAATAAGCTTAGGGAGGACGAAAATGACCTAAATGTTCATCCAATGACACAAATGAACTTATTGGATGCACAAGAATGCTTAAAAACCCAAATTGGACAAGAATAAGCCTAGGGAGGACGAAAAATGACCTAAATGTTCATCCAATGACACAAATGAACTTATTGGATGCACAAGATTGCTTAAAACCCTAATTGGACAAGAATAAGACTAGGGAGGACGAAAATGACCTAAATGTTCATCCAATGACACAAACACACCTATTGGATGCACAAGATTGGTTAGAAACCCTAATTGAACAAGAATAAGCCTAGGGAGGACGAAAATGACTTAAATCTTAATCCAATGACACAAATGAACTTATTGGATGCACAAGATTGGTTAAAAACCCTAATTGGACAAGAATAAGCCATGGGAGGACGAAAATGACCTAAATGTTCATCCAATGACACAAATGAACTTATTGGATGCACAAGATTGGTTAAAAACCCTAATTGGACAACAATTAGCCTAGGGTGGGCGAAAATGACCTAAATGTTTATCCAATGACACAAATGAACTTATTGGATGCACAAGATTGGTTAAAAACCCTAATTGGACAAGAATAAGCCTAGGGAGGACGAAAAATGACCTAAATGTTCATCCAATGACACAAATGAACTTATTGGATGCACAATATTGCTTAAAACCCTAATTGGACAAGAATAAGCCTAGGGAGGACGAAAATGACCTAAATGTTCATCCAATGACACAAATGAACTTATTGGATGCACAAGAATGCTTAAAAACCCTAATTGGACAAGAATAAGCCTAGGGAGGACCAAAAAATGACCTAAATGTTCATCCAATGACACAAATGAACTTATTGGATGCACAAGATTGGTTAGAAACCCTAATTGGACAACAATAAGCCTTGGGAGGACGAAAATGACCTAAATGTTCATCCAATGACACAAATGAACTTATTGGATGCACAAGATTGGTTAAAAACCCTAATTGGACAAGAATAAGCCTTGGGAGGACGACAATGACCTAAATGTTCATCCAATGACACAAATGAACTTATTGGATGCACAAGATTGGTTAAAAACCCTAATTGGACAAGAATAAGCCTAGGGAGGACGAAAAACGACCTAAATGTTCATCCAATGACACAAATGAACTTATTGGATGCACAAGATTGCTTAAAACCCTAATTGGACAAGAATAAGCCTAGGGAGGACGAAAATGACCTAAATGTTCATCCAATGACACAAATGAACTTATTGGATGCACAAGATTGCTTAAAAACCCTAATTGGACAAGAATAAGCCTAGGGAGGACGAAAAATGACATAAATGTTCATGTAATGACACAAATGAACTTATTGGATGCACAAGATTGCTTAAAACCCTAATTGGACAAGAATAAGACTAGGGAGGACGAAAATGACCTAAATGTTCATCCAATGACACAAACACACCTATTGGATGCACAAGATTGGTTAGAAACCCTAATTGAACAAGAATAAGCCTAAGGAGGACGAAAATGACTTAAATCTTAATCCAATGACACAAATGAACTTATTGGATGCACAAGATTGCTTAAAACCCTAATTGGACAAGAATAAGACTAGGGAGGACGAAAATGACCTAAATGTTCATCCAATGAGACACAAACACACCTATTGGATGCACAAGATAGGTTAGAAACCCTAATTGGACAAGAATAAGCCTAGGGAAGACGAAAATGATCTAAATGTTCATCCAATGACACAAATGAACTTATTGGATGCACAAGATTGTTTAAAAACCCTAATTGGACAAGAATAAGCCTAGGGAGGACGAAAATGACCTAAATGTTCATCCAATGACACAAACACACCTATTGGATGCACAAGATTGGTTAGAAACCCTAATTGAACAAGAATAAGCCTAGGGAGGACGAAAATGACTTAAATCTTAATCCAATGACACAAATGAACTTATTGGATGCACAAGATTGCTTAAAACCCTAATTAACCAAGAATAAGACTAGGGAGGACGAAAATGACCTAAATATTCATCCAATGAGACACAAACACACCTATTGGACGCACAAGAATGGTTACAAACCCTAATTGGACAAGAATAAGCCTAGGGAGGACGAAAATGATCTAAATGTTCATCCAATGACACAAATGAACTTATTGGATGCACAAGATTGCTTAAAAACCCTAATTTTGGACAAGAATAAGCCTAGGGAGGACGAAAATGACCTAAATGTTCATCCAATGACACAAACACACCTATTGGATGCACAAGATTGGTTAAAAACCTTAATTGAACAAGAATAAGCCTAGGGAGGACGAAAATGACTTAAATCTTAATCCAATGACACAAATGAACTTATTGGATGCACAAGATTGCTTAAAACCCTAATTGGACAAGAATAAGACTAGGGAGGACGAAAATGACCTAAATGTTCCTCCAATGAGACACAAACACACCTATTGGATGCACAAGATAGGTTAGAAACCCTAATTGGACAAGAATAAGCCTAGGGAAGACAAAAATGATCTAAATGTTCACCCAATGACACAAATGAACTTATTGGATGCACAAGATTGCTTAAAAACCCTAATTTTGGACAAGAATAAGCCTAGGGAGGACGAAAATGACCTAAATGTTCATCCAATGACACAAACACACCTATTGGATGCACAAGATTGGTTAAAAACCTTAATTGAACAAGAATAAGCCTAGGGAGGACGAAAATGACTTAAATCTTAATCCAATGACACAAATGAACTTATTGGATGCACAAGATTGCTTAAAACCCTAATTGGACAAGAATAAGACTAGGGAGGACGAAAATGACCTAAATGTTCATTTTATGACACAAACACACCTATTGGATGCACAAGATTGGTTAAAAACCCTAATTGCACGAAAATAAGCCTAGGGAGGACGAAAATGTCCTAAATGTTCATGCAATGACACAAATGAACTTATTGGATGCACAAGATTGCTTAAAACCCTAATTGGACAAGAATAAGACTAGGGAGGACGAAAATGACCTAAATGTTCATCCAATGACACAAACACACCTATTGGATGCACAAGACTGGTTAGAAACCCTAATTGAACAAGAATAAGCCTAGGGAGGACGAAAATGACTTAAATCTTAATCCAATGACACAAATGAACTTATTGGATGCACAAGATTGCTTAAAACCCTAATTGGACAAGAATAAGACTAGGGAGGAAGAAAATGACCTAATTGTTCATCCAATGACACAAACACACCTATTGGATGCACAAGATTGGTTAGAAACCCTAATTGAACAAGAATAAGCCTAGGGAGGACGAAAATGACTTAAATCTTAATCCAATGACACAAATGAACTTATTGGATGCACAAGATTGGTTAAAAACCCTAATTGGACAAGAATAAGCTTAGGAAGACGAAAATGACCTAAATGTTCATCCAATGACACAAACACACCTATTGGATGCACAAGATTAGTTAAAAACCCTAATTGGACAAGAATAAGCCTAGGGTGGACGAAAATGTCCTAAATGTTCATCCAATGACACAAATGAACTTATTGGATGCACAAGATTGGTTAGAAACCCTAATTGGACAAGAATAATTCTAGGGAGGACGAAAATGACCTAAATGTTCATCCAATGACACAAATGAACTTATTGGATGCACAAGATTGGTTAAAAATCCTAATTTGACAAGAATAAGCCTAGGGAGGACGAAAATGACCTAAATGTTCATCCAATGACACAAATGAACTTATTGGATGCACAAGATTGGTTAGAAACCCTAATTGGACAAGAATAATTCTAGGGAGGACGAAAATGACCTAAATGTTCATCCAATGACACAAATGAACTTATTGGATCTACAAGATTGGTTAAAAATCCTAATTGGACAAGAATAAGCCTAGGGAGGACGAAAATGACCTAAATGTTCATCCAATGACACAAACACACCTATTGGATGCACAAGATTGGTTAAAAACCCTAATTGGACAAGAATAAGCCTAGGGAGGACGAAAATGACCTAAATGTTCATCCAATGACACAAATGAACTTATTGGATGCACAAGATTGCTTAAAAACCCTAATTGGACCAGAATAAGCCTAGGGAGGATGAAAATGACCTAAATGTTCATCCAATGACACAAATACACCTATTGGATGCAAAAGATTGGTTAGAAACCCTAATTTGACAAGAATAAGCCTAGGGAGGACGAAAATGACCTAAATGTTCATCCAATGACACAAACAAACCTATTGGATGCACAAGATTGGTTAAAAACCCTAATTGGACAAGAATAAGCCTAGGGAGGACGAAAATGACCTAAATGTTCATCCAATGACACCAATGAACTTATTGGATGCACAAGATTGGTTAGAAACCCTAATTGGACAAGAATAAGCCTAGGGAGGACGAAAATGACCTAAATGTTCATCCAATGACACAAATGAACTTATTGGATGCACAAATTTGCTTATAAACCCTAATTGGACAAGAATAAGCCTAGGGAGGACGAAAATGACCTAAATGTTCATCCAATGACACAAATGAACTTATTGGATGCACAAGATTGCTTAAAAACCCTAATTGGACAAGAATAAGCCTAGGGAGGACGAAAATGACCTAAATGTTCATCCAATGACACAAATACACCTATTGGATGCAAAAGATTGGTTAGAAACCCTAATTTGACAAGAATAAGCCTAGGGAGGACGAAAATGACCTAAATGTTCATCCAATGACACAAATGAACTTATTAGATGCACAAGATTGCTTAAAAACCCTAATTGGACAAGAATAAGCCTAGGGTGGGCGAAAATGACCTAAATGTTCATCCAATGACACAAATACACCTATTGGATGCAAAAGATTGGTTAGAAACCCTAATTGGACAAGAATAAGACTAGGGAGGACGAAAATGACCTAAATGTTCATCCAATGACACAAACACACCTATTGGATGCACAAGATTGGTTAAAAACCATAATTGGACAAGAATAAGCCTAGGGAGCACGAAAATGACCTAAATGTTCATCCAATAACACAAATGAACTTATTGGATGCACAAGATTGCTTAATAACCCTAATTAGACAAGAATAAGCCTAGGGAAGACGAAAATGACCTAAATGTTCATCCAATGACTCAAACACACCTATTGGATGCACAAGATTGGTTAGAAACCCTAATTGAACAAGAATAAGCCTAGGGATGACGAAAATGACCTAAATGTTCATCCAATGACACAAATGAACTTATTGGATGCACAAGATTGCTTAAAAACCCTAATTGGACATGAATAAGCCTAGGGAGGACGAAAATGACCTAAATGTTCATCCAATGACACAAATGAACTTATTGGATGCACAAGATTGGTTAAAAACCCTAATTGGACAAGAATAAGCCTAGGGAGGACGAAAAACGACCTAAATGTTCATCCAATGACACAAATGAACTTATTGGATGCACAAGATTGCTTAAAACCCTAATTGGACAAGAATAAGCCTAGGGAGGACGAAAATGACCTAAATGTTCATCCAATGACACAAATGAACTTATTGGATGCACAAGAATGCTTAAAAACCCTAATTGGACAAGAATAAGCCTAGGGAGGACAAAAAATGACCTAAATGTTCTTCCAATGACACAAATGAACTTATTGGATGCACAAGATTGCTTAAAACCCTAATTGGACAAGAATAAGACTAGGGAGGACGAAAATGACCTAAATGTACATCCAATGACACAAACACACCTATTGGATGCACAAGATTGGTTAGAAACCCTAATTGAACAAGAATAAGCCTAGGGAGGACGAAAATGACTTAAATCTTAATCCAATGACACAAATGAACTTATTGGATGCACAAGATTGCTTTAAACCCTAATTGGACAAGAATAAGACTAGGGAGGATGAAAATGACCTAAATGTTCATCAAATGACACAAACACACCTATTGGATGCACAAGATTGGTTAAAATCCCTAATTGGACTACAATAAGCCTAGGGAGGATGAAAATGACCTAAATGTTCATCTAATGACACAAACACACCTATTGGATGCACAAGATTGGTTAAAAACCCTAATTGCACAAAACTAAGCCTAGTGAGGACGAAAATAACCTAAATGTTCATCCAATGACACAAATGAACTTATTGGATGCATAAGATTGCTTAAAACTCTAATTGGGCAAGAATAAGACTAGGGAGGACGAAAATGACCTAAATGTTCATCCAATGACTCAAACACACCTATTGGATGCACAAGATTGGTTAGAAACCCTAATTGAACAAGAATAAGCCTAGGGATGACGAAAATGACCTAAATGTTCATCCAATGACACAAATGAACTTATTGGATGCACAAGATTGCTTAAAAACCCTAATTGGACATGAATAAGCCTACGGAGGACGAAAATGACCTAAATGTTCATCCAATGACACAAATGAACTTATTGGATGCACAAGATTGGTTAAAAACCCTAATTGGACAACAATAAGCCTTGGGAGGACGAAAATGACCTAAATGTTCATCCAATGACACAAATGAACTTATTGGATGCACAAGATTGGTTAAAAACCCTAATTGGACAAGAATAACCCTAGGGTGGACGAAAATGACCTAAATGTTTATCCAATGACACAAATGAACTTATTGGATGCACAAGATTGGTTAAAAACCCTAATTGGACAAGAATAAGCCTAGGGAGGACGAAAATGACCTAAATGTTCATCCAATGACACAAACACACCTATTGGATGCACAAGATTGGTTAAAAACCCTAATTGGACAAGAATAAGCCTAGGGAGGACGAAAATGACCTAAATGTTCATCCAATGACACAAATGAACTTATTGGATGCACAAGATTGCTTAAAAACCCTAATTGGACAAGAATAAGCCTAAGGAGGGCGAAAATGACCTAAATGTTCATCTAATGACACAAATGAACTTATTGGATGCAAAAGATTGGTTAAAAACCCTAATTGGACAAGAATAAGCCTAGGGAGGACGAAAAATGACCTAAATGTTCATCCAATGACATAAATGAACTTATTGGATGCACAAGATTGCTTAAAACCCTAATTGGACAAGAATAAGCCTAGGGAGGACGAAAATGACCTAAATGTTCATCCAATGACACAAATGAACTTATTGGATGCACAAGATTGGTTAGAAACCCTAATTGGACAAGAATAAGCCTAGGGAGGACGAAAATGACCTAAATGTTCATCCAATGACACAAATGAACTTATTGGATGCACAAGATTGCTTATAAACCCTAATTGGACAAGAATAAGCCTAGGGAGGACGAAAATGACCTAAATGTTCATCCAATGACACAAATGAACTTATTGGATGCACAAGATTGCTTAAAAACCCTAATTCGACAAGAATAATCCTAGGGAGGATGAAAAATGACCTAAATGTTCATCCAATGACACAAATGAACTTATTGGATGCACAAGATTGCTTAAAACCCTAATTGGACAAGAATAAGACTAGGGAGGACCAAAATGACCTAAATGTTCATCCAATGACACAAACACACCTATTGGATGCACAAGATTGGTTAGAAACCCTAATTGAACAAGAATAAGCCTAGGGAGGACGAAAATGACCTAAATGTTCATCCAATGACACAAATGAACTTATTGGATGCACAAGATTGCTTAAAAACCCTAATTGGACAAGAATAAGCCTAGGGAGGACGAAAATGACCTAAATGTTCATCCAATGACACAAATGAACTTATTGGATGCACAAGATTGGTTAAAAACCCTAATTGGACAACAATAAGCCTTGGGAGGACGAAAATGACCTAAATGTTAATCCAATGACACAAATGAACTTATTGGATGCACAAGATTGGTTAAAAACCCTCATTGGACAACAATAAGCCTTGGGAGGACGAAAATGACCTAAATGTTCATCCAATGACACAAATGAACTTATTGGATGCACAAGATTGGTTAAAAACCCTAATTGGACAAGAATAAGCCTAGGGTGGACGAAAATGACCTAAATGTTCATCCAATGACACAAACACACCTATTGGATGCACAAGATTGGTTAAAAACCCTAATTGGACAAGAATAAGGCTAGGGAGGACGAAATTGACCTAAATGTTCATCCAATGACACAAACACACCTATTGGATGCACAAGATTGGTTAGAAACCCTAATTGAACAAGAATAAGCCTAGGGAGGACGAAAATGACTTAAATCTTAATCCAATGACAAAAATGAACTTATTGGATGCACAAGATTGCTTTAAACCCTAATTGGACAAGAATAAGCCTAGGGAGCACGAAAATGACCTAATTGTTCATCAAATGACACAAACACACCTATTGGATGCACAAGATTGGTTAAAAACCCTAATTGGACAACAATAAGCCTAGGGAAGATGAAAATGACCTAAATGTTCACCTAATGACACAAACACACCTATTGGATGCACAAGATTGGTTAAAAACCCTAATTGCACAAAACTAAGCCTAGTGAGGACGAAAATAACCTAAATGTTCATCCAATGACACAAATGAACTTATTGGATGCACAAGATTGCTTAAAACCCTAATTGGACAAGAATAAGACTAGGGAGGACGAAAATGACCTAAATGTTCATCCAATGACACAAACACACCTATTGGATGCACAAGATTGGTTAGAAACCCTAATTGAACAAGAATAAGCCTAGGGAGGACGAAAATGACTTAAATCTTAATCCAATGACACAAATGAACTTATTGGATGCACAAGATTGCTTAAAACCCTAATTGGACAAGAATAAGCCTAGGGAGGACGAAAATGACCTAAATGTTCATCCAAGGACACAAATGAACTTATTGGATGCACAAGATTGCTTAAAAACCCTAATTGGACAAGAATAAGCCTAGGGAGGACGAAAAATGACCTAAATGTTCATCCAATGACACAAATGAACTTATTGGATGCACAAGATTGCTTAAAACCCTAATTGGACAAGAATAAGACTAGGGTGGACGAAAATGACCTAAATGTTCATCCAATGACACAAACACACCTATTGGATGCACAAGATTGGTTAGAAACCCTAATTGAACAAGAATAAGCCTAGGGAGGACGAAAATGACTTAAATCTTAATCCAATGACACAAATGAACTTATTGGATGCACAAGATTGCTTAAAACCCTAATTCGACAAGAATAAGACTAGGGAGGACGAAAATGACCTAAATGTTCATCCAATGAGACACAAACACACCTATTGGATGCACAAGATTGGTTAGAAACCCTAATTGGACAAGAATAAGCCTTGGGAGGACGAAAAATGACCTAAATGTTCATCCAATGACACAAATGAACTTATTGGATGCACAAGATTGCTTAAAACCCTAATTGGACAAGAATAAGACTAGGGTGGACGAAAATGACCTAAATGTTCATCCAATGACACAAACACACCTATTGGATGCACAAGATTGGTTAGAAACCCTAATTGAACAAGAATAAGCCTAGGGAGGACGAAAATGACTTAAATCTTAATCCAATGACACAAATGAACTTATTGGATGCACAAGATTGCTTAAAACCCTAATTAACCAAGAATAAGACTAGGGAGGACGAAAATGACCTAAATATTCATCCAATGAGACACAAACACACCTATTGGACGCACAAGAATGGTTACAAACCCTAATTGGACAAGAATAAGCCTAGGGAGGACGAAAATGATCTAAATGTTCATCCAATGACACAAATGAACTTATTGGATGCACAAGATTGCTTAAAAACCCTAATTTTGGACAAGAATAAGCCTAGGGAGGACGAAAATGACCTAAATGTTCATCCAATGACACAAACACACCTATTGGATGCACAAGATTGGTTAAAAACCTTAATTGAACAAGAATAAGCCTAGGGAGGACGAAAATGACTTAAATCTTAATCCAATGACACAAATGAACTTATTGGATGCACAAGATTGCTTAAAACCCTAATTGGACAAGAATAAGACTAGGGAGGACGAAAATGACCTAAATGTTCCTCCAATGAGACACAAACACACCTATTGGATGCACAAGATAGGTTAGAAACCCTAATTGGACAAGAATAAGCCTAGGGAAGACAAAAATGATCTAAATGTTCACCCAATGACACAAATGAACTTATTGGATGCACAAGATTGGTTAAAAACCCTAATTGGACAAGAATAAGCCTAGGGATGACGAAAATGACCTAAATGTTCATCCAATGACACAAATGAACTTATTGGATGCACAAGATTGCTTAAAAACACTAATTGGACAAGAATAAGCCTAGGGAGGACGAAAATGACCTAAATGTTCATCCAATGACACAAATGAACTTATTGGATGCACAAGATTGGTTAAAAACCCTAATTGGACAACAATAAGCCTTGGGAGGATGAAAATGACCTAAATGTTAATCCAATGACACAAATGAACTTATTGGATGCACAAGATTGGTTAAAAACCCTAATTGGACAAGAATAAGCCTAGGGAGGACGAAAATGACCTAAATGTTCATCCAATGACACAAACACACCTATTGGATGCACAAGATGGGTTAAAAACCCTAATTGGACAAGAATAAGCCTAGGGAGGACGAAATTGACCAAAATGTTCATCCAATGACACAAACACACCTATTGGATGCACAAGATTGGTTAGAAACCCTAATTGAACAAGAATAAGCCTAGGGAGGACGAAAATGACTTAAATCTTAATCCAATGACACAAATGAACTTATTGGATGCACAAGATTGCTTTAAACCCTAATTGGACAAGAATAAGCCTAGGGAGCACGAAAAAGACCTAATTGTTCATCAAATGACACAAACACACCTATTGGATGCACAAGATTGGTTAAAAACCCTAATTGGACAACAATAAGCCTAGGGAGGATGAAAATGACCTAAATGTTCATCTAATGACACAAACACACCTATTGGATGCACAAGATTGGTTAAAAACCCTAATTGCACAAAACTAAGCCTAGTGAGGACGAAAATAACCTAAATGTTCATCCAATGACACAAATGAACTTATTGGATGCACAAGATTGCTTAAAACCCTAATTGGACAAGAATAAGACTAGGGAGGACGAAAATGACCTAAATGTTCATCCAATGACACAAACACACCTATTGGATGCACAAGATTGGTTAGAAACCCTAATTGAACAAGAATAAGCCTAGGGAGGACGAAAATGACCTAAATGTTCATCCAATGAAACAAATGAACTTATTGGATTCACAAGATTGCTTAAATACCCTAATTGGACAAGAATAAGCCTAGGGAGGAAGAAAATGACCTAAATGTTCATCCAATGACACAAATGAACTTATTGGATGCACAAGATTGGTTAAAAACCCTAATTGGACAAGAATAAGCCTTGGGATGACGAAAATGACCTAAATGTTCATCCAATAACACAAATGAACCTATTGGATGCACAAGAATGTTTAAAAACCCTAATTGGACAAGAATAAGCCTAGGGTGGACGAAAATGACCTAAATGTTCATCCAATGAAACAAATGAACTTATTGGATGCACAAGATTGGTTAAAAACCCTAATTGCACAAAAGTAAGCCTAGTGAGGACGAAAATGACCTAAATGTTCATCCAATGACACAAATGAACTTATTGGATGCACAAGATTGGTTAAAAACCCTAATTGGACAAGAATAAGCCTTGGGATGACGAAAATGACTTAAATGTTCATCCAATGACACAAATGAACCTATTGGATGCACAAGAATGGTTAAAAACCCTAATTTGACAAGAATAAGCCTAGGGTGGACGAAAATGACCTAAATGTTTATCCAATGACACAAATGAACTTATTGGATGCACAAGATTGGTTAAAAACCCTAATTGGACAAGAATAAGCCTAGGGAGGACGAAAATGACCTAAATGTTCATCCAATGACACAAACACACCTATTGGATGCACAAGATTGGTTAAAAACCCTAATTGGACAAGAATAAGCCTAGGGAGGACGAAAATGACCTAAATGTTCATCCAATGACACAAATGAACTTATTGGATGCACAAGATTGCTTAAAAACCCTAATTGGATAAGAATACGCCAAGGGAGGACGAAAATGACCTAAATGTTCATCCAATGACACAAATGAACTTATTGGATGCACAAGATTGCTTAAAAACCCTAATTGGACAAGAATAAGCCTAGGGAGGACGAAAATGACCTAAATGTTCATCCAATGACACAAATGAACTTATTGGATGCACAAGATTGGTTAAAAACCCTAATTGGACAAGAATAAGCCTTGGGAGGACGAAAATGACCTAAATGTTCATCCAATGACACAAATGAACTTATTGGATGCACAAGATTGGTTAAAAACTCTAATTGGATAAGAATAAGCCTAGGGTGGACGAAAATGACCTAAATGTTCATCCAATGACACAAACACACCTATTGGATGCACAAGATTGGTTAAAAACCGTAATTGGACAAGAATAAGCCTAGGGTGGACGAAAATGACCTAAATGTTCATCCAATGACACAAATGAACTTATTGGATGCACAAGATTGGTTAAAAACCCTAATTGGACAAGAATAAGCCTAGGGAGGATGAAAATGACCTAAATGTTCATCCAATGACACAAATGAACTTATTGGATGCACAAGACTGGTTAAAAACCCTAATTGGACAAGAATAAGCCTAGGGAGGACGAAAATGACCTAAATGTTCATCCAATGACACAAATGAACTTATTGGATGCACAAGATTGGTTAAAAACCCTAATTGGACAAGAATAAGCCTTGGGAGGACGAAAATGACCTAAATGTTCATCCAATGACACAAATGAACTTATTGGATGCACAAGATTGCTTCAAACCCTAATTGGACAAGAATAAGACTAGGGAGGACGAAAATGACCTAAATGTTCATCCAATGACACAAACACACCTATTGGATGCACATGATTGGTTAGAAACCCTAATTGAACAACAATAAGCCTAGGGAGGACGAAAATGACCTAAATGTTCATCCAATGAAACAAATGAACTTATTGGATTCACAAGATTGCTTAAAAACCCTAATTGGACAAGAATAAGCCTAGGGAGGACGAAAATGACCTAAATGTTCATCCAATGACACAAATGAACTTATTGGATGCACAAGATTGGTTAAAAACCCTAATTGGACAAGAATAAGCCTTGGGAGGACGAAAATGAGCTAAATGTTCATCCAATGACACAAATGAACTTATTGGAGGCGCAAGATTGGTTAAAAACCCTAATTGGACAAGAATGAGCCTAGGGTGGACGAAAATGACCTAAATGTTTATCCAATGACACAAATGAACTTATTGGATGCACAAGATTGGTTAAAAACCCTAATTGGACAAGAATAAGCCTAGGGAGGACGAAAATGACCTAAATGTTCATCCAATGACTCAAACACACCTATTGGATGCACAAGATTGGTTAAAAACCCTAATTGGACAAGAATAAGCCTAGGAAGGACGAAAATGACCTAAATGTTAATCCAATGACACAAATGAACTTATTGGATGCACAAGATTGTTTAAAAACCCTAATTGGACAAGAATAAGCCTAGGGAGGACGAAAATAACCTAAATGTTCATCCAATGACACAAACACACCTATTGGATGGACAAGATTGGTTAAAAACCCTAATTGGACGAGAATAAGCCTAGGGAGGACGAAAATGACCTAAATGTTCATCCAATGACACAATTGAACTTATTGGATGCACAAGATTGGTTAAAAACCCTAATTGGACAAGAATAAGACTAGGGAGGACGAAAATGACCTAAATGTTAATCTAATGACACAAACACACTTATTGGATGCACAAGATTGGTTAGAAACCCGAATTGCACAAGAATAAGCCTAGGGAGAGCGAAAATGACCTAAATGTTAATCCAATGACACAAATGAACTTATTGGATGCACAAGATTGGTTAAAAACCCTAATTGGACAAGAATAAGACTAGGGAGGACGAAAATGACCTAAATGTTCATCCAATGACACAAACACACCTATTGAATGCACAAGATTGGTTAGAAACCCTAATCGGACAAGAATAAGCCTAGGAAGGACGAAAATGACCTAAATGTTAATCCAATGACACAAATGAACTTATTGGATGCACAAGATCGGTTTAAAACCCTAATTGGACAAGAATAAGCCTAGGGAGGACGAAAATGACCTAAATGTTCATCCAATGACACAAACACACCTATTGGATGCACAAGATTGGTTAAAAACCCTAATTGGACAAGAATAAGCCTAGGGAGGACGAAAATGACCTAAATGTTCATCCAATGACACAAACACACCTATTGGATGCACAAGATTGGTTAAAAACCCTAATTGGACAAGAATAAGCCTAGGGGGGACGAAAATGACCTAAATGTTCATCTAATGACACAAATGAACTTATTGGATGCACAAGATTGGTTAAAAACCCTAATTGGACAAGAATAAGCCTAGGGAGGACGAAAATGACCTAAATGTTCATCCAATGACACAATTGAACTTATTGGATGCACAAGATTTGTTAAAAATCCTAATGGGACAAGAATAAGCCTAGGGAGGACGAAAAAGACCTAAATGTTCATCCAATGTCACAAACACACCTATTGGATGCACAAGATTGATTAGAAACCCTAATTGGACAAGAATAAGCCTAGGGAGGACGAAAATGACCTAAATGTTCATCCAATGACACAAATGAACTTATTGGATGCACAAGATTGGTTAAAAACCCTAATTGGACAAGAATAAGCCTAGGGAGGACGAAAATGACCTAAATGTTCATCCAATGACACAAACACACCTATTGGATGCACAAGATTGGTTAAAAACCCTAATTGGACAAGAATAAGCCTAGGGAGGACGAAAATGACCTAAATGTTCCTCCAATGACACAAATGAACTTATTGGATGCACAAGATTGCTTAAAAACCCTAATTGGAAAAGAATAAGCCTAGGGAGGACGAAAATGACCTAAATGTTCATCCAATGACACAACTGAACTTATTGGTTGCACAAGATTGCTTAAAACCCTAATTGGACAAGAATAAGACTAGGGAGGACGAAAATGACCTAAATGTTCATCCAATGACACAAACACACCTATTGGATGCACAAGATTGGTTAAAAACCCTAATTGGACAAGAATAAGCCTAGGGAGGACGAAAATGACCTAAATGTTCATCCAATGACACAAACACACCTATTGGATGCACAAGATTGGTTAAAAACCCTAATTGAACAAGAATAAGCCTAGGGAGGACGAAAATGAACTAAATGTTCATCCAATGACACAAATTAACTTATTGGATGCACAAGATTACTTAAAAACCCTAATTGGACAAGAATAAGTCTTGGGAGGACGAAAATGACCTAAATGTTCATCCAATGACACAAATGAACTTATTGGATGCACAAGATTGGTTAAAAACCCTAATTGGACAAGAATAAGCCTAGGGAGGACGAAAATGACCTAAATGTTCATCCAATGACACAAACACACCTATTGGATGCACAAGATTGGTTAAAAACCCTAATTGGACAAGAATAAGCCTAGGGAGGACGAAAATGACCTAAATGTTCATCCAATGACACAAATACACCTATTGGATGCAAAAGATTGGTTAGAAACCCTAATTGGCCAAGAATAAGCCTAGGGAGGACGAAAATGACCTAAATGTTCATCCAATGACACAAACACACCTATTGGATGCACAAGATTGGTTAAAAACCCTAATTGGACAAGAATAAGCCTAGGGAGGACGAAAATGACCTAAATGTTCATCCAATGACACAAATGAACTTACTGGATGCACAAGATTGCGTAAAAACCCTAATTAGACAAGAATAAGCCTAGGGAGGACGAAAATGACCTAAATGTTCATCCAATGACACAAACACACCTATTGGATGCACAAGATTGGTTAAAAACCCTAATTGGACAAGAATAAGCCTAGGGAGGACGAAAATGACCTAAATGTTCATCCAATGACACAAATGAACTTATTGGATGCACAAGATTGCTTAAAAACCCTAATTGGACAAGAATAAGCCTAGGGAGGACGAAAATGACCTAAATGTCCGTCCAATGACACAAATACACCTATTGGATGCACAAGATTCGTAAGAAACCCTAATTGGACAAGAATAAGCCTAGGGAGGACGAAAATGACCTAAATGTTCATCCAATGACACAAATACACCTATTGGATGCACAAGATTGGTTAGAAACCCTAATTGGACAAGAATAAGCCTAGGGAGGACGAAAATGACCTAAATGTTCATCCAATGACACAAACACACCTATTGGATGCACAAGATTGGTTAAAAACCCTAATTGGACAAGAATAAGCCTAGGGAGGACGAAAATAACCTAAATTTTCATCCAATGACACAAATACACCTATTGGATGCACAAGATTGGTTAAAAACCCTAATTGGACAAGAATAAGCCTAGGGTGGAAGAAAATGACCTAAATGTTCATCCAATGACACAAACACACCTATTGGATGCACAAGATTGGTTAAAAACCCTAATTGGACAAGAATAAGCCTAGGGAGGACGAAAATGACCTAAATGTTCATCCAATGACACAAATGAACTTATTGGATGCACAAGATTGCTTAAAAACCCTAATTAGACAAGAATAAGCCTAGGGAGGACGAAAATGACCTAAAATTCATCCAATGACACAAATACACCTATTGCATGCACAAGATTCGTTAGAAACCCTAATTGGACAAGAATAAGCCTAGGGAGAACGAAGATGACCTAAATGTTCATCCAATGACACAAATGAACTTATTGGATGCACAAGATTGCTTAAAAACCCTAATTGGACAAGAATAAGCCTAGGGAGGACGAAAATGACCTAAATGTTCATCCAATGACACAAATACACCTATTGGATGCACAAGATTGGTTAGAAACCCTAATTGGACAAGAATAAGCCTAGAGAGGACGAAACTGACCTAAATGTTCATCCAATGACACAAACACACCTATTGGATGCACAAGATTGGTTAAAAACCCTAATTGGACAAGAATAAGCCTAGGGAGGACGAAAATGACCTAAATGTTCATCCAATGACACAAATGAACTTATTGGATGCACAAGATTGCTTAAAAACTCTAATTGGACAAGAATAAGCCTATGGAGGACGAAAATGACCTAAATGTTCATCCAATGACACAAATACACCTATTGGATGCACAAGATTGGTTAAAAACCCTAATTGGACAAGAATAAGCCTAGGGAGGACGAAAATGACCTAAATCTTCATCCAATGACACAAATGAACTTATTGGATGCACAAGATTGCTTAAAACCCCTAATTGGACCAGAATAAGCCTAGGGAGGACGAAAATGACCTAAATGTTCATCCAATGACACAAACACACCTATTGGATGCACAAGATAGGTTAGAAACCCTAATTGAACAAGAATAAGCCTAGGGAGAACGAAAATGACTTAAATCTTAATCCAATGACACAAATGAAGTTATTGGATGCACAAGATTGCTTAAAAACCCTAATTGCAAAAAACTAAGCCTAGTGAAGACGAAAATAACCTAAATGTTCATCCAATGACACAAATGAACTTATTGGATGCACAAGATTGCTTAAAACCCTAATTGGACAAGAATAAGACTAGGGAGGACGAAAATGACCTAAATGTTCATCCAATGACACAAACACACCTATTGGATGCACAAGATTGGTTAAAAACCCTAATTGAACAAGAATAAGCCTAGGGAGGACGAAAATGACCTAAATGTTCAACTAATGACACAAATGAACTTATTGGATGCACAAGATTGCTTAAAAACCCTAATTGGACAAGAATAAGTCTAGGGAGGACGAAAATGACCTAAATGTTCATCCAATGACACAAATGAACTTATTGGATGCACAAGATTGGTTAAAATTCCTAATTGGACAAGAATAGGCCTTGGGAGGACGAAAATGACCTAAATGTTCATCCAATGACACAAATGAACTTATTGGATGCACAAGATTGCTTAAAAACCCTAATTGGACAAGAATAAGCCTAGGGAGGACGAAAATGACCTAAATGTTCATCCAATGACACAAACACACCTATTGGATGCACAAGATTGGTTAAAAACCCTAATTGGACAAGAATAAGCCTAGGGTGAACGAAAATGACCTAAATGTTCATCCAATGACACAAATGAACTTATTGGATGCACAAGATTGCTTAAAAACCCTAATTGGACAAGAATAAGCCTAGGGAGGACGAAAATGACCTAAATGTTCATCCAATGACACAAACACACCTATTGGATGCACAAGATTGGTTAAAAACCTTAATTGAACAAGAATAAGCCTAGGGAGGACGAAAATGACTTAAATCTTAATCCAATGACACAAATGAACTTATTGGATGCACAAGATTGCTTAAAACCCTAATTGGACAAGAATAAGACTAGGGAGGACGAAAATGACCTAAATGTTCCTCCAATGAGACACAAACACACCTATTGGATGCACAAGATAGGTTAGAAACCCTAATTGGACAAGAATAAGCTTAGGGAAGACGAAAATGATCTAAATGTTCACCCAATGACACAAATGAACTTATTGGATGCACAAGATTGTTTAAAAACCCTAATTGGACAAGAATAAGCCTAGGGAGGACGAAAATGACCTAAATGTTCATCCAATGACACAAATGAACTTATTGGATGCACAAGATTGGTTAAAAACCCTAATTGGACAAGAATAAGCCTTGGGAGGACGAAAATGACCTAAATGTTCATCCAATGACACAAATGAACTTATTGGATGCACAAGATTTGTTAAAAACCCTAATTGGACAAGAATAAGTCTAGGGTGGGCGAAAATGACCTAAATGTTTATCCAATGACACAAATGAACTTATTGGATGCACAAGATTGCTTAAAAACCCTAATTGGACAAGAATAAGCCTAGGGAGGACGAAAATGACCTAAATGTTCATCCTATGACACAAACACACCTATTGGATGCACAAGATTGGTTAAAAACCTTAATTTGACAAGAATAAGCCTAGGGAGGACGAAAATGACCTAAATGTTCATCCAATGACACAAATGAACTTATTGGATGCACAAGATTGCTTTAAAACCCTAATTGGACAAGAATAAGCCTAGGGAAGACGAAAATGACCTAAATGTTCATCCAATGACACAAATACACCTATTGGATGCACAAGATTGGTTAGAAACCCTAATTGGACAAGAATAAGCCTAGGGAGGACGAAAATGACCTAAATGTTCATCCAATGACACAAACACACCTATTGGATGCACAAGCTTGGTTAAAAACCCTAATTGGACAAGAATAAGCCTAGGGAGGACGAAAATGACCTAAATGTTCATCCAATGACACAAATGAACTTATTGGATGCACAAGATTGGTTAAAAACCCTAATTGGACAAGAATAAGCCTAGGGAGGACGAAAATGACCTAAATGTTCATCCAATGACACAAATGAACTTATTGGATGCACAAGATTGGTTAAAAACCCTAATTGGACAAGAATAAGCCTAGGGAGGACGAAAATGACCTAAATGTTTGTCCAATGACACAAACACACCTATTGGATGCACTAGATTGCATAAAACCCTTATTGGACAAGAATAAGACTAGGGAGGACGAAAATGACCTAAATGTTCGTCCAATGACACAAACACACCTATTGGATGCACAAGATTGCATAAAAACCCTAATTGGACAAGAATAAGCCTAAGGAGGACGAAAATGACCTAAATGTTCGTCCAATGACACAAACACACCTATTGGATGCACAAGATTGCATAAAAACCCTAATTGGACAAGAATAAGACTAGGGAGGACAAAAATGACCTAAATGTTCCTCCAATGACACAAACACACCTATTGGATGCACAAGATTGCATAAAAACCCTAATTGGACAAGAATAAGACTTAAGAGGACGATAATGACCTAAATGTTCATCCAATGACACAAATGAACTTATTGGATGCACAAGATTGGTTAAAAACCCTAATTGGACAAGAATAAGCCTAGGGAGGACGAAAATGACCTAAATGTTCATCCAATGACACAAATGAACTTATTGGATGCACAAGATTGGTTAAAAACCCTAATTGGACAAGAATAAGCCTAGGGAGGACGAAAATGACCTAAATGTTCATCCAATGACACAAATGAACTTATTGGATGCACAAGATTGGTTAGAAACCCTAATTGGACAAGAATAAGCCTAGGGACGACGAAAATGACCTAAATGTTCGTCCAATGACACAAACACACCTATTGGATGCAAAAGATTGCATAAAAACGCTAATTGGACAAGAATAAGACTAGGGAGGACGAAAATGACTTAAATGTTCCTCCAATGACACAAACACCTATTGGATGCACAAGATTGGTTAAAAATCCTAATTGGACAAGAATAAGCCTAGGGAGGACGAAAGTGTCATAAATGTTCCTCCAATGACACAAATGAACTTATTGGTTGCACAAGATTGTCTAAAACCCCTAATTGGACAAGAATAAGCCTAGGGAGGACGAAAATGACCTAAATGTTCATCCAATGAGACATATGAACTAATTGGTTGCACAAGATTGGCTAAAACCCCTAATTGGACAAGAATAAGCCTAGGGAGGACGAAAATGACCTAAATGTTCATCCGATGACACAAATGAACTTATTGGATGCACAAGATTGGTTAAAAACCCTAATTGTACAAGAATAAGCCTAGGGAGGACGAAAATGACCTAAATGTTCATCCAATGACACAAATGAACTTATTGGATGCACAAGATTGGTTAAAAACCCTAATTGGACAAGAATAAGCCTAGGGAGGACGAAAATGACCTAAATGTTCATCCAATGACACAAATGAACTTATTGGATGCACAAGATAGGATAAAAACCCTAATTGGACAAGAATAAGCCTAGGGAGGACGAAAATGACCTAAATGTTCGTCCAATGACACAAACACACCTATTGGATGCACAAGATTGCATAAAAACCCTAATTGGACAAGAATAAGCCTATGGAGGACGAAAATGACCTAAATGTTCGTCCAATGACACAAACACACCTATTGGATGCACAAGATTGCATAAAAACCCCCAATTGGACAAGAATAAGCCTAGGGAGGACGAAAATGACCTAAATGTTCATCCAATGACACAAATGAACTTATTGGATGCACAAGATTGGTTAAAAACCCTAATTGGACAAGAATAAGCCTAGGGAGGACGAAAATGACCTAAATGTTCATCCAATGACACAAATGAACTTATTGGATGCACAAGATTGGTTAAAAACCCTAATTGGACAAGAATAAGCCTAAGGAGAACGAAAATGACCTAAATGTTCATCCAATGACACAAACACACCTATTGGATGCACAAGATTGGTTAAAAACCCTAATTGGACAAGAATAAGCCTAGGGAGGACGAAAATGACCTAAATGTTCATCCAATGACACAAATGAACTTATTGGATGCACAAGATTGGTTAGAAACCCTAATTGGACAAGAGTAAGCCTAGGGAGGACGAAAATGACCTAAATGTTCATCCAATGACACAAATGAACTTATTGGAAGCACAAGATTGCTTATAAACCCTAATTGGTCAAGAATAAGCCTAGGGAGGACGAAAATGACCTAAATGTTCATCCAATGACACAAATGAACTTATTTGATGCACAAGATTGCTTGAAAACCTAATTGGACAAGAATAAGCCTAGGGAGGAGGAAAAATGACCTAAATGTTCATCCAATGACACAAATGAACTTATTGGATGCACAAGATTGCTTAAAACCCTAATTGGACAAGAATAAGACTAGGGAGGACGAAAATGACCTAAATGTTCATCCAATGACACAAACACACCTATTGGATGCACAAGATTGGTTAGAAACCCTAATTGAACAAGAATAAGCCTAGGGAGGACGAAAATCACTTAAATCTTAATTCAATGACACAAATGAACTTATTGGATGCACAAGATTGCTTAAAAACCCTAATTGGACAAGAATAAGCCTACGGAGGACGAAAATGACCTAAATGTTCATCCAATGACACAAATACACCTATTGGATGCAAAAGATTGGTTAGAAACCCTAATTTGACAAGAATAAGCCTAGGGAGGACGAAAATGACCTAAATGTTCATCCAATGACACAAACACACCTATTGGATGCACAAGATTGGTTAAAAACCCTAATTGGACAAGAATAAGCCTAGGGAGGACGAAAATGACCTAAATGTTCATCCAATGACACAAATGAACTTATTGGATGCACAAGATTGGTTAGAAACCCTAATTGGACAAGAATAAACCCAGGGAGGACGAAAATGACCTAAATGTTCATCCAATGACACAAATGAACTTATTGGATGCACAAGATTGCTTATAAACCCTAATTGGACAAGAATAAGCCTAGGGAGGACGAAAATGACCTAAATGTTCATCCAATGACACAAATGAACTTATTGGATGCACAAGATTGCTTAGAAACCCTAATTGGACAAGAATAAGCCTAGGGAGGACGAAAATGACCTAAATGTTCATCCAATGACACAAATGAACTTATTGGATGCACAAGATTTCTTAAAAACCCTAATTGGACAAGAATAAGCCTAGGGAGGACGAAAATGACCTAAATGTTCATCCAATGACACAAATGAACTTATTGGATGCACAAGATTGCTTAAAACCCTAATTGGACAAGAATAAGACTAGGGAGGACGAAAATGACCTAAATGTTCATCCAATGACACAAACACACCTATTGGATGCACAAGATTGGTTAGAAACCCTAATTGAACAAGAATAAGCCTAGGGAGGACGAAAATGACTTAAATCTTAATCCAATGACACAAATGAACTTATTGGATGCACAAGATTGCTTTAAACCCTAATTGGACAAGAATAAGACTAGGGAGGACGAAAATGACCTAAATGTTCATCCAATGAGACACAAACACACCTATTGGATGCACAAGATAGGTTAGAAACCCTAATTGGACAAGAATAAGCCTAGGGAAGACGAAAATGATCTAAATGTTCATCCAATGACACAAATGAACTTATTGGATGCACAAGATTGTTTAAAAACCCTAATTGGACAAGAATAAGCCTAGGGAGGACGAAAATGACCTAAATGTTCATCCAATGACACAAATGAACTTATTGGATGCACAAGATTGGTTAAAAACCCTAATTGGACAAGAATAAGCCTTGGGAGGACGAAAATGACCTAAATGTTCATCCAATGACACAAATGAACTTATTGGATGCACAAGATTTGTTAAAAACCCTAATTGGACAAGAATTAGCCTAGGGAGGACGAAAAATGACCTAAATGTTCATCCAATGACACAAATGAACTTATTGGATGCACAAGATTGCTTAAAACCCTAATTGGACAAGAATAAGCCTAGGAAGGACGAAAATGACCTAAATGTTCATCCAATGACACAAATGAACTTATTGGATGCACAAGAATGCTTAAAAACCTTAATTGGACAAGAATAAGCCTAGGGAGGACGAAATATGACCTAAATGTTCATCCAATGACACAAATGAACTTATTGGATGCACAAGATTGCTTAAAACCCTAATTGGACAAGAATAAGACTAGGGAGGACGAAAATGACCTAAATGTTCATCCAATGACACAAACACACCTATTGGATGCACAAGATTGGTTAGAAACCCTAATTGAACAAGAATAAGCCTAGGGAGGACGAAAATGACTTAAATCTTAATCCAATGACACAAATGAACTTAAATCTTAATCCAATGACACAAATGAACTTATTGGATGCACAAGATTGCTTAAAACCCTAATTAACCAAGAATAAGACTAGGGAGGACGAAAATGACCTAAATATTCATCCAATGAGACACAAACACACCTATTAGACGCACAAGAATGGTTACAAACCCTAATTGGACAAGAATAAGCCTAGGGAGGACGAAAATGATCTAAATGTTCATCCAATGACACAAATGAACTTATTGGATGCACAAGATTGCTTAAAAACCCTAATTGGACAAGAATAAGCCTAGGGAGGACGAAAATGACCTAAATGTTCATTCAATGACACAAACACACCTATTGGATGCACAAGATTGGTTAAAAACCTTAATTGAACAAGAATAAGCCTAGGGAGGACGAAAATGACCTAAATGTTCATCCAATGACACAAATGAACTTATTGGATGCACAAGATTGCTTAAAAACCCTAATTGGACAAGAAAAAGCCTAGGGAGGACGAAAATGACCTAAATGTTCATCCAATGACCCAAATACACCTATTGGATGCACAAGATTGGTTAGAAACCCTAATTGGACAAGAATAAGCCTAGGGAGGACGAAAATGACCTAAATGTTCATTCAATGACACAAATGAACTTATTGGATGCACCAGATTACTTAAAAACCCTAATTGGACAAGAATAAGCCTAGGGAGGACGAAAATGACCTAAATGTTCATCCAATGACACAAATGAACTTATTGGATGCACAAGTTTGGTTAAAAACCCTAATTGGACAAGAATAAGCCTTGGGAGGACGAAAATGACCTAAATGTTCATCCAATGACACAAATGAACTTATTGGATGCACAGGATTGGTTAAAAACCCTAATTGGACAAGAATAAGCCTAGGGAAGACGAAAAATGACCTAAATGTTCATCCAACGACACAAATGAACTTATTGGATGCACAAGATTGCTTAAAACCCTAATTGGACAAGAATAAGCCTAGGGAGGACGAAAAATGACCTAAATGTTCATCCAATGACACAAATGAACTTATTGGATGCACAAGATTGCTTAAAACCCTAATTGGACAAGAATAAGACTAGGGAGGACGAAAATGACCTAAATGTTCATCCAATGACACAAACACACCTATTGGATGCACAAGATTGGTTAGAAACCCTAATTTAACAAGAATAAGCCTAGGGAGGACGAAAATGACTTAAATCTTAATCCAATGACACAAATGAACTTATTGGATGCACAAGATTGCTTAAAACCCTAATTGGACAAGAATAAAACTAGGGAGGACGAAAATGACCTAAATGTTCGTCCAATGACACCAATGAACTTATTGGATGCACAAGATTGGTTAAAATCCCTAATTGGACTACAATAAGCCTAGGGAGGATGAAAATAACCTAAATGTTCATCTAATGACACAAACACACCTATTGGATGCACAAGATTGGTTAAAAACCCTAATTGCACAAAACTAAGCCTAGTGAGGACGAAAATAACCTAAATGTTCATCCAATGACACAAATGAACTTATTGGATGCACAAGATTGCTTAAAACCCTAATTGGACAAGAATAAGACTAGGGAGGACGAAAATGACCTAAATGTTCATCCAATGACTCAAACACACCTATTGGATGCACAAGATTGGTTAGAAACCCTAATTAACAAGAATAAGCCAAGGGATGACGAAAATGACCTAAATGTTCATCCAATGACACAAATGAACTTATTGGATGCACAAGATTGCTTAAAAACCCTAATTGGACATGAATAAGCCTAGGGAGGACGAAAATGACCTAAATGTTCATCCAATGACACAAATGAACTTATTGGATGCACAAGATTGGTTAAAAACCCTAATTGGACAAGAATAAGCCTAGGGAGGACGAAAAACGACCTAAATGTTCATCCAATGACACAAATGAACTTATTGGATGCACAAGATTGCTTAAAACCCTAATTGGACAAGAATAAGCCTAGGGAGGATGAAAATGACCTAAATGTTCATCCAATGACACAAATGAACTTATTGGATGCTCAAGAATGCTTAAAAACCCTAATTGGACATGAATAAGCCTAGGGAGGACGAAAATGACCTAAATGTACATCCAATGACACAAACACACCTATTGGATGCACAAGATTGGTTAGAAACCCTAATTGAACAAGAATAAGCCTAGGGAGGACGAAAATGACTTAAATCTTAATCCAATGACACAAATGAACTTATTGGATGCACAAGATTGCTTTAAACCCTAATTGGACAAGAATAAGACTAGGGAGGATGAAAATGACCTAAATGTTCATCAAATGACACAAACACACCTATTGGATGCACAAGATTGGTTAAAATTCCTAATTGGACTACAATAAGCCTAGGGAGGATGAAAATGACCTAAATGTTCATCTAATGACACAAACACACCTATTGGATGCACAAGATTGGTTAAAAACCCTAATTGCACAAAACTAAGCCTAGTGAGGACGAAAATAACCTAAATGTTCATCCAATGACACAAATGAACTTATTGGATGCACAAGATTGCTTAAAACTCTAATTGGACAAGAATAAGACTAGGGAGGAAGAAAATGACCTAAATGTTCATCCAATGACTCAAACACACCTATTGGATGCACAAGATTGGTTAAAAACCCTAATTGAACAAGAATAAGCCTAGGGATGACGAAAATGACCTAAATGTTCTTCCAATGACACAAATGAACTTATTGGATGCACAAGATTGCTTAAAAACCCTAATTGGACATGAATAAGCCTAGGGAGGACGAAAATGACCTAAATGTTCATCCAATGACACAAATGAACTTATTGGATGCACAAGATTGGTTAAAAACCCTAATTGGACAACAATAAGCCTTGGGAGGACGAAAATGACCTAAATGTTCATCCAATGACACAAATGAACTTATTGGATGCACAAGATTGGTTAAAAACCCTAATTGGACAAGAATAAGCCTAGGGTGGAAGAAAATGACCTAAATGTTTATCCAATGACACAAATGAACTTATTGGATGCACAAGATTGGTTAAAAACCCTAATTGGACAAGAATAAGCCTAGGGAGGACGAAAATGACCTAAATGTTCATCCAATGACACAAACACACCTATTGGATGCACAAGATTGGTTAAAAACCCTAATTGGACAAGAATAAGACTAGGGAGGACGAAAATGACCTAAATGTGCATCTAATGACACAAACACACACATTGATTGCACAAGAATGCTTAAAACCCTAATTGGACACGAATACGATTAGGGAGGACGAAAATGATCTTAATGTTCATCCAATGACACAAACACACCTATTGGATGCACAAGATAGGTTAAAAACCCTAATTGGACAACAATAAGCCAAGGGAGGACAAAAATGACCTAACTGTTCATCCAATGACACAAATGAACTTATTGGATGCACAAGATTGCTTAAAAACCCTAATTGGACAAGAATAAGCCTAGGGAGGACGAAAATGACCTAAATGTTCATCCAATGACACAAATACACCTATTGGATGCACAAGATTGGTTAGAAACCCTAATTGGACAAGAATAAGCCTAGGTACGACGAAAATGACCTAAATGTTCATCCAATGACACAAACACACCTATTGGATGCACAAGATTGGTTAAAAACCCTAATTGGACAAGAATAAGCCTAGGGAGGACGAAAATGACCTAAATGTTCATCCAATGACACAAATGAACTTATTGGATGCACAAGATTGGTTAGAAACCCTAATTGTACAAGAATAAGCCTAGGGAGGACGAAAATGACCTAAATGTTCATCCAATGACACAAATGAACTTATTGGATGCACAAGATTGCTTAATAACCCTAATTAGACAAGAATAAGCCTAGGGAAGACGAAAATGACCTAAATGTTCATCCAATGACACAAATACACCTATTGGATGCACAAGATTGGTTAGAAACCCTAATTGGACAAGAATAAGCCTAGGGAGGACGAAAATGACCTAAATGTTCATCCAATAACACAAACACGCCTATTGGATGCACAAGATTGGTTAAAAACCCTAATTGGACAAGAATAAGCCTAGGGTGGACGAAAATGACGTAAATGTTTATCCAATGACACAAATGAACTTATTGGATGCACAAGATTGGTTAAAAACCCTAATTGGACAAGAATAAGCCTAGGGAGGACGAAAATGACCTAAATGTTCATCCAATGACACAAACACACCTATTGGATGCACAAGATTGGTTAAAAACCCTAATTGGACAAGAATAAGCCTAGGGAGGACGAAAATGTCCTAAATGTTCATCCAATGACACAAATGAACTTATTGGATGCACAAGATTGCTTAAAAACCCTAATTGGACAAGAATAAGCCTAGGGAGGACGAAAATGACCTAAATGTTCATCCAATGACACAAATACACCTATTGGATGCAAAAGATTGGTTAGAAACCCTAATTGGCCAAGAATAAGCCTAGGGAGGACGAAAATGACCTAAATGTTCATCCAATGACACAAACACACCTATTGGATGCACAAGATTGGTTAAAAACCCTAATTGGACAAGAATAAGCCTAGGGAGGACGAAAATGACCTAAATGTTCATCCAATGACACAAATGAACTTATTGGATGCACAAGATTGCTTAAAAACCCTAATTAGACAAGAGTAAGCCTAGGGAGGACGAAAATGACCTAAATGTTCATCCAATGACACAAACACACCTATTGGATGCACAAGATTGGTTAAAAACCCTAATTGGACAAGAATAAGCCTAGGGAGGACGAAAATGACCTAAATGTTCATCAAATAACACAAATACACCTATTGGATGCAAAAGATTGGTTAAAAACCCTAATTGGACAAGAATAAGCCTAGGGAGGACGAAAATGACCTAAATGTTCATCCAATGACACAAACACACCTATTGGATGCACAAGATTGGTTAAAAACCCTAATTGGACAAGAATAAGCCTAGGGAGGACGAAAATGACCTAAATGTTCATCCAATGACACAAATGAACTTATTGGATGCACAAGATTGCTTAGAAACCCTAATTGGGCAAGAATAAGCCTAGGGAGGACGAAAATGACCTAAATGTTCATCCAATGACACAAATGAACTTATTGGATGCACAAGATTGCTTGAAAACCTAATTGGACAAGAATAAGCCTAGGGAGGAGGAAAAATGACCTAAATGTTCATCCAATGACACAAATGAACTTATTGGATGCACAAGATTGCTTAAAACCCTAATTGGACAAGAATAAGACTAGGGAGGACGAAAATGACCTAAATGTTCATCCAATGACACAAACACACCTATTGGATGCACAAGATTGGTTAGAAACCCTAATTGAACAAGAATAAGCCTAGGGAGGACGAAAATCACTTAAATCTTAATTCAATGACACAAATGAACTTATTGGATGCACAAGATTGCTTAAAATCCTAATTGGACAAGAATAAGACTAGGGAGGACGAAAATGACCTAAATGTTCATCCAATGACACAAACACACCTATTGGATGCACAAGATTGGTTAAAAACCCTAATTGGACAAGAATAAGCCTAGGGATGACGAAAATGACCTAAATGTTCATCCAATGACACAAATGAACTTATTGGATGCACAAGATTGGTTAAAAACCCTAATTGGACAAGAATAAGCCTAGGGTGGACGAAAATGACCTAAATGTTTATCCAATGACACAAATGAACTTATTGGATGCATAAGATTGGTTAAAAACCCTAATTGGACAAGAATAAGCCTAGGGAGGACGAAAATGACCTAAATGTTCATCCAATGACACAAACACACCTATTGGATGCACAAGATTGGTTAAAAACCATATTTGGACAAGAATAAGCCTAGGGAGGACGACAATAACGTAAATGTTCATCCAATGAATCAAATGAACTTATTGGATGCACAAGATTGCTTATAAACCCTAATTGGACAAGAATAAGCCTAGGGAGGACGAAAATGACCTAAATGTTCATCCAATGACACAAATGAACTTATTGGATGCACAAGATTGCTTATAAACCCTAATTGGACAAGAATAAGCCTAGGGAGGACGAAAATGACGTAAATGTTCATCCAATGACACAAATGAACTTATTGGATGCACAAGATTGCTTAAAAACCCTAGTTGGACAAGAATAAGCCTAGGGAGGACGAAAATGACCTAAATGTTCATCCAATGACACAAACACACCTATTGGATGCACAAGATTGGTTAAAAACCCTAATTGGACAAGAATAAGCCTAGGGAGGACGAAAATGACCTAAATGTTCATCCAATGACACAAATGAACTTATTGGATGCACAAGATTGCTTATAAACCCTAATTGGACAAGAATAAGCCTAGGGAGGACGAAAATGACCTAAATGGTCATCCAACGACACAAATGAACTTATTGGATGCACAAGATTGCTTAAAACCCTAATTGGACAAGAATAAGACTAGGGAGGACGAAAATGACCTAAATGTTCATCCAATGACACAAACACACCTATTGGATGCACAAGATTGGTTAGAAACCCTAATTGTACAAGAATAAGCCTAGGGAGGACGAAAATGACCTAAATGTTCATCCAATGACACAAATGAACTTATTGGATGCACAAGATTGCTTATAAACCCTAATTGGACAAGAATAAGCCTAGGGAGGACGAAAATGACCTAAATGTTCATCCAATGACACAAACACACCTATTGGATGCACAAGATTGGTTAAAAACTCTAATTGGACAACAATAAGCTTTGGGAGGACAAAAATGACCTAAATGTTCATCCAATGACACAAATGAACTTATTGGATGCACAAGATTGGTTAAAAACCCTAATTGGACAAGAATAAGCCTAGGGTGGACGAAAATGACCTAAATGTTTATCCAATGACACAAATGAACTTATTGGATGCACAAGATTGGTTAAAAATCCTAATTGGACAAGAATAAGCCTAGGGAGGACGAAAATGACCTAAATGTTCATCCAATGACACAAACACACCTATTGGATGCACAAGATTGGTTAAAAACCCTAATTGGACAAGAATAAGCGTAGGGAGGACGAAAATGACCTAAATGTTCATCCAATGACACAAACACACCTATTGGATGCACAAGATTGGTTAAAAACCCTAATTGGACAAGAATAAGCATAGGGAGGACGAAAATGACGTAAATGTTCATCCAATGACACAAATGAACTTATTGGATGCACAAGATTGCTTAAAAACCCTAATTGGACAAGAATAAGCCTAGGGAGGACGAAAATGACCTAAATGTTCATCCAATGACACAAATACACCTATTGGATGCAAAAGATTGGTTAGAAACCCTAATTTGACAAGAATAAGCCTAGGGAGGACGAAAATGACCTAAATGTTCATCCAATGACACAAATGAATTTATTAGATGCACAAGATTGCTTAAAAACCCTAATTGGACAAGAATAAGCCTAGGGTGGGCGAAAATGACCTAAATGTTCATCCAATGACACAAATACACCTATTGGATGCACAAGATTGGTTAGAAACCCTAATTGGACAAGAATAAGACTAGGGAGGACGAAAATGACCTAAATGTTCATCCAATGACACAAACACACCTATTTGATGCACAAGATTGGTTAAAAACCATAATTGAACTAGAATAAGCCTAGGGAGCACGAAAATGACCTAAATGTTCATCCAATAACACAAATGAACTTATTGGATGCACAAGATTGCTTAATAACCCTAATTAGACAAGAATAAGCCTAGGGAAGACGAAAATGACCTAAATGTTCATCCAATGACACAAATACACCTATTGGATGCACAAGATTGGTTAGAAACCCTAATTGGACAAGAATAAGCCTAGGGAGGACGAAAATGACCTAAATGTTCATCCAATGACACAAACACACCTATTGGATGCACAAGATTGGTTAAAAACCCTAATTGGACAAGAATAAGCCTAGGGAGGACGAAAATAACCTAAATTTTCATCCAATGACACAAATACACCTATTGGATGCACAAGATTGGTTAGAAACCCTAATAGGACAAAAATAAGCCTAGGGAGGACGAAAATGACCTAAATGTTCATTCAATAACACAAATGAACTTATTGGATGCACAAGATTACTTAAAAACACTAATTAGACAAGAATAAGCCTAGGGAGGACGAAAATGACCTAAATGTTCATCCAATAACACAAATGAACTTATTGGATGCACAAGATTGGTTAGAAACCCTAATTGGACAAGAATAAGCCTAGGGAGGACGAAAATGACCTAAATGTTCATCCAATGACACAAATACACCTATTGGATGCACAAGATTCGTTAGAAACCCTAATTGGACAAGAATAAGCCTAGGGAGGACGAAACTGACCTAAATGTTCATCCAATGACACAAACGAACCTATTGGATGCACAGGATTGGTTAGAAACCCTAATTGGACAAGAATAAGCCTAGGGAGGACGAAAATGACCTAAATGTTCATCCAATGACACAAATACACCTATTGGATGCACAAGATTGGTTAAAAACCCTAATTGGACAAGAATATGCCTAGGGAGGACGAAAATGACCTAAATGTTCATCCAATGACACAAATGAACTTATTGGATGCACAAGATTGCTTAAAAACCCTAATTGGACAAGAATAAGCCTAGGGAGGACGAAAATGACCTAAATGTTCATCCAATGACACAAATACACCTATTGGATGCACAAGATTCGTTAGAAAATCTAATTGGACAAGAATAAGCCTAGGGAGGACGAAACTGACCTAAATGTTCATCCAATGACACAAACGAACATATTGGATGCACAGGATTGGTTAGAAACCCTAATTGGACAAGAATAAGCCTAGGGAGGACGAAAATGACCTAAATGTTCATCCAATGACACAAATACACCTATTGGATGCACAAGATTGGTTAAAAACCCTAATTGGACAAGAATATGCCTAGGGAGGACGAAAATGACCTAAATGTTCATCCAATGACACAAATGAACTTATTGGATGCACAAGATTGCTTAAAAACCCTAATTGGACAAGAATAAGCCTAGGGAGGACGAAAATGACCTAAATGTTCATCCAATGGCACAAATACACCTATTGGATGCACAAGATTAGTTAAAAACCCTAATTGGACAAGAATAAGCCTAGGGAGGACGAAAATGACCTAAATGTTCATCCAATAACACAAATGAACTTATTGGATGCACAAGATTGCTTAAAAACCCTAATTAGACAAGAATAAGCCTTGGGAGGACGAAAATGACCTAAATGTTCATCACATGACACAAATACACCTATTGGATGCACAAGATTGGTTAAAAACCCTAATTGGACAAGAATATGCCTAGGGAGGACGAAAATGACCTAAATGTTCATCCAATGACACAAATGAACTTATTGGATGCACAAGATTGCTTAAAAACCCTAATTGGACAAGAATAAGCCTAGGGAGGACGAAAATGACCTAAATGTTCATCCAATGACACAAATGAGTTTATTGGATGCACAAGATTGCTTAAAAACCCTAATTGGGCAAGAATAAGCCTAGGGAGGACGAAAATGACCTAAATGTTCATCCAATGACACAAATGAACTTATTGGATGCACAAGATTGCTTATAAACCCTAATTGGACAAGAATAAGCCTAGGGAGGACGAAAATGACCTAAATGTTCATCCAATGACACAAATGAACTTATTGGATGCACAAGATTGCTTATAAACCCTAATTGGACAAGAATAAGCCTAGGGAGGACGAAAATGACCTAAATTTTCATCCAACGACACAAATGAATTTATTGGATGCACAAGATTGCTTAAAACCCTAATTGGACAAGAATAAGACTAGGGAGGACGAAAATGACCTAAATGTTCATCCAATGACACAAACACACCTATTGGATGCACAAGATTGGTTAAAAACCCTAATTGGACAAGAATAAGCCTAGGGAGGACGAAAATGACCTAAATGTTCATCCAATGACACAAATGAACTTATTGGATGCACAAGATTAGTTAAAAACCCTAATTGGACAAGAATAAGCCTTGGGAGGACGAAAATGACATAAATGTCCATCCAATGACACAAATGAACTTATTGGATGCACAAGATTAGTTAAAAACCCTAATTGGACAAGAATAAGCCTAGGGTGGACGAAAATGACCTAAATGTTCATCCAATGACACAAATGAACTTATTGGATGCACAAGATTGGTTAAAAACCCTAATTGGACAAAAATAAGACTAGGGAGAACGAAAATGACCTAAATGTTCATCCAATGACACAAACAAACCTATTGGATGCACAAGATTGGTTAAAAACCCTAATTGGACAAGAATAAGCCTAGGGAGGACGAAAATGACCTAAATGTTCATCCAATGACACAAATGAACTTATTGGATGCACAAGATTGGTTAAAAACCCTAATTGGACAAGAATAAGCCTAGGGTGGACAAAAATGACCTAAATGTTTATCGAATGACACAAATGAACTTATTGGATGCACAAGATTGGTTAAAAACCCTAATTGGACAAGAATTAGCCTAGGGAGGACGAAAATGACCTAAATGTTCAATCAATGACACAAACACACCTATTGGATGCACAAGATTGGTTAAAAACCCTAATTGGACAAGAATAAGCCTAGGGAGGACGAAAATGACCTAAATGTTCATCCAATGACACAAATGAACTTATTGGATGCACAAGATTGCTTATAAACCCTAATTGGACAAGAATAAGCCTAGGGAGGACGAAAATGACCTAAATGTTCATCCAATGACACAAATGAACTTATTGGATGCACAAGATTGCTTATAAACCCTAATTGGACAAGAATAAGCCTAGGGAGGACGAAAATGACCTAAATGTTCATCCAATGACACAAATGAACTTATTGGATGCACAAGATTGCTTAAAAACCCTAATTGGACAAGAATAAGCCTAGGGAGGACGAAAATGACCTAAATGTTCATCCAATGACACAAATGAACTTATTGGATGCACAAGTTTGGTTAGAAACCCTAATTGGACAAGAATAAGCCTAGGGAGGACGAAAATGACCAAAATGTTCATCCAATGACACAAATGAACTTATTGGATGCACAAGATTGCTTATAAACCCTAATTGGACAAGAATAAGCCTAGGGAGGACGAAAATGACCTAAATGTTCATCCAATGACACATATGAACTTATTGGATGCACAAGATTGGTTAGAAACCCTAATTGGACAAGAATAAGCCTAGGGAGGACGAAAATGACCTAAATGTTCATCCAATGACACAAATGAACTTATTGGATGCACAAGATTGCTTAAATACCCTAATTGGACAAGAATAAGCCTAGGGAGGACGAAAATGACCTAAATGTTCATCCAATGACACAAATGAACTTATTGGATGCACAAGATTGCTTAAAAACCCTAATTGGACAAGAATAAGCCTAGGGAGGACGAAAATGACCTAAATGTTCATCCAATGACACAAACACACCTATTGGATGCACAAGAATGGTTAAAAACCCTAATTGGACAAGAATAAGCCTAGGGTGGACGAAAATGACCTAAATGTTTATCCAATGACACAAATGAACTTATTGGATGCACAAGATTGGTTAAAAACCCTAATTGGACAAGAATAAGCCTAGGGAGGACGAAAATGACCTAAATGTTCATCCAATGACACAAACACACCTATTGGATGCACAAGATTGGTTAAAAACCCTAGTTGGACAAGAATTAGCCTAGGGAGGACGAAAATGACCTAAATGTTCATCCAATGACACAAATGAACTTATTGGATGCACAAGATTGCTTAAAAACCCTAATTGGACAAGAATAAGCCTAGGGAGGACGAAAATGACCTAAATGTTCATGCAATGACACAAACACACCTATTGGATGCACAAGATTGGTTAAAAACCGTAATTGGACAAGAATAAGCCTAGGGAGGACGAAAATGACCTAAATGTTCATCCAATGACACAAATGAACTTATTGGATGCACAAGATTGCTTAAAACCCTAATTGGACAAGAATAAGACTAGGGATGACGAAAATGACCTAAATGTTCATCCAATGACACAAATACACCTATTGGATGCAAAAGATCTGTTAGAAACCCTAATTGGACAAGAATAAGCCTAGGGAGGACGAAAATGACCTAAATGTTCATCCAATGACACAAATGAACTTATTGGATGCACAAGATTGCTTAAAAACCCTAATTGGACAAGAATAAGCCTAGGGAGGACGAAAATGACCTAAATGTTCATCCAATGACACAAATACATCTATTGGATGCACAAGATTGGTTAGAAACCCTAATTGGACAAGACTAAGCCTAGGGAGGACGAAAATGACCTAAATGTTCATCCAATGACACAAACACACCTATTGGATGCACAAGATTGGTTAAAAACCCTAATTGGACAAGAATAAGCCTAGGGTGGACGAAAATGACCTAATTGTTTATCCAATGACACAAATGAACTTATTGGATGCACAAGATTGGTTAAAAACCCTAATTGGAAGAGAATAAGCCTAGGGAGGACGAAACTGACCTAAATGTTCATCCAATGACACAAACACACCTATTGGATGCACAAGATTGGTTAAAAACCCTAATTAGACAAGAATAAGCCTTGGGAGAATGAAAATGACCTAAATGTTCATCCAATGACACAAATGAACTTATTGGATGCACAAGATAGGTTAAAAACCCTAATTGGACAAGAATAAGCCTAGGGTGGACGAAAATGACCTAAATGTTCATCCAATGACACAAACACACCTATTGGATGCACAAGATTGGTTAAAAACCCTAATTGGACAAGAATAAGCCTAGGGAGGACGAAAATGACCTAAATGTTCATCCAATGACACAAATGAACTTACTGGATGCACAAGATTGCGTAAAAACCCTAATTAGACAAGAATAAGCCTAGGGAGGACGAAAATGACCTAAATGTTCATCCAATGACACAAACACACCTATTGGATGCACAAGATTGGTTAAAAACCCTAATTGGACAAGAATAAGCCTAGGGAGGACGAAAATGACCTAAATGTTCATCCAATGACACAAATGAACTTATTGGATGCACAAGATTGCTTAAAAACCCTAATTGGACAAGAATAAGCCTAGGGAGGACGAAAATGACCTAAATGTTCATCCAATGACACAAATATACCTATTGGATGCACATGATTGGTTAAAAACCCTAATTGGACAAGAATAAGCCTAGGGAGGAAGAAAATGACCTAAATGTTCATCCAATGACACAAACACACCTATTGGATGCACAAGATTGGTTAAAAACCCTAATTGGACAAGAATAAGCCTAGGGTGGACGAAAATGACCTAAATGTTCATCCAATGACACAAACACACCTATTGGATGCAGAAGATTGCTTAAAAACCCTAATTGGACAAGAATAAGCCTAGGGAGGACGAAAATGACCTAAATGTTCATCCAATGACACAAATGAACTTATTGGATGCACAAGATTGCTTAAAAACCCTAATTGGACAAGAATAAGCCTAGGGAGGACGAAAATGACCTAAATGTTCATCCAATGACACAAATACACCTATTGGATGCACAAGATTGGTTAGAAACCCTAATTGGACAAGAATAAGCCTAGGGAGGAAGAAAATGACCTAAATGTTCATCCAATGACACAAACACACCTATTGGATGCACAAGATTGGTTAAAAACCATAATTGGACAACAATAAGCCTAGGGAGGACATAAATGACCTAAATGTTCATCCAATGACACAAATGAACTTATTGGATGCACAAGATTGCTTAAAAACCCTAATTAGACAAGAATAAGCCTAGGGAGGACGAAAATGACATAAATTTTCATCCAATGACACAAATGAACTTATTGGATGCACAAGATTGGTTAGAAACCCTAATTGGAAAAGAATAATTCTAGGGAGGACGAAAATGACCTAAATGTTCATCCAATGACACAAATGAACTTATTGGATAAACAAGATTGGTTAAAAACCCTAATTGGACAAGAATAAGCCTAGGGAGGACGAAAATGACCTAAATGTTCATCCAATGACACAAATGAACTTATTGGATGCACAAGATTGCTTAAAAACCCTAATTGGACAAGAATAAGCCTAGGGAGGACGAAAATGACCTAAATGTTCATCCAATGACACAAATACACCTATTGGATGCACAAGATTGGTTAGAAACCCTAATTGGACAAGAATAAGCCTAGGGAGGACGAAAATGACCTAAATGTTCATCCAATGACACAATTGAACTTATTGGATGCACAAGATTGGTTAAAAACCCTAATGGGACAAGAATAAGCCTAGGGAGGACGAAAATGACATAAATGTTCATCCAATGTCACAAACACACCTATTGGATGCACAAGATTGGTTAGAAACCCTAATTGTACAAGAATAAGCATAGGGAGGACGAAAATGACCTAAATGTTCATCCAATGACACAAACACACCTATTGGATGCACAAGATTGGTTAAAAACCCTAATTGGACAAGAATAAGCCTAGGGAGGACGAAAATGACCTAAATGTTCATCCAATGACACAAACACACCTATTGGATGCACACGATTGGTTAGAAACCCTAATTTGACAAGAATAAGCCTAAGGAGGACGAAAATGACCTAACTATTCATCCAATGACACAAATGAACTTATTGGATGCACAAGATTGCTTAAAACCCTAATTGGACAAGAATAAGACTAGGGAGGACGAAAATAACCTAAATGTTCATCCAATGACACAAACACACCTATTGGATACACAAGATTGGTTAGAAACCCAAATTGGACAAGAATAAGCCTAGGGAGGACGAAAATGACCTAAATGTTCATCCAATGACACAAACACACCTATTGGATGCACACGATTGGTTAGAAACCCTAATTTGACAAGAATAAGCCTAGGAAGGAAGAAAATGACCTAACTATTCATCCAATGACACAAGTGAACTTATTGGATGCACCAGAATGGTTAAAAACCCTAATTGGACAAGAATATGCCTAGGGAGGACGAAAATAACTTAAATGTTCATCCAATGACACAAACACACCTATTGGATGCACAAGATTGGTTAAAAACCCTAATTGGACAAGAATAAGCATACAGAGGACGAAAATGACCAAAATGTTCATCCAATGACACAAACACACCTATTGGATGCACAAGATTGGTTAGAAACCCTAATTGGACAAGAATAAGCCTAGGGAGGACGAAAATGACCTAAATGTTCATCCAATGACACAAACACACCTATTGGATGCACAAGATTGGTTAAAAACCCTAATTGGACAAGAATAAGCCTAGGGAGGACGAAAATGACCTAAATGTTAATCCAATGACACAAATGAACTTATTGGATGCACAAGATTGCTTAACACCCTAGTTGGACAAGAATAAGCCTAGGGAGGACGAAAATGACCTAAATGTTCATCCAATGACACAAATGAACTTATTGGATGCACAAGATTGGTTAAATACCCTAATTGGACAAGAATAAGCCTAGGGAGGACGAAAATGACCTAAATGTTCATCCAATGACACAAACACACCTATTGGATGCACAAGATTGGTTAAAAACCCTAATTGGACAAGAATAAGCCTAGGGAGGACGAAAATGACCTAAATGTTCATCCAATGACACAAATGAACTTATTGGATGCACAAGATTGGTTAAAAAGCCTAACTGAACAAGAATAAGCCTTGGGAGGACGAAAATGACCTAAATGTTCATCCAATGACACAAATGAACTTATTGGATGCACAAGATTGGTTAAAAACCCTAATTGGACAAGAATAAGCCTTGGGAGGACGAAAATGACCTAAATGTTCATCCAATGACAAAAATGAACTTATTGGATGCACAAGATTTCTTAAAACCATAATTGGACAAGAATCAGACTAGGGAGGACGAAAATGACCTAAATGTTCGTCCAATGACACAAACACACATATTGGATGCACAAGATTGGTTAGAAACCCTAATTGAACAAGAATAAGCCTAGGGAGGACGAAAATGACTTAAATCTTAATCCAATGACACAAATGAACTTATTGGACGCACAAGATTGCTTAAAACCCTAATTAGACAAGAATAAGACTAGGGAGGACGAAAATGACCTAAATGTTCATCCAATGACACAAACACACCTATTGGATGCACAAGATTGCTTAAAAACCCTAATTGGATAAGAATAAGCCTAGGGTGGACGAAAATGACCTAAATATTCATCCAATGACACAAATTAACTTATTGGATGCACAAGATTGGTTAAAAACCCTAATTGGACAAGAATAAGCCTTCGGAGGACGAAAATGACCTAAATATTCATCCAATGACACAAATGAACTTATTGGATGCACAAGAATGGTTAAAAACCCTAATTGGACAAGAATAAGCCTAGGGTGGACGAAAATGACCTCAATGTTCATCCAATGACACAAATGAACTTATTGGATGCACAAGATTGGTTAAAAACCCTAATTGGACAAGAATAAGCCTATGGAGAACGAAAATGACCTAAATGTTCATCCAATGACACAAACACACCTATTGGATGCACAAGATTGGTTAAAAACCCTAATTGGACAAGAATAAGCCTAGGGAGGACGAAAATGACCTAAATGTTCATCCAATGACACAAATGAACTTATTGGATGCACAAGATTGGTTAAAAAGCCTAACTGGACAAGAATAAGCCTTGGGAGGACGGAAATGACCTAAATCTTAATCCAATGACACAAATGAACTTATTGGACGCACAAGATTGCTTAAAACCCTAATTGGACAAGAATAAGACTAGGGAGGACGAAAATGACCTAAATGTTCATCCAATGACACAAATGAACTTATTGGATGCACAAGATTGGTTAAAAACCCTAATTGGACAAGAATAAGCCTTGGGAGGACGAAAATGACCTAAATGTTCATCCAATGACACAAATGAACTTATTGGATGCATAAGATTGGTTAAAAACCCTAATTGGACAAGAATAATCCTATGGAGAACGAAAATGACCTAAATGTTCATCCAATGACACAAACACACCTATTGGATGCACAAGATTGGTTAAAAACCCTAATTGGACAAGAATAAGCCTAGGGAGGACGAAAATGACCTAAATGTTCATCCAATGACACAAATGAACTTATTGGATGCACAAGATTGGTTAAAAACCCTAATTGGAAAAGAATAAGCCTAGGGAAGAAGAAAATGACCTAAATGTTCATCCAATGACACAAACACACCTATTGGATGCACAAGATTGGTTAAAAACCCTAATTGGACAAGAATAAGCCTAGGGAGGACGAAAATGACCTAAATGTTCATCCAATGACACAAATGAACTTATTGGATGCACAAGATTGGTTAAAAACCCTAATTGGACAAGAATAAGCCTAGGGAGGACGAAAATGACCTAAATGTTCATCCAATGACGCAAACACACCTATTGGATGCACAAGACTGGTTAGCAACCCTAATTGGACAAGAATAAGCCTAGGGAGGACGAAAATGACCTAAATGTTCATCCAATAACACAAACACGCCTATTGGATGCACAAGATTGGTTAAAAACCCTAATTGGACAAGAATAAGCCTAGGGTGGACGAAAATGACCTAAATGTTTATCCAATGACACAAATGAACTTATTGGATGCACAAGATTGGTTAAAAACCCTAATTGGACAAGAATAAGCCTAGGGAGGACGAAAATGACCTAAATGTTCATCCAATGACACAAACACACATATTGGATGCACAAGATTGGTTAAAAACCCTAATTGGACAAGAATAAGCCTAGGGAGGACGAAAATGACCTAAATGTTCATCCAATGACACAAATGAACTTATTGGATGCACAAGATTGCTTAAAAATCCTAATTGGACAAGAATAAGCCTACGGAGGACGAAAATGACCTAAATGTTCGACCAATGACACAAATACACCTATTGGATGCAGAAGATTGGTTAGAAACCCTAATTTGACAAGAATAAGCCTAGGGAGGACGAAAATGACCTAAATGTTCATCCAATGACACAAACACACCTATTGGATGCACAAGATTGGTTAAAAACCCTAATTGGACAAGAATAAGCCTAGGGAGGACGAAAATGACCTAAATGTTCATCCAATGACACAAATGAACTTATTGGATGCACAAGATTGGTTAGAAACCCTAATTGAACAAGAATAAGCCTAGGGAGGACGAAAATGACTTAAATCTTAATCCAATGACACAAATGAACTTATTGGATGCACAAGATTGCTTAAAACCCTAATTGGACAAGAATAAGACTAGGGACGACGAAAATGACCTAAATGTTCATCCAATGACACAAACACACCTATTGGATGCACAAGATTGGTTAAAAACCTTAATTGGACAAGAATAAGCCTAGGGATGACGAAAATGACCTAAATGTTCATCCAATGACACAAATGAACTTATTGGATGCACAAGATTGGTTAAAAACCCTGATTGGACAAGAATAAGCCTAGGGTGGACGAAAATGACCTAAATGTTTATCCAATGACACAAATGAACTTATTGGATGCACAAGATTGGTTAAAAACCCGAATTGGACAATAATAAGCATAGGGACGACGAAAATGACCTAAATGTTCATCGAATGACACAAATACACCTATTGGATGCAAAAGATTGGTTAGAAACCCTAATTTGACAAGAATAAGCCTAGGGAGGACGAAACTGACCTAAATGTTCATCCAATGACACAAACACACCTATTGGATGCACAAGATTGGTTAAAAACCCTAATTGGACAAGAATAAGCCTAGGGAGGACGAAAATGACCTAAATGTTCATCCAATGACACAAATGAACTTATTGGATGCACAAGATTGGTTAGAAACGCTAATTGGACAAGAATAAGCCTAGGGAGGACGAAAATGACCTAAATGTTCATCCAATGACACAAATGAACTTATTGGATGCACAAGATTGTTTATAAACCCTAATTGGACAAGAATAAGCCTAGGGAGGACGAAAATGACCTAAATGTTCATCCAATGACACAAATGAACTTATTGGATGCACAAGATTGCTTAAAAACCAAATTGGACAAGAATAAGCCCAGGGAGGAGGAAAAATGACCTAAATGTTCATCCAATGACACAATTGAACTTATTGGATGCACAAGATTGCTTAAAACCCTAATTGGACAAGAATAAGACTAGGGAGGACGAAAATGACCTAAATGTTCATCCAATGACACAAACACACCTATTGGATTCACAAGATTTGTTAGAAACCCTAATTGGACAAGAATAAGCCTAGGGAATACGAAAATGACCTAAATGTTCATCCAATGACACAAACACACCTATTGGATGCACAAGATTGGTTAAAAACCCTAATTGGACAAGAATAAGCCTAGGGAGGACGAAAATGACCTAAATGTTCATCCAATGACACAAAAAAACTTATTGGATGCACAAGATTGGTTAAAAACCCTAATTGGACAAGAATAAGCCTAGGGAGGACGAAAATGACCTAAATGTTCATCCAATGACACAAACACACCTATTGGATGCACAAGATTGGTTAAAAACCCTAATTGGACAAGAATAAGCCTAGGGAGGACGAAAATGACCTAAATGTTCATCCAATGTCACAAATGAACTTATTGGATGCACAAGATTGGTTAGAAACCCTAATTGGACAAGAATACGCCTATGGAGAACGAAAATGACCTAAATGTTCATCCAATGACACAAATGAACTTATTGGATGCACAAGATTGGTTAAAAACCCTAATTGGACAAGAATAAGCCTAGGGAGGACGAAAATGACCTAAATGTTCATCCAATGACACAAACATACCTATTGGATGCACAAGATTGTTTAGAAACCCTAATTGGACAAGAATAAGCCTTGGGAGGACGAAAATGACCTAAATGTTCACCCATTGACACAAATGAACTTATTGGATCCACAAGATTGGTTAAAAACCCTAATTGGACAAGAATAAGCCTAGGGAGGACGAAAATGACCTAAATGTTCATCCAATGACACAAACACACCTATTGGATGCACAAGATTGGTTAAAAACCCTAATTGGACAAGAATAAGCCTAGGGAGGACGAAAATGACCTAAATGTTCATCCAATGACACAAACACACCAATTGGATGCACAAGATAGGTTAAAAACCCTAACTGGACAAGAATAAGCCTATGGAGGACGAAAATGACTTAAATCTTAATCCAAAGACACAAATGAACTTATTGGATGCACAAGATTGCTTAAAACCCTAATTGGATAAGAATAAGACTTGGGAGGACGAATATGACCTAAATGTTCATCAAATGACACAAACACACCTATTGGATGCACAAGATTGGCTTAAAACCCTAATTGGACAAGAATAATACTAGGGAGGACGAAAATGACCTAAATGTTCATCCAATGACACAAACACACCTATTGGATGCACAAGATTGGTTAAAAACCCTAATTGGACAACAATAAGCCTAGGGAGGATGAAAATGACCTAAATGTTCATCTAATGACACAAACGTACCTATTGGATGCACAAGATTGGTTAAAAACCCTAATTGCACAAAACTAAGCCTAGTGAGGACGAAAATAACCTAAATGTTCATCCAATGACACAAATGAACTTATTGGATGCACAAGATTGCTTAAATCCCTAGTTGGACAAGAATAAGACTAGGGAGGACGAAAATGACCTAAATGTTCATCCAATGACACAAACATACCTATTGGATGCACAAGATTGGTTAGAAACCCTAATTGATCAAGAATAAGCGTATGGAGGACGAAAATGACCTAAATGTTCATCAAATGAAACAAATGAACTTATTGGATTCACAAGATTGCTTAAAAACCCTAATTGGACAAGAATAAGCCTAGGGTGGACGAAAATGACCTAAATGTTTATCCAATGACACAAATGAACTTATTGGATGCACAAGATTGGTTAAAAACCCTAATTGGACAAGAATAAGCCTAGGGAGGACGAAAATGACCTAAATGTTCATCCAATGACACAAACACACCTATTGGATGCACAAGATTGGTTAAAAACCCTAATTGGACAAGAATAAGCCTAGGGAGGACGAAAATGACCTAAATGTTCATCCAATGACACAAAAAGACACCTATTGGATGCACAAGATTGGTTAAAAACCCTAATTGGACAAGAATAAGCCTAGGGTTGACGAAAATGACCTAAATGTTTATCCAATGACACAAACACACCTATTGGATGCACAAGATTGGTTAAAAACCCTAATTGGACAAGAATAAGCCTAGGGAGGACGAAAATGACCTAAATGTTCATCCAATGACACAAATGAACTTATTGGATGCACAAGATTGGTTAAAAACATTAATTGGACAAGAATAAGCCTAGGGAGGACGATAATGACCTAAATGTTCATCCAATGACACAAATGAACTTATTGGATGCACAAGATTGGTTAAAAACCCTAATTGGACAAGAATAAGCCTTGGGAGGACGAAAATGACCTAAATGTTCATCCAATGACACAAATGAACTTATTGGATGCACAAGATTTGTTAAAAACCTTAATTGGACAAGAATAAGCCTAGGGAGGACGAAATATGACCTAATGTTCATCCAATGACACAAATGAACTTATTGGATGCACAAGATTGCTTAAAACCCTAATTGGACAAGAATAAGACTAGGGAGGACGAAAATGACCTAAATGTTCATCCAATGACTCAAACACACCTATTGGATGCACAAGATTGGTTAGAAACCCTAATTGAACAAGAATAAGCCTAGGGATGACGAAAATGACCTAAATGTTCATCCAATGACACAAATGAACTTATTGGATGCACAAGATTGCTTAAAAACCCTAATTGGACATGAATAAGCCTAGGGAGGACGAAAATGACCTAAATGTTCATCCAATGACACAAATGAACTTATTGGATGCACAAGATTGGTTAAAAACCCTAATTGGACAACAATAAGCCTTAAGAGGACGAAAATGACCTAAATGTTCATCCAATGACACAAATGAACTTATTGGATGCACAAGATTGCTTAAAACCCTAATTGGACAAGAATAAGACTAGGGAGGACGAAAATGACCTAAATGTACATCCAATGACACAAACACACCTATTGGATGCACAAGATTGGTTAGAAACCCTAATTGAACAAGAATAAGCCTAGGGAGGACGAAAATGACTTAAATCTTAATCCAATGACACAAATGAACTTATTGGATGCACAAGATTGCTTTAAACCCTAATTGGACAAGAATAAGACTAGGGAGGATGAAAATGACCTAAATGTTCATCAAATGACACAAACACACCTATTGGATGCACAAGATTGGTTAAAATCCCTAATTGGACTACAATAAGCCTAGGGAGGATGAAAATGACCTAAATGTTCATCTAATGACACAAACACACCTATTGGATGCACAAGATTGGTTAAAAACCCTAATTGCACAAAACTAAGCCTAGTGAGGACGAAAATAACCTAAATGTTCATCCAATGACACAAATGAACTTATTGGATGCACAAGATTGCTTAAAACTCTAATTGGACAAGAATAAGACTAGGGAGGACGAAAATGACCTAAATGTTCATCCAATGACTCAAACACACCTATTGGATGCACAAGATTGGTTAGAAACCCTAATTGAACAAGAATAAGCCTAGGGATGACGAAAATGACCTAAATGTTCATCCAATGACACAAATGAACTTATTGGATGCACAAGATTGCTTAAAAACCCTAATTGGACATGAATAAGCCTAGGGAGGACGAAAATGACCTAAATGTTCATCCAATGACACAAATGAACTTATTGGATGCACAAGATTGGTTAAAAACCCTAATTGGACAACAATAAGCCTTAAGAGGACGAAAATGACCTAAATGTTCATCCAATGACACAAATGAACTTATTGGATGCACAAGATTGCTTAAAACCCTAATTGGACAAGAATAAGACTAGGGAGGACGAAAATGACCTAAATGTACATCCAATGACACAAACACACCTATTGGATGCACAAGATTGGTTAGAAACCCTAATTGAACAAGAATAAGCCTAGGGAGGACGAAAATGACTTAAATCTTAATCCAATGACACAAATGAACTTATTGGATGCACAAGATTGCTTTAAACCCTAATTGGACAAGAATAAGACTAGGGAGGATGAAAATGACCTAAATGTTCATCAAATGACACAAACACACCTATTGGATGCACAAGATTGGTTAAAATCCCTAATTGGACTACAATAAGCCTAGGGAGGATGAAAATGACCTAAATGTTCATCTAATGACACAAACACACCTATTGGATGCACAAGATTGGTTAAAAACCCTAATTGCACAAAACTAAGCCTAGTGAGGACGAAAATAACCTAAATGTTCATCCAATGACACAAATGAACTTATTGGATGCACAAGATTGCTTAAAAACCCTAATTGTACAAGAATACGCCTAGCGAGGAAGAAAATGACCTAAATGTTCATCCAATGACACAAATGAACTTATTGGATGCACAAGATTGGTTAAAAACCCTAATTGGTCAAGAATAAGCCTAGGGAGGACGAAAATGACCCAAATGTTGATCCAATGACCGATATGAACTTATTGGATGCACAAGATTGGTTAAAAACCCTAATTGGACAAGAATAAGCTTAGGAGGACGAAAATGACCTAAATGTTCATCCAATGACACAAACACACCTATTGGATGCACAAGATTGGTTAAAAACCCTAATTGGACAAGAATAAGCCTAGGGAGGACGAAAATGACCTAAATGTTCATCCAATGACACAAATGAACTTATTGGATGCAAAAGATTGGTTAAAAACCCTTATTGGACAAGAATAAGGCTAGGGTGGACGAAAATGACCTAAATGTTTATCCAATGACACAAATGAACTTATTGGATGCACAAGATTGGTTAAAAACCCTAATTGGACAAGAATAAGCCTAGGGAGGACGAAAATGACCTAAATGTTCATCCAATGACACAAACACACCTATTGGATGCACAAGATTGGTTAAAAACCATACTTGGACAAGAATAAGCCTAGGGAGGACGAAAATGACCTAAATGTTCATCCAATGACACAAACACACCTATTGGATGCAAAAGATTGGTTAGAAACCCTAATTGGACAAGAATAAGCCTAGGGAGGACGAAAATGACCTAAATGTTCATCCAATGACACAAATGAACTTATTGGATGCACAAGATTGCTTAAAAACCCTAATTAGACAAGAATAAGACTAGGGAGGACGAAAATGACCTAAATGTTCATCCAATGACACAAACACACCTATTGGATGCACAAGATTGGTTAGAAACCCTAATTGAACAAGAATAAGCCTAGGGAGGACGAAAATGACATAAATCTTAATCCAATGACACAAATGAACTTATTGGATGCACAAGATTGCTTTAAACCCTAATTGGACAAGAATAAGACTAGGGAGGATGAAAATGACCTAAATGTTCATCAAATGACACAAACACACCTATTGGATGCACAAGATTGGTTAAAATCCCTAATTGGACTACAATAAGCCTAGGGAGGATGAAAATGACCTAAATGTTCATCTAATGACACAAACACACCTATTGGATGCACAAGATTGGTTAAAAACCCTAATTGCACAAAACTAAGCCTAGTGAGGACGAAAATAACCTAAATGTTCATCCAATGACACAAATGAACTTATTGGATGCACAAGATTGCTTAAAACTCTAATTGGACAAGAATAAGACTAGGGAGGACGAAAATGACCTAAATGTTCATCCAATGACTCAAACACACCTATTGGATGCACAAGATTGGTTAGAAACCCTAATTGAACAAGAATAAGCCTAGGGA
>JBBPBR010000683.1:162202-184694 GCA_037974775.1 Cicer pinnatifidum | reverse complement strand
GACCTAAATGTTCATCCAATGACACAAATGAACTTATTGGATGCACAAGATTGGTTAAAACCCTAATTGGACAAGAATAACCCTAGGGTGGACGAAAATGACCTAAATGTTTATCCAATGACACAAATGAACTTATTGGATGCACAAGATTGGTTAAAAACCCTAATTGGACAAGAATAAGCCTAGGGAGGACGAAAATGACCTAAATGTTCATCCAATGACACAAACACACCTATTGGATGCACAAGATTGGTTAAAAACCCTAATTGGACAAGAATAAGCCTAGGGAGGACGAAAATGACCTAAATGTTCATCCAATGACACAAATGAACTTATTGGATGCACAAGATTGCATAAAAACCCTAATTGGACAAGAATAAGCCTAGGGAGCACGAAAATGACCTAATTGTTCATCCAATGACACAAATACACCTATTGGATGCAAAAGATTGGTTAGAAACCCTAATTTGACAAGAATAAGCCTAGGGAGGACGAAAATGACCTAAATGTTCATCCAATAACACAAACACACCTATTGGATGCACAAGATTGGTTAAAAACCCTAATTGGACAAGAATAAGCCTAGGGAGGACGAAAATGACCTAAATGTTCATCCAATGACACAAATGAACTTATTGGATGCACAAGATTGGTTAAAAACCCTAATTGGACAAGAATAATCCTAGGGTGGACGAAAATGACCTAAATGTTTATCCAATGACACAAATGAACTTATTGGATGCACAAGATTGGTTAAAAACCCTAATTGGACAAGAATAAGCCTAGGGAGGACGAAAATGACCTAAATGTTCATCCAATGACACAAACACACCTATTGGATGCACAAGATTGGTTAAAAACCCTAATTGGACAAGAATAAGCCTACAGAGGACGAAAATGACCTAAATGTTCATCCAATGACACAAATGAACTTATTGGATGCACAAGATTGGTTAAAAACTTTAATTGGACAAGAATAAGCCTAGGGAGGACGAAAATGACCTAAATGTTCATCCAATGACACAAATGAACTTATTGGATGCACAAGATTGCTTAAATACCCTAATTGGACAAGAATAAGCCTAGGGAGGACGAAAATGACCTAAATGTTCATCCAATGACACAAATGAACTTATTGGATGCACAAGATTGGTTAAAAACCCTAATTGGACAACAATAAGCCTTAAGAGGACGAAAATGACCTAAATGTTCATCCAATGACACAAATGAACTTATTGGATGCACAAGATTGGTTAAAACCCTAATTGGACAAGAATAACCCTAGGGTGGACGAAAATGACCTAAATGTTTATCCAATGACACAAATGAACTTATTGGATGCACAAGATTGGTTAAAAACCCTAATTGGACAAGAATAAGCCTAGGGAGGACGAAAATGACCTAAATGTTCATCCAATGACACAAACACACCTATTGGATGCACAAGATTGGTTAAAAACCCTAATTGGACAAGAATAAGCCTAGGGAGGACGAAAATGACCTAAATGTTCATCCAATGACACAAATGAACTTATTGGATGCACAAGATTGCATAAAAACCCTAATTGGACAAGAATAAGCCTAGGGAGCACGAAAATGACCTAATTGTTCATCCAATGACACAAATACACCTATTGGATGCAAAAGATTGGTTAGAAACCCTAATTTGACAAGAATAAGCCTAGGGAGGACGAAAATGACCTAAATGTTCATCCAATAACACAAACACACCTATTGGATGCACAAGATTGGTTAAAAACCCTAATTGGACAATAATAAGCCTAGGGAGGACGAAAATGACCTAAATGTTCATCCAATGACACCAATGAACTTATTGGATGCACAAGATTGGTTAGAAACCCTAATTGGACAAGAATAAGCCTAGGGAGGACGAAAATGACCTAAATGTTCATCCAATGACACAAATGAACTTATTGGATGCACAAATTTGCTTATAAACCCTAATTGGACAAGAATAAGCCTAGGGAGGACGAAAATCACCTAAATGTTCATCCAATGACACAAATGAACTTAATGGATGCACAAGATTGCTTAAAACCCTAATTGGACAAGAATAAGACTAGGGAGGACGAAAATGACCTAAATGTTCATCCAATGACACAAACACACCTATTGGATGCACAAGATTGGTTAAAAACCCTAATTGGACAAGAATAAGCCTAGGGATGACGGAAATGACCTAAATGTTCAACCAATGACACAAATGAACTTATTGGATGCACAAGATTGGTTAAAAACCCTAATTGGACAAGAATAAGCCTAGGGTGGACGAAAATGACCTAAATGTTTATCCAATCACACAAATGAACTTATTGGATGCACAAGATTGGTTAAAAACCCTAATTGGACAAGAATAAGCCTAGGGAGGACGAAAATGACCTAAATGTTCATCCAATGACACAAACACACCTATTGGATGCACAAGATTGGTTAAAAACCCTAGTTGGACAAGAATTAGCCTAGGGAGGACGAAAATGACCTAAATGTTCATCCAATGACACAAATGAACTTATTGGATGCACAAGATTGCTTAATAACCCTAATTGGACAAGAATAAGCCTAGGGAGGACGAAAAACGACCTAAATGTTCATCCAATGACACAAATGAACTTATTGGATGCACAAGATTGCTTAAAACCCTAATTGGACAAGAATAAGCCTAGGGAGGACGAAAATGACCTAATTGTTCATCCAATGACACAAATACACCTATTGGATGCAAAAGATTGGTTAGAAACCCTAATTTGACAAGAATAAGCCTAGGGAGGACGAAAATGACCAAAATGTTCATCCAATGACACAAACACACCTATTGGATGCACAAGATTGGTTAAAAACCCTAATTGGACAAGAATAAGCCTAGGGAGGACGAAAATGACCTAAATGTTCATCCAATGACACCAATGAACTTATTGGATGCACAAGATTGGTTAGAAACCCTAATTGGACAAGAATAAGCCTAGGGAGGACGAAAATGACCTAAATGTTCATCCAATGACACAAATGAACTTATTGGATGCACAAATTTGCTTATAAACCCTAATTGGATAAGAAAAAGCCTAGGGAGGACGAAAATGACCTAAATGTTCATCCAATGACACAAATGAACTTATTGGATGCACAAGATTCCTTAAAACCCTAATTGGACAAGAATAAGACTAGGGAGGACGAAAATGACCTAAATGTTCATCCAATGACACAAACACACCTATTGGATGCACAAGATTGGTTAAAAACCCTAATTGGACAAGAATAAGCCTAGGGATGACGAAAATGACCTAAATGTTCAACCAATGACACAAATGAACTTATTGGATGCACAAGATTGGTTAAAAACCCTAATTGGACAAGAATAAGCCTAGGGTGGACGAAAATGACCTAAATGTTTATCCAATCACACAAATGAACTTATTGGATGCACAAGATTGGTTAAAAACCCTAATTGGACGAGAATAAGCCTAGGGAGGACGAAAATGACCTAAATGTTCATCCAATGACACAAACACACCTATTGGATGCACAAGATTGGTTAAAAACCCTAGTTGGACAAGAATTAGCCTAGGGAGGACGAAAATGACCTAAATGTTCATCCAATGACACAAATGAACTTATTGGATGCACAAGATTGCTTAAAAACCCTAATTGGACAAGAATAAGCCTAGGGAGGACGAAAATGACCTAAATGTTCATCCAATGACACAAATACACCTATTGGATGCAAAAGATTGGTTAGAAACCCTAATTTGACAAGAATAAGCCTAGGGAGGACGAAAAAGACCTAAATGTTCATCCAATGACACAAACACACCTATTGGATGCACAAGATTGGTTAAAAACCCTAATTGGACAAGAATAAGCCTAGGGAGGACGAAAATGACCTAAATGTTCATCCAATGACACAAATGATCTTATTGGATGCACAAGATTGGTTAGAAACCCTAATTGGACAAGAATAAGCCTAGGGAGGACGAAAATGACCTAAATGTTCATCCAATGACACAAATGAACTTATTGGATGCACAAGATTGGTTAAAAATCCGAATTGGACAAGAATAAGCCTAGGGAGGACGAAAATGACCTAAATGTTCATCCAATGACACAAATGAACTTATTGGATGCACAAGATTGGTTAGAAACCCTAATTGGACAAGAATAAGCCTAGGGAGGACGAAAATGACCTAAATGTTCATCCAATGACACAAATGAACTTATTGGATGCACAAAATTGCTTAAAAACCCTAATTAGACAAGAATAAGCCTAGGGAGGACGAAAATGACCTAAATGTTTATCCAATGACACAAACACACCTATTGGATGCACAAGATTGGTTAAAAACCCTAATTGGACAAGAATAATTATAGGGAGGACGAAAATGACCTAAATGTTCATCCAATGACACAAATATACTTATTGGATGCACAAGATTGGTTACAAATCCTAATTGGACAAGAATAAGCCTAGGGAGGACGAAAATGACCTAAATGTTCATCCAATGACACAAATGAACTTATTGGATGCACAAGATTGGTTAGAAACCCTAATTGGACAAGAATAAGCCTAGGGAGGACGAAAATGACCTAAATGTTCATCCAATGACACAAATGAACTTATTGGATGCACAAGATTGCTTATAAACCCTAATTGGTCAAGAATAAGCCTAGGGAGGACGAAAATGACCTAAATGTTCATCCAATGACACAAATGAACTTATTGGATGCACAAGATTGGTTAGAAACCCTAATTGGACAAGAATAAGCCTAGGGAGGACGAAAATGACCTAAATGTTCATCCAATGACACAAACACACCTATTGGATGCCCAAGATTGGTTAAAAACCCTAATTGGACAAGAATAAGCATAGGGAGGACGAAAATGACCTAAATGTTCATCCAATGACACAAACACACCTATTGGATGCACAAGATTGTTTAGAAACCCTAATTGGACAAGAATAAGCCTAGGAAGGACGAAAATGACCTAAATGTTAATCCAATGACACAAATGAACTTATTGGATGCACAAGATTGGTTAAAAACCCTAATTGGACAAGAATAAGCCTAGGGAAGACGAAAATGACCTAAATGTTCATCCAATGACACAAATGAACTTATTGGATGCACAAGATTGCTTAAAACCCTAATTGGACAAGAATAAGACTAGGGAGGACGAAAATGACCTAAATGTTCATCCAATGACTCAAACACACCTATTGGATGCACAAGATTGGTTAGAAACCCTAATTGAACAAGAATAAGCCTAGGGATGACGAAAATGACCTAAATGTTCATCCAATGACACAAATGAACTTATTGGATGCACAAGATTGCTTAAAAACCCTAATTGGACATGAATAAGCCTAGGGAGGACGAAAATGACCTAAATGTTCATCCAATGACACAAATGAACTTATTGGATGCACAAGATTGGTTAAAAACCCTAATTGGACAACAATAAGCCTTAAGAGGACGAAAATGACCTAAATGTTCATCCAATGACACAAATGAACTTATTGGATGCACAAGATTGCTTAAAACCCTAATTGGACAAGAATAAGACTAGGGAGGACGAAAATGACCTAAATGTACATCCAATGACACAAACACACCTATTGGATGCACAAGATTGGTTAGAAACCCTAATTGAACAAGAATAAGCCTAGGGAGGACGAAAATGACTTAAATCTTAATCCAATGACACAAATGAACTTATTGGATGCACAAGATTGCTTTAAACCCTAATTGGACAAGAATAAGACTAGGGAGGATGAAAATGACCTAAATGTTCATCAAATGACACAAACACACCTATTGGATGCACAAGATTGGTTAAAATCCCTAATTGGACTACAATAAGCCTAGGGAGGATGAAAATGACCTAAATGTTCATCTAATGACACAAACACACCTATTGGATGCACAAGATTGGTTAAAAACCCTAATTGCACAAAACTAAGCCTAGTGAGGACGAAAATAACCTAAATGTTCATCCAATGACACAAATGAACTTATTGGATGCACAAGATAGCTTAAAACTCTAATTGGACAAGAATAAGACTAGGGAGGACGAAAATGACCTAAATGTTCATCCAATGACACAAACACACCTATTGGATGCACAAGATTGGTTAGAAACCCTAATTGAACAAGAATAAGCCTAGGGAGGACGAAAATGACATAAATCTTAATCCAATGACACAAATGAACTTATTGGATGCACAAGATTGCTTTAAACCCTAATTGGACAAGAATAAGACTAGGGAGGATGAAAATGACCTAAATGTTCATCAAATGACACAAACACACCTATTGGATGCACAAGATTGGTTAAAATCCCTAATTGGACTACAATAAGCCTAGGGAGGATGAAAATGACCTAAATGTTCATCTAATGACACAAACACACCTATTGGATGCACAAGATTGGTTAAAAACCCTAATTGCACAAAACTAAGCCTAGTGAGGACGAAAATAACCTAAATGTTCATCCAATGACAGAAATGAACTTATTGGATGCACGAGATTTCTTAAAAACCCTAATTGGACAAGAATAAGCCTAGGGAGGACGAAAATGACCTAAATGTTCATCCAATGACACAAACACACCTATTGGATGCACAAGATTGGTTAAAAACCCTAATTGGACAAGAATAAGCATAGGGAGGACGAAAATGATCTAAATGTTCATCCAATGACACAAATGAACTTATTGGATGCACAAGATTGGTTAAAAACCCTAATTGGACAAGAATAAGCCTAGGGAGGACGAAAATGACCTAAATGTTCATCCAATGACACAAACACACCTATTGGATGCACAAGATTGGTTAAAAACCCTAATTGGACAAGAATAAGCGTAAGGAGGACGAAAATGACCTAAATGTTCATCCAATGACACAAACACACCTATTGGATGCACAAGATTGGTTAAAAACCCTAATTGGACAAGAATAAGCCTAGGGAGGACGAAAATGACGTAAATGTTCATCCAATGACACAAATGAACTTATTGGATGCACAAGATTGCTTAAAAACCCAAATTGGAAAAGAATAAGCCTAATGAGGACGAAAATGACCTAAATGTTCATCCAATGACACAAATACACCTATTGGATGCAAAAGATTGGTTAGAAACCCTAATTTGACAAGAATAAGCCTAGGGAGGACGAAAATGACCTAAATGTTCATCCAATGACACAAACACACCTATTGGATGCACAAGATTGGTTAAAAACCCTAATTGGACAAGAATAAGCCTAGGGAGGACGAAAATGACCTAAATGTTCATCCAATGACACAAACACACCTATTGGATGCACAAGATTGGTTAAAAACCCTAATTGGACAAGAATAAGCCTAGGGAGGACGAAAATGACCGAAATGTTAATCCAATGACACAAATGAACTTATTGGATGCACAAGATTGCTTAAAAACCCTAATTGGACAAGAATAAGCCTAGGGAGGACGAAAATGACCTAAATGTTCATCCAATGACACAAATACACCTATTGGATGCACAAGATTGGTTAGAAACCCTAATTGGACAAGAATAAGCCTAGGGAGGACGAAAATGACCTAAATGTTCATCCAATGACACAAACACACCTATTTGATGCACAAGATTGGTTAAAAACCATAATTGAACTAGAATAAGCCTAGGGAGCACGAAAATGACCTAAATGTTCATCCAATAACACAAATGAACTTATTGGATGCACAAGATTGCTTAATAACCCTAATTAGACAAGAATAAGCCTAGGGAAGACGAAAATGACCTAAATGTTCATCCAATGACACAAATACACCTATTGGATGCACAAGATTGGTTAGAAACCCTAATTGGACAAGAATAAGCCTAGGGAGGACGAAAATGACCTAAATGTTCATCCAATGACACAAACACACCTATTGGATGCACAAGATTGGTTAAAAACCCTAATTGGACAAGAATAAGCCTAGGGAGGACGAAAATGACCTAAATGTTCATCCAATGACACAAATGAACTTATTGGATGCACAAGATTGGTTAGAAACCCTAATTGTACAAGAATAAGCCTAGGGAGGACGAAAATGACCTAAATGTTCATCCAATGACACAAATGAACTTATTGGATGCACAAGATTGCTTATACACCCTAATTGGACAAGATTAAGCCTAGGGAGGACGAAAATGACCTAAATGTTCATCCAATGACACAAATGAACTTATTGGATGCACAAGATTTCTTAAAAACCCTAATTGGACAAGAATAAGCCTAGGGAGGACGAAAATGACCTAAATGTTCATCCAATGACACAAATGAACTTATTGGATGCACAAGATTGCTTAAAACCCTAATTGGACAAGAATAAGACTAGGGAGGACGAAAATGACCTAAATGTTCATCCAATGACACAAACACACCTATTGGATGCACAAGATTGGTTAGAAACCCTAATTGAACAAGAATAAGCCTAGGGAGGACGAAAATGACTTAAATCTTAATCCAATGACACAAATGAACTTAATGGATGCACAAGATTGCTTAAAACCCTAATTGGACAAGAATAAGACTAGGGAGGACGAAAATGACCTAAATGTTCATACAATGAGACACAAACACACCTATTGGATGCACAAGATAGGTTAGAAACCCTAATTGGACAAGAATAAGCCTAGGGAGGACGAAAATGACCTAAATGTTCATCCAATGACACAAATGAACTTATTGGATGCACAAGATTGGTTAAAAACCCTAATTGGACAAGAATAAGCCTTGGGAGGACGAAAATGACCTAAATGTTCATCCAATGACACAAATGAACTTATTGGATGCACAAGATTTGTTAAAAACCTTAATTGGACAAGAATAAGCCTAGGGAGGACGAAATATGACCTAAATGTTCATCCAATGACACAAATGAACTTATTGGATGCACAAGATTGCTTAAAACACTAATTGGACAAGAATAAGACTAGGGAGGACGAAAATGACCTAAATGTTCATCCAATGACTCAAACACACCTATTGGATGCACAAGATTGGTTAGAAACCCTAATTGAACAAGAATAAGCCTAGGGATGACGAAAATGACCTAAATGTTCATCCAATGACACAAACACACCTATTGGATGCACAAGATTGCTTAAAAACCCTAATTGGACATGAATAAGCCTAGGGAGGACGAAAATGACCTAAATGTTCATCCAATGACACAAATGAACTTATTGGATGCACAAGATTGGTTAAAAACCATAATTGGACAAGAATAAGCATAGGGAGGACGAAAAACGACCTAAATGTTCATCCAATGACACAAATGAACTTATTGGATGCACAAGATTGCTTAAAACCCTAATTGGACAAGAATAAGCCTAGGGAGGACGAAAATGACCTAAATGTTCATCCAATGACACAAATGAACTTATTGGATGCACAAGATTGCTTAAAAACCCTAATTGGACAAGAATAAGCCTAGGGAGGACGAAAAATGACATAAATGTTCATGTAATGACACAAATGAACTTATTGGATGCACAAGATTGCTTAAAACCCTAATTGGACAAGAATAAGACTAGGGAGGACGAAAATGACCTAAATGTTCATCCAATGACACAAACACACCTATTGGATGCACAAGATTGGTTAGAAACCCTAATTGGACAAGAATAAGCCTAGGAAGGACGAAAATGACCTAAATGTTAATCCAATGACACAAATGAACTTATTGGATGCACAAGATTGGTTAAAAACCGTAATTGGACAAGAATAAGCCTAGGGAGGACGAAAATGACCTAAATGTTCATCCAATGACACAAAAACACCTATTGGATGCACAAGATTTGTTAGAAACCCTAATTGGACAAGAATAAGCCTAGGAAGGACGAAATTGACCTAAATGTTAATCCAATGACACAAATGAACTTATTGGATGCACAAGATTGGTTAAAAACCCTAATTGGACAAGAATAAGCCTAGGGAGGACGAAAATGACCTAAATGTTCATCCAATGACACAAACACACCTATTGGATGCACAAGATTGGTTAGAAACCCTAATTGGACAAGAATAAGCCTAGGGAGGATGAAAATGACCTAAATATAAATCCAATGACACAAATGAACTTATTGGATGCACAAGATTGCTTAAAACCCTAATTGGACAAGAATAAGACTAGGGAGGACGAAAATGACCTAAATGTTCATCCAATGACACAAACACACCTATTGGATGCACAAGATTGGTTAGAAACCCTAATTGAACAAGAATAAGCCTAGGGAGGACGAAAATGACCTAAATGTTCATCCAATGACACAAATGAACTTATTGGATGCACAAGATTGCTTAAAACCCTAATTGGACAACAATAAGCCTTTGGAGGACGAAAATGACCTAAATGTTAATCCAATGACACAAATGAACTTATTGGATGCACAAGATTGGTTAAAAACCCTAATTGGACAAAAATAAGCCTAGGGTGGACGAAAATGACCTAAATGTTTATCCAATGACACAAATGAACTTATTGGATGCACTAGATTGGTTAAAAACCCTAACTGGACAAGAATAAGCCTAGGGAGAACGAAAATGACCTAAATGTTCATCCAATGACACAAACACACCTATTGGATGCACAAGATTGGTTAAAAACCCTAATTGGACAAGAATAAGCCTAGGGAGGACGAAAATGACCTAAATGTTCATCCAATGACACAAATGAACTTATTGGATGCACAAGATTGCTTAAAAACCCTAATTGGACAAGAATAAGCCTAGGGAGCACGAAAATGACCTAATTGTTCATCCAATGACACAAATACACCTATTGGATGCAAAAGATTGCTTTAAACCCTAATTGGACAAGAATAAGACTAGGGAGGATGAAAATGACCTAAATGTTCATCCAATGACACAAACACACCTATTGGATGCACAAGATTGGTTAAAAACCCTAATTGTACAAGAATAAGCCTAGGGAGGACGAAAATGACCTAAATGTTCATCCAATGACACAAATGAACCTATTGGATGCACAAGATTGGTTAAAAACCCTAATTGGACAACAATAAGCCTAGGGTGGATGAAAATCACCTAAATGTTTATCCAATGACACAAACACACCTATTGGATGCACAAGATTGGTTAGAAACCCTAATTGGACAAGAATAAGCCTAGGGTGGACGAAAATGACTTAAATCTTAATCCAATGACACAAATGAACTTATTGGATGCACAAGATTGCTTTAAACCCTAATTGGACAAGAATAAGACTAGGGAGGATGAAAATGACCTAAATGTTCATCAAATGACACAAACACACCTATTGGATGCACAAGATTGGTTAAAAACCCTAATTGGACAACAATAAGCCTAGGGATGACGAAAATGACCTAAATGTTCATCTAATGACACAAACACACCTATTGGATGCACAAGATTAGTTAAAAACCCTAATTGCACAAAACTAAGCCTAGTGAGGACGAAAATAACCTAAATGTTCATCCAATGACACAAATGAACTTATTGGATGCACAAGATTGCTTAAAACCCTAATTGGACAAGAATAAGACTAGGGAGGACGAAAATGACCTAAATGTTCATCCAATGACACAAACACACCTATTGGATGCACAAGATTGGTTAGAAATCCTAATTGAACAAGAATAAGCCTAGGGAGGACGAAAATGACCTAAATGTTCATCCAATGACACAAATGAACTTATTGGATGCACAAGATTGCTTATAAACCATAATTGGACAAGAATAAGCCTAGGGAGGACGATAATGACCTAAATGTTCATCCAATGACACAAATGAACTTATTGGATGCACAAGATTGCTTAAAAACCCTAATTGGACAAGAATAAGCCTAGGGAGGACGAAAATGACCAAAATGTTCATCCAATGACACAAACACACCTATTGGATGCACAAGACTGGTTAGAAACCCTAATTGAACAAGAATAAGCCTAGGGAGGACGAAAATGACTTAAATCTTAATCCAATGACACAAATGAACTTATTGGATGCACAAGATTGCTTAAAAACCCTAATTGGACAAGAATAAGCCTAGGGAGGACGAAAATGACCTAAATGTTCATCCAATGACACAAATGAACTTATTGGATCCACAAGATTGGTTAAAAACCCTAATTGGACAAGAATAAGCCTTGGGAGGACGAAAATGACCTAAATGTTCATCCAATGACACAAATGAACTTATTGGATGCACAAGATTGCTTAAAACCCTAATTGGACAAGAATAAGACTAGGGAGGACGAAAATGACCTAAATGTTCATCCAATGACACAAACACACCTATTGGATGCACAAGATTGGTTAGAAATCCTAATTGAACAAGAATAAGCCTAGGGAGGAAGAAAATGACCTAAATGTTCATCCAATGAAACAAATGAACTTATTGGATTCACAAGATTGCTTAAAAACCCTAATTGGACAAGAATAAGCCTAGGGAGGACGAAAATGACCTAAATGTTCATCCAATGACACAAATGAACTTATTGGATGCACAAGATTGGTTAAAAACCCTAATTGGACAAGAATAAGCCTTGGGAGGACGAAAATGACCTAAATGTTCATCCAATGACACAAATGAACTTATTGGATGCACAAGATTGCTTAAAACCATAATTGGACAAGAATAAGACTAGGGAAGACGAAAATGACCTAAATGTTCATCCAATGACACAAACACACCTATTGGATGCACAAGATTGCTTATAAACCCTAATTGGACAAGAATAAGCCTAGGGAAGACGAAAATGACCTAAATGTTCATCCAATGACACAAATGAACTTATTGGATGCACAAGATTGCTTAAAAACCCTAATTGGACAAGAATAAGCCTAGGGAGGACGAAAATGACCTAAATGTTCATCCAATGACACAAATGAACTTATTGGATGCACAAGATTGCTTAAAACCCTAATTGGACAAGAATAAGACTATGGAGGACGAAAATGACCTAAATGTTCATCCAATGACACAAACACATCTATTGGATGCACAAGATTGGTTAGAAACCCTAATTGAACAAGAATAAGCCTAGGGAGGACGAAAATTACTTAAATATTAATCCAATGACACAAATGAACTTATTGGATGCACAAGATTGCTTAAAAACCGTAATTAGACAAGAATAAGCCTAGGGAGGACGAAAATGACCTAAATGTTCATCCAATGACACAAATACATCTATTGGATGCACAAGATTGGTTAGAAACCCTAATTGGACAAGAATAAGACTAGGGAGGACGAAAATGACCTAAATGTTCATCCAATGACACAAACACACCTATTGGATGCACAAGATTGGTTAGAAACCCTAATTGAACAAGAATAAGCCTAGGGAGGACGAAAATGACTTAAATCTTAATCCAATGACACAAATGAACTTATTGGATGCACAAGATTGCTTAAAACCCTAATTGGACAAGAATAAGACTAGGGAGGACGAAAATGACCTAAATGTTCATCCAATGAGACACAAACACACCTATTGGATGCACAAGATAGGTTAGAAACCCTAATTGGACAAGAATAAGCCTAGGGAAGACGAAAATGATCTAAATGTTCACCCAAGGACACAAATGAACTTATTGGATGCACAAGATTGTTTAAAAACCCTAATTGGACAAGAATAAGCCTAGGGAGGACGAAAATGACCTAAATGTTCATCCAATGACACAAATGAACTTATTGGATGCACAAGATTGCTTAAAAACCCTAATTGGACAAGAATAAGCCTACGGAGGAGGAAAATGACCTAAATGTTCATCCAATGACACAAATGAACTTATTGGATGCACAAGATTGGTTAAAAACCCTAATTGGACAAGAATAAGCCTTGGGAGGACGAAAATGACCTAAATGTTCATCCAATGACACAAACACTCCTATTGGATGCACAAGATTGGTTAAAAACCCTAATTGGACAAGAATAAGCCTAGGGAGGACGAAAATGACCTAAATGTTCATCCAATGACACAAATACACCTATTGGATGCACAAGATTGGTTAAAAACCCTAATTGGACAAGAATATGCCTAGGGAGGACGAAAATGACCTAAATGTTCATCCAATGACAGATATGAACTTATTGGAAGCACAAGATTGCTTAAAAACCCTAATTGGACAAGAATAAGCCTAGGGAGGACGAAAATGACCTAAATGTTCATCCAATGACACAAACACACCTATTGGATGCACAAGATTGGTTAAAAACCCTAATTGGACAAGAATAAGCCTAGGGAGGACGAAAATGACCTAAATGTTCATCCAATGACACAAATGAACTTATTTGATGCACAAGATTTCTTAAAAACCCTAATTGGACAAGAATAAGCCTAGGGAGGAAGAAAATGACTTAAATGTACGTCCAATGACACAAATTAACTTATTGGATGCACAAGATTGGTTAAAACCCCTAATTGGACAAGAATAAGCCTAGGGAGGACGAAAATGACCTAAATGTTCATCCAATGACACAAACACACCTATTGGATGCACAAGATTGGTTAAAAACCCTAATTGGACAAGAATAAGCCTAGGGAGGACGAAAATGACCTAAATGTTCATCCAATGACACAAACACACCTATTGGATGCACAAGATTGGTTAAAAACCCTAACTGGACAAGAATAAGCCTAGGGAGGACGAAAATGACTTAAATCTTAATCCAATGACACAAATGAACTTATTGGATGCACAAGATTGCTTAAAAACCCTAATTGGACAAGAATAAGCCTAGGGAGGACGAAAATGACCTAAATGTTCATCCAATGACACAAATGAACTTATTGGATGCACAGGATTGGTTAAAAACCCTAATTGGAAAAGAATAAGCCTAGGGAGAACGAAAATGACCTAAATGTTCATCCAATGTCACAAACACACCTATTGGATGCACAAGATTGGTTAAAAACCCTAATTGGACAAGAATAAGCCTAGGGAGGACGAAAATGACCTAAATGTTCATCCAATGACACAAACACACCTATTGGATGCACAAGATTGGTTAAAAACCCTAACTAAACAAGAATAAGCATAGGGAGGACGAAAATGACTTAAATCTTAATCCAATGACACAAATGAACTTATTGGATGCACAAGATTGCTTAAAACCCTAATTGGATAAGAATAAGCCTTGGGAGGACGAAAATGACCTAAATGTTCATCGAATGACACAAACACACCTATTGGATGCACAAGATTGGCATAAAACCCTAATTGGACAAGAATAAGACTAGGGAGGACGAAAATGACCTAAATGTTCATCCAATGACACAAACACACCTATTGGATGCACAAGATTGGTTAAAAACCCTAATTGGACAAGAATAAGCCTAGGGAGGACGAAAATGACCTAAATGTTCATCCAATGACACAAATGAACTTATTGGATGCACAAGATTGCTTAAAAACCCTAATTGGACAAGAATAAGCCTAGGGAGGACGAAAATGACCTAAATGTCCGTCCAATGACACAAATACACCTATTGGATGCACAAGATTCGTAAGAAACCCTAATTGGACAAGAATAAGCCTAGGGAGGACGAAAATGACCTAAATGTTCATCCAATGACACAAATACACCTATTGGATGCACAAGATTGGTTAGAAACCCTAATTGGACAAGAATAAGCCTAGGGAGGACGAAAATGACCTAAATGTTCATCCAATGACACAAACACACCTATTGGATGCACAAGATTGGTTAAAAACCCTAATTGGACAAGAATAAGCCTAGTAAGGACGAAAATGACCTAAATGTTCATCCAATAACACAAATGAACTTATTGGATGAACAAGATTGCTTAAAAACCCTAATTAGACAAGAATAAGCCTAGGGAGGACGAAAATGACCTAAATGTTCATCCAATGACACAAATACACCTATTGGATGCACAAGATTGGTTAGAAACCCTAATTGGACAAGAATAAGCCTAGGGAGCACGAAAATGACCTAAATGTTCATCCAATGACACAAATACACCTATTGGATGCACAAGATAGGTTAAAAACCCTAATTGGACAAGAATATGCTTAGGGAGGACGAAAATGACCTAAATGTTCATCCAATGACACAAATGAACTTATTGGATGCACAAGATTGCTTAAAAACCCTAATTGGACAAGAATAAGCCTAGGGAGGACGAAAATGACCTAAATGTTCATCCAATGACACAAATGAACTTATTGGATGCACAAGATTGGTTAAAAACCCTAATTGGACAAGAATAAGCCTTGGGAGGACGAAAATGACCTAAATGTTCATCCAATGACACAAATGAACTTATTGGATGCACAAGATTGGTTAAAAACTCTAATTGGATAAGAATAAGCCTAGGGTGGACGAAAATGACCTAAATGTTCATCCAATGACACAAACACACCTATTGGATGCACAAGATTGGTTAAAAACCGTAATTGGACAAGAATAAGCCTAGGGTGGACGAAAATGACCTAAATGTTCATCCAATGACACAAATGAACTTATTTGATGCACAACATTGCTTAAAAACCCTAATTGGACAAGAATAAGCCTAGGGAGGACGAAAATGACCTAAATGTTCATCCAATGACACAAATTAACTTATTGGATGCACAAGATTAGTTAAAAACCCTAATTGGACAAGAATAAGCCTTGGGAGGACGAAAATGACCTAAATGTTCATCCAATGACACAAATGAACTTATTGGATGCACAAGATTGGTTAAAAACCCTAATTGGATAAGAATAAGCCTAGGGTGGACGAAAATGACCTAAATGTTTATCCAATGACACAAATGAACTTATTGGATGCACAAGATTGGTTAAAAACCCTAATTGGACAAGAATAAGCCTAGGGAGGACAAAAATGACCTAAATGTTCATCCAATGACACAAACACACCTATTGGATGCACAAGATTGGTTAAAACCCCTAATTGGACAAGAATAACCCTAGGGAGGACGAAAATGACCTAAATGTTCATCCAATGACACAAATGAACTTATTGGATGCACAAGATTGGTTAAAAACCCTAATTGGACAAGAATAAGCCTTGGGAGGACGAAAATGACCTAAATGTTCATCCAATGACACAAATGAACTTATTGGATGCACAAGATTGGTTAAAAACCCTAATTGGACAAGAATAAGCCTAGGGTGGACGAAAATGACCTAAATGTTCATCCAAGGACACAAATGAACTTATTTGATGCACAAGATTGCTTAAAAACCCTAATTGGACAAGAATAAGCCTAGGGAGGACGAAAATGACCTAAATGTTCATCCAATGACACAAATTAACTTATTGGATGCACAAGATTGGTTAAAAACCCTAATAAGACAAGAATATGCATGGGGAGGACGAAAATGACCTAAATGTTCATCCAATGACACAAATGAACTTATTGGATGCACAAGATTGCTTAAAAACCGTAATTGGACAAGAATAAGCCTAGGGAGGACGAAAATGACCTAAATGTTCATCCAATGACACAAATACACCTATTGGATGCACAAGATTGGTTAAAAATCCTAATTGGACAAGAATAAGCCTAGGGAGGACGAAAATGACCTAAATGTTCATCCAATGACACAAATGAACTTATTGGATGCACAAGATTGGTTAGAAACCCTAATTGGACAAGAATAAGCCTAGGGAGGACGAAAATGACCTAAATGTACATCCAAGGACACAAATGAACTTATTGGATGCACAAGATTGGTTAAAAACCCTAATTGGACAAGAATAAGCCTAGGGAGGACGAAAATGACCTAAATGTTCATCCAATGACACAAATGAACTTATTGGATGCACAAGATTGCTTAAAAACCCTAATTGGACAAGAATAAGCCTAGGGAGGACGAAAATGACCTAAATGTTCATCCAATGACACAAATACACCTATTGGATGCACAAGATTGGTTAAAAACCCTTATTGGACAAGAATAAGCCTAGGGAGGACAAAAATGACCTAAATGTTCATCCAATGACACAAATGAACTTATTGGATGCACAAGATTGCTTAAAAACCCTAATTGGACAAGAATAAGCTTAGGGAGGACGAAAATGACCTAAATGTTCATCCAATGACACAAATACACCTATTGGATGCACAAGATTGGTTAGAAACCCTAATTGGACAAGAATAAGCCTAGGGAGGACGAAAATGACCTAAATGTTCATCCAATAACACAAATGAACTTATTGGATGAACAAGATTGCTTAAAAACCCTAATTAGACAAGAATAAGCCTAGGGAGGACGAAAATGACCTAAATGTTCATCCAATGACACAAATACACCTATTGGATGCACAAGATAGGTTAAAAACCCTAATTGGACAAGAATATGCCTAGGGAGGACGAAAATGACCTAAATGTTCATCCAATGACACAAATGAACTTATTGAATGCACAAGATTGCTTAAAAACCCTAATTGGACAAGAATAAGCCTAGGGAGGACGAAAATGACCTAAATGTTCATCCAATGACACAAATGAACTTATTGGATGCACATGATTGCTTAAAAACCCTAATTGGACAAGAATAAGCCTAGGGAGGACGAAAATGACCTAAATGTTCATCCAAAGACACAAATGAACTCATTGGATGCACAAGATTGCTTAAAAACCCTAATTGGACTACAATAAGCCTAGGGAGGATGAAAATGACCTAAATGTTCATCTAATGACACAAACACACCTATTGGATGCACCAGATTGGTTAAAAACCCTAATTGCACAAAACTAAGCCTATGGAGGACGAAAATCACCTAAATTTTCATCCAATGACACAAATGAACTTATTGGATGCACAAGATTGCTTAAAACCCTAATTGGACAAGAATAAGACTAGGGAGGAAGAAAATGACCTAAATGTTCATCCAATGACACAAACACACCTATTGGATGCACAAGATTGGTTAGAAACCCTAATTGATCAAGAATAAGCCTAGGGAGGACGAAAATGACCTAAATGTTCATCCAATGACACAAATGAACTTATTGGATGCACAAGATTGGTTAAAAACCCTAATTGGACAAGAATAAGCCTTGGGAGGACGAAAATGACCTAAATGTTCATCCAATGACACAAATGAACTTATTGGATGCACAAGATTGGTTAAAAACCCTAATTGGACAAGAATAAGCCTAGGGAGGACGAAAAATGACCTAAATGTTCATCCAATGACACAAATGAACTTATTGGATGCACAAGATTGCTTAAAACCCTAATTGGACAAGAATAAGACTAGGGAGGACGAAAATGACCTAAATGTTCATCCAATGACACAAACACCCCAATTGGATGCACAAGATTGGTTAGAAACCCTAATTGAACAAGAATAAGCCTAGGGAGGACGAAAATGACTTAAATCTTAATCCAATGACACAAATGAACTTATTGGATGCACAAGATTGCTTTAAACCCTAATTGGACAAGAATAAGACTAGGGAGGATGAAAATGACCTAAATGTTCATCAAATGACACAAACACACCTATTGGATGCACAAGATTGGTTAAAAACCCTAATTGGACAACAATAAGCCTAGGGAGGATGAAAATGACCTAAATGTTCATCTAATGACACAAACACACCTATTGGATGCAAAAGATTGGTTAAAAACCCTAATTGCACAAAACTAAGCCTAGTGAGGACGAAAATAACCTAAATGTTCATCCAATGACACAAATGAACTTATTGGATGCACAAGATTGCTTAAAAACCCTAATTGGACAAGAATAAGCCTAGGGAGGACGAAAAATGACCTAAATGTTCATCCAATGACACAAATGAACTTATTGGATGCACAAGATTGCTTAAAAACCCTAATTGGACAAGAATAAGCCTAGGGAGGACGAAAATGACCTAAATGTTCATCCAATGACACAAATGAACTTATTGGATGCACAAGATTGCTTAAAACCCTAATTGGACAAGAAACAGACTAGGGAGGACGAAAATGACCTAAATGTTCATCCAATGACACAAACACACCTATTGGATGCACAAGATTGGTTAGAAACCCTAATTGAACAAGAATAAGCCTAGGGAGGACGAAAATGACTTAAATCTTAATCCAATGACACAAATGAACTTATTGGATGCACAAGATTGCTTTAAACCCTAATTGGACAAGAATAAGACTAGGGAGGATGAGAATGACCTAAATGTTCATCAAATGACACAAACACACCTATTGGATGCACAAGATTGGTTAAAAACCCTAATTGGACAACAATAAGCCTAGGGAGGAAGAAAATGACCTAAATGTTCATCTAATGACACAAACACACCTATTGGATGCACAAGATTGGTTAAAAACCCTAATTGCACAAAACTAAGCCTAGTGAGGACGAAAATAACCTAAAGGTTCATCCAATGGCACAAATGAACTTATTGGATGCACAAGATTGCTTAAAACCCTAATTGGACAAGAATAAGACTAGGGAGGACGGAAATGACCTAAATGTTCATCCAATGACACAAACACATCTATTGGATGCACAAGATTGCTTAGAAACCCTAATTGAACAAGAATAAGCCTAGGGAGGACGAAAATGACCTAAATGTTCATCCAATGACACAAATGAACTTATTGGATGCACAAGATTGCTTAAAAACCCTAATTGGACAAGAATAAGCCTAGGGAGGACGAAAATGACCTAAATGTTCATCCAATGATACAAATACACCTATTGGATGCACAAGATTGGTTAGAAACCCTAATTGGACAAGACTAAGCCTAGGGAGGACGAAAATGACCTAAATGTTCATCCAATGACACAAACACACCTATTGGATGCACAAGATTGGTTAAAAACCCTAATTGGACAAGAATAAGCCTAGGGTGGACGAAAATGACCTAATTGTTTATCCAATGACACAAATGAACTTATTGGATGCACAAGATTGGTTAAAAACCCTAATTGGAAGAGAATAAGCCTAGGGAGGACGAAACTGACCTAAATGTTCATCCAATGACACAAACACACCTATTGGATGCACAAGATTGGTTAAAAACCCTAATTAGACAAGAATAAGCCTTGGGAGAATGAAAATGACCTAAATGTTCATCCAATGACACAAATGAACTTATTGGATGCACAAGATAGGTTAAAAACCCTAATTGGACAAGAATAAGCCTAGGGTGGACGAAAATGACCTAAATGTTCATCCAATGACACAAACACACCTATTGGATGCACAAGATTGGTTAAAAACCCTAATTGGACAAGAATAAGCCTAGGGAGGACGAAAATGACCTAAATGTTCATCCAATGACACAAATGAACTTACTGGATGCACAAGATTGCGTAAAAACCCTAATTAGACAAGAATAAGCCTAGGGAGGACGAAAATGACCTAAATGTTCATCCAATGACACAAACACACCTATTGGATGCACAAGATTGGTTAAAAACCCTAATTGGACAAGAATAAGCCTAGGGAGGACGAAAATGACCTAAATGTTCATCCAATGACACAAATGAACTTATTGGATGCACAAGATTGCTTAAAAACCCTAATTGGACAAGAATAAGCCTAGGGATGACGAAAATGACCTAAATGTTCATCCAATGACACAAATGAACTTATTGGATGCACAAGATTGCTTAAAAACCCTAATTGGACATGAATAAGCCTAGGGAGGACGAAAATGACCTAAATGTTCATCCAATGACACAAATGAACTTATTGGATGCACAAGATTGGTTAAAAACCCTAATTGGACAACAATAAGCCTTAAGAGGACGAAAATGACCTAAATGTTCATCCAATGACACAAATGAACTTATTGGATGCACAAGATTGCTTAAAACCCTAATTGGACAAGAATAAGACTAGGGAGGACGAAAATGACCTAAATGTACATCCAATGACACAAACACACCTATTGGATGCACAAGATTGGTTAGAAACCCTAATTGAACAAGAATAAGCCTAGGGAGGACGAAAATGACTTAAATCTTAATCCAATGACACAAATGAACTTATTGGATGCACAAGATTGCTTTAAACCCTAATTGGACAAGAATAAGACTAGGGAGGATGAAAATGACCTAAATGTTCATCAAATGACACAAACACACCTATTGGATGCACAAGATTGGTTAAAATCCCTAATTGGACTACAATAAGCCTAGGGAGGATGAAAATGACCTAAATGTTCATCTAATGACACAAACACACCTATTGGATGCACAAGATTGGTTAAAAACCCTAATTGCACAAAACTAAGCCTAGTGAGGACGAAAATAACCTAAATGTTCATCCAATGACACAAATGAACTTATTGGATGCACAAGATTGCTTAAAACTCTAATTGGACAAGAATAAGACTAGGGAGGACGAAAATGACCTAAATGTTCATCCAATGACTCAAACACACCTATTGGATGCACAAGATTGGTTAGAAACCCTAATTGAACAAGAATAAGCCTTGGGATGACGAAAATGACCTAAATGTTCATC
>JBBPBR010000683.1:119397-162192 GCA_037974775.1 Cicer pinnatifidum | reverse complement strand
AATGACACAAATGAACTTATTGGATGCACAAGATTGCTTAATAACCCTAATTAGACAAGAATAAGCCTAGGGAAGACGAAAATGACCTAAATGTTCATCCAATGACACAAATACACCTATTGGATGCAAAAGATTGGTTAGAAACCCTAATTTGACAAGAATAAGCCTAGGGAGGACGAAAATGACCTAAATGTTCATCCAATGACACAAATGAACTTATTAGATGCACAAGATTGCTTAAAAACCCTAATTGGACAAGAATAAGCCTAGGGTGGGCGAAAATGACCTAAATGTTCATCCAATGACACAAATACACCTATTGGATGCAAAAGATTGGTTAGAAACCCTAATTGGACAAGAATAAGACTAGGGAGGACGAAAATGACCTAAATGTTCATCCAATGACACAAACACACCTATTTGATGCACAAGATTGGTTAAAAACCATAATTGGACAAGAATAAGCCTAGGGAGCACGAAAATGACCTAAATGTTCATCCAATAACACAAATGAACTTATTGGATGCACAAGATTGCTTAATAACCCTAATTAGACAAGAATAAGCCTAGGGAAGACGAAAATGACCTAAATGTTCATCCAATGACACAAATACACCTATTGGATGCACAAGATTGGTTAGAAACCCTAATTGGACAAGAATAAGACTAGGGAGGACGAAAATGACCTAAATGTTCATCCAATGACACAAACACACCTATTTGATGCACAAGATTGGTTAAAAACCATAATTGGACAAGAATAAGCCTAGGGAGCACGAAAATGACCTAAATGTTCATCCAATGACACAAATACACCTATTGGATGCAAAAGATTGGTTAGAAACCCTAATTTGACAAGAATAAGCCTAGGGAGGACGAAAATGACCTAAATGTTCATCCAATGACACAAACACACCTATTGGATGCACAAGATTGGTTAAAAACCCTAATTGGACAAGAATAAGCCTAGGGAGGACGAAAATGACCTAAATGTTCATCCAATGACACATATGAACTTTTTAGATGCACAAGATTGGTTAGAAACCCTAATTGGACAAGAATAAGCCTAGGGAGGACGAAAATGACCTAAATGTTCATCCAATGACACAAATGAACTTATTGGATGCACAAGATTGCTTATAAACCCTAATTGGACAAGAATAAGCCTAGGGAGGACGAAAATGACCTAAATGTTCATCCAATGACACAAATACACCTATTGGATGCAAAAAATTAGTTAGAAACCCTAATTTGACAAGAATAAGCCTAGGGAGGACGAAAATGACCTAAATGTTCATCCAATGACACAAACACACCTATTGGATGCACAAGATTGGTTAAAAACCCTAATTGGACAAGAATAAGCCTAGGGAGGACGAAAATGACCTAAATGTTCATCCAATGACACAAATGAACTTATTGGATGCACAAGATTGGTTAGAAACCCTAATTGTACAAGAATAAGCCTAGGGAGGACGAAAATGACCTAAATGTTCATCCAATGACACAAATGAACTTATTGGATGCACAAGATTGCTTAATAACCCTAATTAGACAAGAATAAGCCTAGGGAAGACGAAAATGACCTAAATGTTCATCCAATGACACAAATACACCTATTGGATGCACAAGATTGGTTAGAAACCCTAATTGGACAAGAATAAGCCTAGGGAGGACGAAAATGACCTAAATGTTCATCCAATGACACAAACACACCTATTTGATGCACAAGATTGGTTAAAAACCATAATTGAACTAGAATAAGCCTAGGGAGCACGAAAATGACCTAAATGTTCATCCAATAACACAAATGAACTTATTGGATGCACAAGATTGCTTAATAACCCTAATTAGACAAGAATAAGCCTAGGGAAGACGAAAATGACCTAAATGTTCATCCAATGACACAAATACACCTATTGGATGCACAAGATTGGTTAGAAACCCTAATTGGACAAGAATAAGCCTAGGGAGGACGAAAATGACCTAAATGTTCATCCAATGACACAAACACACCTATTGGATGCACAAGATTGGTTAAAAACCCTAATTGGAAAAGAATAAGCCTAGGGAGGACGAAAATGACCTAAATGTTCATCCAATGACACAAATGAACTTATTGGATGCACAACATTGCTTAAAAACCCTAATTGAACAAGAATAAGCCTAGGTAGGACGAAAATGACCTAAATGTTCATCCAATGACACAAATGAACTTATTGGATGCACAAGATAGCTTAAAAACCCTAATTGGACAAGAATAAGCCTAGGGAGGACGAAAATGACCTAAATGTTCATCCAATGACACAAATGAACTTATTGGATGCACAAGATTGCTTAAAACCCTAATTGGACAAGAATAAGACTAGGGAGGACGAAAATGACCTAAATGTTCATCCAATGACTCAAACACACCTATTGGATGCACAAGATTGGTTAGAAACCCTAATTGAACAAGAATAAGCCTTGGGATGACGAAAATGACCTAAATGTTCATCCAATGACACAAATGAACTTATTGGATGCACAAGATTGCTTAAAAACGCTAATTGGAGATGAATAAGCCTAGGGAGGACGAAAATGACCTAAATGTTCATCCAATGACACAAATGAACTTATTGGATGCACAAGATTGGTTAAAAACCCTAATTGGACAACAATAAGCCTTGGGATGACGAAAATGACCTAAATGTTCATCCAATGACACAAATGAACTTATTGGATGCACAAGATTGGTTAAAAACCCTAATTGGACAGGAATAACCCTAGGGTGGACGAAAATGACCTAAATGTTTATCTAATGACACAAATGAACTTATTGGATGCACAAGATTGCTTAATAACCCTAATTAGACAAGAATAAGCCTAGGGAAGACGAAAATGACCTAAATGTTCATCCAATGACACAAATACACCTATTGGATGCAAAAGATTGGTTAGAAACCCTAATTTGACAAGAATAAGCCTAGGGAGGACGAAAATGACCTAAATGTTCATCCAATGACACAAACACACCTATTGGATGCACAAGATTGGTTAAAAACCCTAATTGGACAAGAATAAGCCTAGGGAGGACGAAAATGACCTAAATGTTCATCCAATTACACCAATGAACTTATTGGATGCACAAGATTGGTTAGAAACCCTAATTGGACAAGAATAAGCCTAGGGAGGACGAAAATGACCTAAATGTTCATCCAATGACACAAATGAACTTATTGGATGCACAAATTTGCTTATAAACCCTAATTGGACAAGAATAAGCCTAGGGAGCACGAAAATGACCTAATTGTTCATCCAATGACACAAATACACCTATTGGATGCAAAAGATTGGTTAGAAACCCTAATTTGACAAGAATAAGCCTAGGGAGGACGAAAATGACCTAAATGTTCATCCAATGACACAAACACACCTATTGGATGCACAAGATTGGTTAAAAACCCTAATTGGACAAGAATAAGCCTAGGGAGGACGAAAATGACCTAAATGTTCATCCAATGACACCAATGAACTTATTGGATGCACAAGATTGGTTAGAAACCCTAATTGGACAAGAATAAGCCTAGGGAGGACGAAAATGACCTAAATGTTCATCCAATGACACAAATGAACTTATTGGATGCATAAATTTGCTTATAAACCCTAATTGGACAAGAATAAGCCTAGGGAGGACGAAAATGACCTAAATGTTCATCCAATGACACAAATGAACTTATTGGATGCACAAGATTGCTTAAAACCCTAATTGGACAAGAATAAGACTAGGGAGGACGAAAATGACCTAAATGCTCATCCAATGACACAAATACACCTATTGGATGCACAAGATTGGTTAGAAACCCTAATTGGACAAGAATAAGCCTAGGGAGGACGAAAATGACCTAAATGTTCATCCAATGACACAAACACACCTATTGGATGCACAAGATTGGTTAAAAACCCTAATTGGACAAGAATAAGCCTAGGGAGGACGAAAATGACCTAAATGTTCATCCAATGACACAAATACACCTATTGGATGCACAAGATTGGTTAGAAACCCTAATTGGACAAGAATAAGCCTAGGGAGGACGAAAATGACCTAAATGTTCATCCAATGACACAAACACACCTATTGGATGCACAAGATTGGTTAAAAACCCTTAATGGACAAGAATAAGCCTAGGGTGGACGAAAATGACCTAAATGTTTATCCAATGACACAAATGAACTTATTGGATGCACAAGATTTGTTAAAAACCCTAATTGGACAAGAATAAGCCTAGGGAGGACGAAAATGACCTAAATGTTCATCCAATGACACAAACACACCTATTGGATGCACAAGATTGGTTAAAAACCCTAATTGGACAAGAATAAGCCTAGGGAGGACAAAAATGACCTAAATGTTCATCCAATGACACAAATTAACTTATTGGATGCACAAGATTGGTTAAAAACCCTAATAAGACAAGAATATGCCTAGGGAGGACGAAAATGACCTAAATGTTCATCCAATGACACAAATGAACTTATTGGATGCACAAGATTGCTTAAAAACCCTAATTGGACAAGAATAAGCCTAGGGAGGACGAAAATGACCTAAATGTTCATCCAATGACACAAATACACCTATTGGATGCACAAGATTGGTTAGAAACCCTAATTGGACAAGAATAAGCCTAGGGAGGACGAAAATGACCTAAATGTTCATCCAAAAACACAAACACACCTATTGGATGCACAAGATTGGCTTAAAACCTTAATTGGACAAGAATAAGACTAGAGAGGACGAAAATGACCTAAATGTTCATCCAATGACACAAACACACCTATTGGATGCACAAGATTGGTTAAAAACCCTAATTGGACAAGAATAAGCCTAGGGAGGACGAAAATGACCTAAATGTTTATCCAATGACACAAATGAACTTATTGGATGAACAAGATTGCTTAAAAACCCTAATTGGACAAGAATAAGCCTAGGGAGGACGAAAATGACCTAAATGTTCATCCAATGACACAAACACACCTATTGGATGCACAAGATTGGTTAGAAACCCTAATTGGACAAGAATAACCCTAGGGAGGAAGAAAATGACCTAAATGTTTATCCAATGACACAAATGAACTTACTGGATGCACAAGATTGGTTAAAAACCCTAATTGGACAAGAATAAGCCTAGGGTGGACGAAAATGACCTAAATGTTTATCCAATGACACAAATGAACTTATTGGATGCACAAGATTGGTTAAAAACCCTAATTGGACAAGAATAAGCCTAGGGAGGACGAAAATGACCTAAATGTTCATCCAATGACACAAATACACCTATTGGATGCACAAGATTGGTTAGAAACCCTAATTGGACAAGAATAAGCCTAGGGAGGACGAAAATTACCTAAATGTTCATCCAATGACACAAACACACCTATTGGATGCACAAGATTGGTTAAAAACCCTAATTGGACAAGAATAAGCCTAGGGAGGACGAAACTGACCTAAATTTTCATCCAATGACACAAACACACCTATTGGATGCACAAGATTGGTTAAAAACCCTAATTGGACAAGAATAAGCCTAGGGAGGACGAAAATAACCTAAATGTTCATCCAATGACACAAATACACCTATTGGATACACAAGATTGGTTAGAAACCCTAATTGGACAAGAATAAGCCTTGGGAGGACGAAAATGACCTAAATGTTCATCCAATGACACAAATGAACTTATTGGATGCACAAGATTGGTTAGAAACCCTAATTGGACAAGAATAAGCCTAGGGAGGACGAAAATGACCTAAATGTTCATCCAATGACACAAACACACCTATTGGATGCACAAGATTGGTTAAAAACCCTAATTGGACAAGAATAAGCCTAGGGAGGACGAAACTGACCTAAATGTTCATCCAATGACACAAATGAACTTATTGGATGCACAAGATTGCTTAAAAACCCTAATTGGATAAGAATAAGTCTAGGGAGGACGAAAATGACCTAAATGTTCATCCAATGACACAAATACACCTATTGGATGCACAAGATTGGTTAGAAACCCTAATTGGACAAGAATAAGCCTAGGGAGGACGAAAATGACCTAAATGTTCATCCAATGACACAAACACACCTATTCGATGCACAAGATAGGTTAAAAACCCTAATTGGACAAGAATAAGCCATGGGAGGACGAAAATGACTTAAATGTTCATCCAATGACACAAATGAACTTATTGGATGCACAAGATTGGTTAAAAACCCTAATTGGACAAGAATAAGCCTAGGGTGGACGAAAATGACCTAAATGTTTATCCAATGACACAAATGAACTTATTGGATGCACAACATTTGGTTAAAAACCCTAATTGGACAAGAATAAGCCTAGGGAGGACGAAAATGACCTAAATGTTCATCCAATGACACAAACACACCTATTGGATGCACAAGATTGGTTAAAAACCCTAATTGGACAAGAATAAGCCTAGGGAGGACGAAAATGACCTAAATGTTCATAATATAACACAAATACACCTATTGGATGCAAAAGATTGGTTAGAAACCCTAATTGGACAAGAATAAGCCTAGGGAGGACGAAAATGACCTAAATGTTCATCCAATGACACAAACACACCTATTGGATGCACAAGATTGGTTAAAAACCCTAATTGGACAAGAATAAGCCTAGGGAGGACGAAAATAACCTAAAAGTTCATCCAATGACACAAATGAACTTATTGGATGCACAAGATAGGTTAGAAACCCTAATTGGACAAGAATAAGCCTAGGGAGGACGAAAATGACCTAAATGTTCATCCAATGACCCAAATGAACTTATTGGATGCACAAGATTGCTTATAAACCCTAATTGGACAAGAATAAGCCTAGGGAGGACGAAAATGACCTAAATGTTCATCCAATGACACAAATACACCTATTGAATGCAAAAGATTGGTTAGAAACCCTAATTGGACAAGAATAAGCCTAGGGAGGACGAAAATGACCTAAATGTTCATCCAATGACACAAACACACCTATTGGATGCACAAGATTGGTTAAAAACCCTAATTGGACAAGAATAAGCCTAGGGAGGACGAAAATAACCTAAAAGTTCATCCAATGACACAAATGAACTTATTGGATGCACAAGATTGGTTAAAAACCCTAATTGGACAAGAATAAGCCTAGGGTGGACGAAAATGACCTAAATGTTTATCCAATGACACAAATGAACTTATTGGATGCACAAGATTGGTTAAAAACCTTAGTAGGACAAGAATAAGCCTAGGGAGGACGAAAATGACCTAAATGTTCATCCAATGACACAAATACACCTATTGGATGCACAAGATTGGTTAGAAACCCTAATTGGACAAGAATAAGCCTAGGGAGGACGAAAATGACCTAAATGTTCATCCAATGACACAAACACACCTATTGGATGCACAAGATTGGTTAAAAACCCTAATTGGAAAAGAATAAGCCTAGGGAGGACGAAAATGACCTAAATGTTCATCCAATGACACAAATGAACTTATTGGATGCACAACATTGCTTAAAAACCCTAATTGAACAAGAATAAGCCTAGGTAGGACGAAAATGACCTAAATGTTCATCCAATGACACAAATGAACTTATTGGATGCACAAGATAGCTTAAAAACCCTAATTGGACAAGAATAAGCCTAGGGAGGACGAAAATGACCTAAATGTTCATCCAATGACACAAATGAACTTATTGGATGCACAAGATTGCTTAAAACCCTAATTGGACAAGAATAAGACTAGGGTGGACGAAAATGACCTAAATGTTCATCCAATGACACAAACACACCAATTGGATGCACAAGATTGGTTAGAAACCCTAATTGGACAAGAATAAGCCTAGGGAGGACGAAAATGACCTAAATGTTCATCCAATGACACAAATGAACTTATTGGATGCACAAGATTGGTTAAAAACCCTAATTGGACAAGAATAAGCCTAGGGAGGACGAAAATGACCTAAATGTTAATCTAATGACACAAACACACCTATTGGATGCACAAGATTGGTTAGAAACCCTAATTGGACAAGAATAAGCCTAGGGAGGACGAAAATGACCTAAATGTTCATCCAATGACACAAACACACCTATTGGATGCACAAGATTGGTTAAAAACCCTAATTGGACAAGAATAAGCCTAGGGAGGACGAAAATGACCTAAATGTTCATCCAATGACACAAATGAACTTATTGGATGCACAAGATTGGTTAAAAACCCTAATTGGACAAGAATAAGCCTAGGGAGGACGAAAATGACCTAAATGTTCATCCATTGACACAAATGAACTTATTGGATGCACAAGATTGATTAGAAACCCTAATTGGACAAGAATAAGCCTAGGGAGGACGAAACTGACCTAAATGTTCATCCAATGACACAAACACACCTATTGGATGCACAAGATTGGTTAAAAACCCTAATTGGACAAGAATAAGCCTAGGGTGGACGAAAATGACCTAAATGTTTATCCCATGACACAAATGAACTTATAGGATGCACAAGATTGGTTAAAAATCCTAATTGGACAAGCATAAGCCTAGGGAGGACGAAAATGACCTAAATGTTCATCCAATGACACAAACACACCTATTGGATGCACAAGATTGGTTAGAAACCCTAATTGGACAAGAATAAGCCTAGGGAGGACGAAAATGACCTAAATGTTCATCCAATGACACAAACACACCTATTGGATGCACAAGATTGGTTAAAAACCCTAATTGGACAAGAATAAGCCTAGGGAGGACGAAAATGACCTAAATGTTCATCCAATGACACAAATACACCTATTGGATGCACAAGATTGGTTAGAAACCCTAATTGGACAAGAATAAGCCTAGGGAGGACGAAAATGACCTAAATGTTCATCCAATGACACAAACACACCTACTGGATGCACAAGATTGGTTAAAAACCCTAATTGGACAACAATAAACCTAGGGTGGACGAAAATGACCTAAATGTTTATCCAATGACACAAATGAACTTATTGGATGCACAAGATTGGTTAAAAACCCTAATTGGACAAGAATAAGCCTAGGGAGGACGAAAATGACCTAAATGTTCATCCAATGACACAAATGCACTTATTGGATGCACAAGATTGTTTAAAAACCCTAATTGGACAAGAATAAGCCTAGGGAGGACGAAAATGACCTAAATGTTCATCCAATGACACAAATGAACTTATTGGATGCACAAGATTGGTTAAAAACCCTAATTGGACAAGAATAAGCCTAGGGTGGACAAAAATGACCTAATTGTTCATCCAAAGACACAAATGAACTTATTGGATGCACATGATTGGTTAAAAACCCTAATTGGACAAGTATAAGCCTAGGGAGGACGAAAATGACCAAAATGTTAATCCAATGACACAAATGAACTTATTGGATGCACAAGGTTGGTTAGAAACCCTAATTGGACAAGAATAAGCCAAGGAAGGACGAAAATGACCTAAATGTTAATCCAATGACACAAATGAACTTATTTGATGCACAAGATTGGTTAAAAACCCTAATTGGACAAGAATAACACTAGGGAGGACGAAAATGACCTAAATGTTCATCCAATGACACAAATGAACTTATTGGATGCACAAGATTGGTTAAAAACCCTAATTGGACAAGAATAAGCCTAGGGAGGACGAAAATGACCTAAATGTTCATCCAATGACACAAATGAACTTATTGGATGCACAAGATTGCTTAAAACCCTAATTGGACAAGAATAAGCCTAGGAAGGACGAAAATGACCTAAATGTTCATCCAATGACACAAATGAACTTATTGGATGCACAAGATTGGTTAAAAACCCTAATTGGACAAGAATAAGCCTTGGGAGGACGAAAATGACATAAATGTTCATCCAATGACACAAATGAACTTATTGGAGGCACAAGATTGGTTAAAAACCCTAATTGGACAAGAATAAGCCTAGGGTGGACGAAAATGACCTAAATGTTTATCCAATGAAACAAATGAACTTATTGGATGCACAAGATTGGTTAAAAACCCTAATTGGACAAGAATAAACCTAGGGAGGACGAAAATGACCTAAATGTTCATCCAATGACACAAACACACCTATTGGATGCACAAGATTGGTTAAAAACCATAATTGGACAAGAATAAGCCTAGGGAGGACATAAATGACCTAAATGTTCATCCAATGACACAAATGAACTTATTGGATGCACAAGATTGCTTAAAAACCCTAATTAGACAAGAATAAGCCTAGGGAGGACGAAAATGACCTAAATGTTCATCCAATGGCACAAACACACCTATTGGATGCACAAGATTGGTTAGAAACCCTAATTGAACAAGAATAAGCCTAGGGAGGACGAAAATGCCTTAAATCTTAATCCAATGACACAAATGAACTTATTGGATGCACAAGATTGCTTAACACCCTAATTGGACAAGAATAAGACTAGGGAGGACGAAAATGACGTAAATGTTCATCCAATGACACAAACACACCTATTTGATGCACAAGATTGGTTAAAAACCCTAATTGGACAACAATAAGCCTAGGGAGGATGAAAATGACCTAAATGTTCATCTAATGACACAAACACACCTATTGGATGCACAAGATTGGTTAAAAACCCTAATTGCACAAAACTAAGCCTAGTGAGGACGAAAATAACCTAAATGTTCATCCAATGACACAAATGAACTTATTGGATGCACAAGATTGCTTAAAATCATAATTGGACAAGAATAAGACTGGGGAGGACGAAAATGACCTAAATGTTCATCCAATGACACAAACACACCTATTGGATGCACATGATTGGTTAGAAACCCTAATTGAACAAGAATAAGCCTAGGGAGGACGAAAATGACCTAAATGTTCATCCAATGAAACAAATGAACTTATTGGATTCACAAGATTGCTTAAAAACCCTAATTGGACAAGAATAAGCCTAGGGAGGACGTAAATGACCTAAATGTTCATTCAATGACACAAATGAACTTATTGGATGCACAAGATTGGTTAAAAACCCTAATTGGACAAGAATAAGCCTTGGGAGGACGAAAATGACCTAAATGTTCATCCAATGACACAAATGAACTTATTGGATGCACAGGATTGGTTAAAAACCCTAATTGGACAAGAATAAGCCTAGGGAAGACGAAAAATGACCTAAATGTTCATCCAACGACACAAATGAACTTATTGGATGCACAAGATTGCTTAAAACCCTAATTGGACAAGAATAAGCCTAGGGAGGACGAAAATGACCTAAATGTTCATTCAATGACACAAATGAACTTATTGGATGCACCAGATTACTTAAAAACCCTAATTGGACAAGAATAAGCCTAGGGAGGACGAAAATGACCTAAATGTTCATCCAATGACACAAATGAACTTATTGGATGCACAAGTTTGGTTAAAAACCCTAATTGGACAAGAATAAGCCTTGGGAGGACGAAAATGACCTAAATGTTCATCCAATGACACAAATGAACTTATTGGATGCACAGGATTGGTTAAAAACCCTAATTGGACAAGAATAAGCCTAGGGAAGACGAAAAATGACCTAAATGTTCATCCAACGACACAAATGAACTTATTGGATGCACAAGATTGCTTAAAACCCTAATTGGACAAGAATAAGCCTAGGGAGGACGAAAAATGACCTAAATGTTCATCCAATGACACAAATGAACTTATTGGATGCACAAGACTTCTTAAAACCCTAATTGGACAAGAATAAGACTAGGGAGGACGAAAATGACCTAAATGTTCATCCAATGACACAAACACACCTATTGGATGCACAAGATTGGTTAGAAACCCTAATTTAACAAGAATAAGCCTAGGGAGGACGAAAATGACTTAAATCTTAATCCAATGACCCAAATGAACTTATTGGATGCACAAGATTGCTTAAAACCCTAATTGGACAAGAATAAGACTAGGGAGGACGAAAATGACCTAAATGTTCATCCAATGACACCAATGAACTTATTGGATGCACAAGATTGGTTAAAATCCCTAATTGGACTACAATAAGCCTAGGGAGGATGAAAATGACCTAAATGTTCATCTAATGACACAAACACACCTATTGGATGCACAAGATTGGTTAAAAACCCTAATTGCACAAAACTAAGCCTAGTGAGGACGAAAATAACCTAAATGTTCATCGAATGACACAAATGAACTTATTGGATGCACAAGATTGCTTAAAACCCTAATTGGACAAGAATAAGACTAGGGAGGACGAAAATGACCTAAATGTTCATCCAATGACACAAACACACCTATTGGATGCACAAGATTGGTTAGAAACCCTAATTGAACAAGAATAAGCCTAAGGAGGACGAAAATGACTTAAATCTTAATCCAATGACACAAATGAACTTATTGGATGCACAAGATTGCTTAAAACCCTAATTGGACAAGAATAAGACTAGGGAGGACGAAAATGACCTAAATGTTCATCCAATGAGACACAAACACACCTATTGGATGCACAAGATAGGTTAGAAACCCTAATTGGACAAGAATAAGCCTAGGGAAGACGAAAATAATCTAAATGTTCATCCAATGACACAAATGAACTTATTGGATGCACAAGATTGTTTAAAAACCCTAATTGGACAAGAATAAGCCTAGGGAGGACGAAAATGACCTAAATGTTCATCCAATGACACAAATGAACTTATTGGATGCACAAGATTGGTTAAAAACCCTAATTGGACAAGAATAAGCCTTGCGAGGACGAAAATGACCTAAATGTTCATCCAATGACACAAATGAACTTATTGGATGCACAAGATTTGTTAAAAACCCTAATTGGACAAGAATTAGCCTAGGGAGGACGAAAAATGACCTAAATGTTCATCCAATGACACAAATGAACTTATTGGATGCACAAGATTGCTTAAAACCCTAATTGGACAAGAATAAGCCTAGGGAGGACGAAAATGACCTAAATGTTCATCCAATGACACAAATGAACTTATTGGATGCACAAGAATGCTTAAAAACCTTAATTGGACAAGAATAAGCCTAGGGAGGGCGAAATATGACCTAAATGTTCATCCAATGACACAAATGAACTTATTGGATGCACAAGATTGCTTAAAACCCTAATTGGACAAGAATAAGACTAGGGAGGACGAAAATGACCTAAATGTTCATCCAATGACACAAACACACCTATTGGATGCACAAGATTGGTTAGAAACCCTAATTGAACAAGAATAAGCCTAGGGAGGACGAAAATGACATAAATCTTAATCCAATGACACAAATGAACTTATTGGATGCACAAGATTGCTTTAAACCCTAATTGGACAAGAATAAGACTAGGGAGGATGAAAATGACCTAAATGTTCATCAAATGACACAAACACACCTATTGGATGCACAAGATTGGTTAAAATCCCTAATTGGACTACAATAAGCCTAGGGAGGATGAAAATGACCTAAATGTTCATCTAATGACACAAACACACCTATTGGATGCACAAGATTGGTTAAAAACCCTAATTGCACAAAACTAAGCCTAGTGAGGACGAAAATAACCTAAATGTTCATCAAATGACACAAATGAACTTATTGGATGCACAAGATTGCTTAAAACCCTAATTGGACAAGAATAAGACTAGGGAGGACGAAAATGACCTAAATGTTCATCCAATGACACAAACACACCTATTGGATGCACAAGATTGGTTAGAAACCCTAATTGAACAAGAATAAGCCTAAGGAGGACGAAAATGACTTAAATCTTAATCCAATGACACAAATGAACTTATTGGATGCACAAGATTGCTTAAAACCCTAATTGGACAAGAATAAGACTAGGGAGGACGAAAATGACCTAAATGTTCATCCAATGAGACACAAACACACCTATTGGATGCACAAGATAGGTTAGAAACCCTAATTGGACAAGAATAAGCCTAGGGAAGACGAAAATGATCTAAATGTTCATCCAATGACACAAATGAACTTATTGGATGCACAAGATTGTTTAAAAACCCTAATTGGACAAGAATAAGCCTAGGGAGGACGAAAATGACCTAAATGTTCATCCAATGACACAAATGAACTTATTGGATGCACAAGATTGGTTAAAAACCCTAATTGGACAAGAATAAGCCTTGCGAGGACGAAAATGACCTAAATGTTCATCCAATGACACAAATGAACTTATTGGATGCACAAGATTTGTTAAAAACCCTAATTGGACAAGAATTAGCCTAGGGAGGACGAAAAATGACCTAAATGTTCATCCAATGACACAAATGAACTTATTGGATGCACAAGATTGCTTAAAACCCTAATTGGACAAGAATAAGCCTAGGGAGGACGAAAATGACCTAAATGTTCATCCAATGACACAAATGAACTTATTGGATGCACAAGAATGCTTAAAAACCTTAATTGGACAAGAATAAGCCTAGGGAGGACGAAATATGACCTAAATGTTCATCCAATGACACAAATGAACTTATTGGATGCACAAGATTGCTTAAAACCATAATTGGACAAGAATAAGACTAGGGAGGACGAAAATGACCTAAATGTTCATCCAATGACACAAACACACCTATTGGATGCACAAGATTGGTTAGAAACCCTAATTGAACAAGAATAAGCCTAGGGAGGACGAAAATGACTTAAATCTTAATCCAATGACACAAATGAACTTATTGGATGCACAAGATTGCTTAAAACCCTAATTAACCAAGAATAAGACTAGGGAGGACGAAAATGACCTAAATATTCATCCAATGAGACACAAACACACCTATTGGACGCACAAGAATGGTTACAAACCCTAATTGGACAAGAATAAGCCTAGGGAGGACGAAAATGATCTAAATGTTCATCCAATGACACAAATGAACTTATTGGATGCACAAGATTGCTTAAAAACCCTAATTGGACAAGAATAAGCCTAGGGAGGACGAAAAATGACCTAAATGTTCATCCAATGACACAAATGAACTTATTGGATGCACAAGATTGCTTAAAAACCCTAATTGGACAAGAATAAGCCTAGGGAGGACGAAAATGACCTAAATGTTCATCCAATGACACAAATACACCTATTGGATGCAAAAGATTGGTTAGAAACCCTAATTTGACAAGAATAAGCCTAGGGAGGACGAAAATGACCTAAATGTTCATCCAACGACACAAACACAACTATTGGATGCACAAGATTGGTTAAAAACCCTAATTGGACAAGAATAAGCCTAGGGAGGACGAAAATGACCTAAATGTTCATCCAATGACACAAATGAACTTATTGGATGCACAGGATTGCTTAAAACCCTAATTGGACAAGAATAAGCCTAGGGAGGACGAAAATGACCTAAATGTTCATCCAATGACACAAATGAACTTATTGGATGCACAAGATTGCTTATAAACCCTAATTAAACAAGAATAAGCCTAGGGTGGACGAAAATGACCTAAATGTTTATCCAATGACACAAATGAACTTGTTGGATGCACAAGATTGGTTAAAAACCCTAATTGGACAAGAATAAGCCTAGGGAGGACGAAAATGACCTAAATGTTCATCCAATGACACAAATACACCTATTGGATGCAAAAGATTGGTTAGAAACCCTAATTTGACAAGAATAAGCCTAGAGAGGATGAAAATGACCTAAATAATAAGCCTAGGGAGGACGAAAATGACCTAAATGTTCATCCAATGACACAAATGAACTTATTGGATGCACAAGATTGCTTATAAACCCTAATTGGACAAGAATAAGCCTAGGGAGGACGAAAATGACCTAAATGTTCATCCAATGACACAAATACACCTATTGGATGCAAAAAATTAGTTAGAAACCCTAATTTGACAAGAATAAGCCTAGGGAGGACGAAAATGACCTAAATGTTCATCCAATGACACAAACACACCTATTGGATGCACAAGATTGGTTAAAAACCCTAATTGGACAAGAATAAGCCTAGGGAGGACGAAAATGACCTAAATGTTCATCCAATGACACAAATGAACTTATTGGATGCACAACATTGGTTAGAAACCCTAATTGGACAAGAATAAGCCTAGGGAGGATGAAAATGACCTAAATGTTCATCCAATGACACAAACACACCTATTGGATGCACAAGATCGGTTAAAAACCCTAATTGGACAAGAATAAGCCTAGGGAGGACGAAAATGACCTAAATGTTCATCCAATGACACAAACACACCTATTGGATGCACAAGATTGGTTAAAAACCCTAATTGGACAAGAATAAGCCTAGGGAGGACGAAAATGACCTAAATGTTCATCCAATGATACAAATGAACTTATTGGATGCACAAGATTGGTTAAAAACCCTAATTGAACAACAATAAGCCTAGGGAGGACGAAAATGACCTAAATGTTCATCCAATGACACAAACGCACCTATTGGGTGCACAAGATTGGCTTAAAACCCTAATAGGACAAGAATAAGACTTGGGAGGACGAAAATGACCTAAATGTTCATCCAATGACACAAACACACCTATTGGATGCACAAGATTGGTTAAAAACCCTAATTGGACAAGAATAAGCCTAGGGAGGACGAAAATGACCTAAATGTTCATCCAATGATACAAACCCACCTATTGGATGCACAAGATTAGTTAAAAACCCTAATTGGACAAGAATAAGCCTAGGGAGGACGAAAATGACCTAAATGTTCATCCAATAACACAAATGAACTTATTGGATGCACAAGATTGCTTAAAAACCCTAATTAGACAAGAATAAGCCTTGGGAGGACGAAAATGACCTAAATGTTCATCCAATGACACAAATACACCTATTGGATGCACAAGATTGGTTAAAAACCCTAATTGGACAAGAATATGCTTAGGGAGGACGAAAATGACCTAAATGTTCATCCAATGACACAAATGAACTTATTGGATGCACAAGATTGCTTAAAAACCCTAATTGGACAAGAATAAGCCTAGGGAGGACGAAAATGACCTAAATGTTCATCCAATGACACAAATACACCTATTCGATGCACAAGATTAGTTAGAAACCCTAATTGGACAAGAATAAGCCTAGGGAGGACGAAAATGACCTAAATGTTCATCCAATGACACAAACACACCTATTGGATGCACAAGATTGGTTAAAAACCCTAATTGGACAAGAATAAGCCTAGGGAGGACGAAAATGACCTAAATGTTCATCCAATGACACAAATGAACTTATTGGATGCACAAGATTGCTTAGAAACCGTAATTGGACAAGAATAAGCCTAGGGAGGACGAAAATGACCAAAATGTTCATCCAATGACACAAATGAACTTATTGGATGCACAAGATTGCTTATAAACCCTAATTGGACAAGAATAAGCCTAGGGAGGACGAAAATGACCTAAATGTTCATCCAATGACACAAATGAACTTATTGGATGCACAAGATTGCTTACAAACCCTAATTGGACAAGAATAAGCCTAGGGAGGACGAAAATGACCTAAATGTTCATCCAATGACACAAATGAACTTATTGGATGCACAAGATTGCTTAAAACCCTAATTGGACAAGAATAAGACTAGGGAGGACGAAAATGACCTAAATGTTCATCCAATGACACAAACACACCTATTGGATGCACAAGATTGGTTAAAAACACTAGTTGGACAACAATAAGCTTTGGGAGGACGAAAATGACATAAATGTTCATCCAATGACACAAATGAACTTATTGGATGCACAAGATTAGTTAAAAACACTAATTGGACAAGAATAAGCCTAGGGTGGACGAAAATGACCTAAATGTTCATCCAATGACACAAACGAACTTATTGGATGCACAAGATTGGTTAAAAACCCTAATTGGACAAGAATAAGCCTAGGGAGGACGAAAATGACCTAAATGTTCATCCAATGACACAAACACACCTATTGGATGCACAAGATTGGTTAAAAACCCTAATTGGACAAGAATAAGCCTAGGGAGGACAAAAATGATCTAATTGTTAATCCAATGACACAAATGAACTTATTGGATGCACAAGATTGGTTAAAAACCCTAATTGGACAAGAATAAGCCTAGGGAGGACGAAAATGACCTAAATGTTCATCCAATGACACAAACACACCTATTTGATGCACAAGATTGGTTAGAAACCATAATTGGACAAGAATAAGCCTAGGAAGGACGAAAATGACCTAAATGTTAATCCAATGACACAAATGAACTTATTGGATGCACAAGATTGCTTAAAACCCTAATTGGACAAGAATAAGACTAGGGAGGACGAAAATGACCTAAATGTTCATCCAATGACACAAACACACCTATTGGATGCACAAGATTGGTTAGAAACCCTAATTGGACAAGAATATGCCTAGGGAGAATGAAAATGACCTAAATGTTCATCCAATGACACAAATGAATTTATTGGATGCACAAGATTGGTTAAAAACCCTAATTGGACAAGAATAAGCCTAGGGAGGACGAAAATGACCTAAATGTTCATCCAATGACACAAATGAACTTATTGGATGCACAAGATTGCTTAAAACCCTAATTGGACAAGAATAAGACTAGGGAGGACGAAAATGACCTAAATGTTCATCCAATGACACAAACACACCTATTGGATGCACAAGATTGGTTAGAAACCCTAATTGGACAAGAATGTGCCTAGGGAGGATGAAAATGACCTAAATATTCATCCAATGACACAAATGAACTTATTGGATGCACAAGATTGCTTAAAACCCTAATTGGACAAGAATAAGACTAGGGAGGACGAAAATGACCTAAATGTTCATCCAATGACACAAACACACCTATTGGATGCACAAGATTGGTTAGAAACCCTAATTGGACAAGAATAAGCGTAGTGAGGACGAAAATGACCTAAATGTTCATCCAATGACACAAATGAACTTATTGGATGCACAAGATTGGTTAAAAACCCTAATTGGACAAGAATAAGACTAGGGAGGACGAAAATGACCTAAATGTTCATCCAATGACACAAACACACCTATTGAATGCACAAGATTGGTTAGAAACCCTAATCGGACAAGAATAAGCCTAGGAAGGACGAAAATGACCTAAATGTTAATCCAATGACACAAATGAACTTATTGGATGCACAAGATCGGTTTAAAACCCTAATTGGACAAGAATAAGCCTAGGGAGGACGAAAATGACCTAAATGTTCATCCAATGACACAAACACACCTATTGGATGCACAAGATTGGTTAAAAACCCTAATTGGACAAGAATAAGCCTAGGGAGGACGAAAATGACCTAAATGTTCATCCAATGACACAAACACACCTATTGGATGCACAAGATTGGTTAAAAACCCTAATTGGACAAGAATAAGCCTAGGCAGGACGAAAATGACCTAAATGTTCATCCAATGACACAAATGAACTTATTGGATGCATAAGATTGGTTAAAAACCCTAATTGGACAAGAATAAGCTTAGGGTGGACGAAAATGACCTAATTGTTCATCCAATGACACAAATGAACTTTTTTGGATGCACATGATTGGTTAAAAACCCTAATTGGACAAGAATAAGCCTAGGGAGGATGAAAATGACCTAAATATTCATCCAATGACACAAATGAACTTATTGGATGCACAAGATTGCTTAAAACCCTAATTGGACAAGAATAAGACTAGGGAGGACGAAAATGACCTAAATGTTCATCCAATGACACAAACACACCTATTGGATGCACAAGATTGGTTAGAAACCCTAATTGGACAAGAATAAGCCTTGAGAGGACGAAAATGACCTAAATGTTCATCCAATGACACAAATGAACTTATTGGATGCACAAGATTGGTTAAAAACCCTAATTGGACAAGAATAAGCCTAGGGAGGACGAAAATGACCTAAATGTTCATCCAATGACACTAACATACCTATTGGATGCACAAGATTGGTTAGAAACCCTAATTGGACAAGAATAAGCCTAGGGAGGATGAAAATGACCTAAATATTCATCCAATGACACAAATGAACTTATTGGATGCACAAGATTGCTTAAAACCCTAATTGGACAAGAATAAGACTAGGGAGGACGAAAATGACCTAAATGTTCATCCAATGACACAAACACACCTATTGGATGCACAAATTTGGTTAAAAACCCTAATTGGACAAGAATAAGCCTAGGGAGGATGAAAATGACCTAAATGTTCATCCAATGACACAAATGAACTTATTGGATGCACAAGATTGGTTAAAAACCTAATTGGACAAGAATAAGCCTAGGGAGGACGAAAATGACCTAAATGTTCATCCAATGACACAAACACACCTATTGGATGCACAAGATTGGTTAGAAACCCTAATTGGACAAGAATAAGCCTTGGGAGGACGAAAATGACCTAAATGTTCATCCAATGACACCAATGAACTTATTGGATGCACAAGATTAATTAAAAACTCTAATTGGACAAGAATAAGCCTAGGGAGGACGAAAATGACCTAAATGTTCATCCAATGACACAAACACACCTATTGGATGCACAAGATTGGTTAAAAACCCTAATTGGACAAGAATAAGCCTAGGGAGGACGAAAATGACCTAAATGTTCATCCAATGACACAAATGAACTTATTGGATGCACAAGATTGGTTAAAAACCTTAGTTGGACAAGAATAAGCCTAGGGAGGACGAAAATGACCTAAATGTTCATCGAATGACACAAATGAACTTATTGGATGCACAAGATTGCTTAAAAACCCTAATTGGACAAGAATAAGCCTAGGAAGGACGAAAATGACCTAAATGTTCATCCAATGACACAAACACACCTATTGGATGCACAAGATTGGTTAAAAACCCTAATTGGACAAGAATAAGCCTAGGGAGGACGAAAATGACCTAAATGTTCATCCAATGACACAAATGAACTTATTGGATGCACAAGATTGGTTAAAAACCCTAATTGGACAAGAAAACGCCTAGGGTGGACGAAAATGTCCTAAATGTTTATCCAATGACACAAATGAACTTATTGGATGCACAAGATAGGTTAAAAACCCTAATTGGACAAGAATATGCCTAGGGAGGACGAAAATGACCTAAATGTTCATCCAATGACACAAATGAACTTATTGGATGCACAAGATTGCTTAAAAACCCTAATTGGACAAGAATAAGCCTAGGGAGGACGAAAATGACCTAAATGTTCATCCAATGACACAAATACACCTATTGGATGCATAAGATTGGGTAAAAACCCTAATTGGACAAGAATATGCCTAGGGAGGACGAAAATGACCTAAATGTTCATCCAATGACACAAATGAACTTATTGGATGCACAAGATTGCTTAAAAACCCTAATTGGACAAGAATAAGCCTAGGGAGGACGAAAATGACCTAAATGTTCATCCAATGACCCAAATACACCTATTGGATGCACAAGATTGGTTAGAAACCCTAATTGGACAAGAATAAGCCTAGGGAGGACGAAAATGATCTAAATGTTCATCCAATGACACAAATGAACTTATTGGATGCACAAGATTGCTTAAAAACCCTAATTGGACAAGAATAAGCCTAGGGAGGACGAAAATGACCTAAATGTTCATCCAATGACACAAAAGAACTTATTGGATGCACAAGATTGGTTAAAAACCCTAATTGGACAAGAATAAGCATAGGGAGGACGAAAATGACCTAAACGTTCATCCAATGACACAAACCCACATATTGGATGCACAAGATTGCTTAAAACCCTAATTGGACAAGAATAAGACTAGGGATGATGAAAATGACCTAAATGTTCGTCCAATGACACAAACACACCTATTGGATGCACAAGATTGCTTAAAACCCTAATTGGACAAGAATAAGACTAGGGATGACGAAAATGACCTAAATGTTCATCCAATGACACAAATGAACTTATTGGATGCACAAGATTGGTTAAAAACCCTAATTGGACAAGAATAAGCCTAGGGAGGACGAAAATGAGCTAAATGTTCGTCAAATGACACAAACACACCTATTGGATGCACAAGATTGCATAAAAACCCTAATTGGACAAGAATAAGCCTAGGGAGGACGAAAATGACCTAAATGTTCATCCAATGACACAAATGAACTTATTGGATGCACAAGATTGGTTAAAAACCCTAAGTGGACAAGAATAAGCCTAGGGAGGACGAAAATGACCTAAATGTCCATCCAATGACACAAACACACCTATTGGATGCACAAGATTGGTTAGAAACCCTAATTGGACAAGAATAAGCCTTGGGAGGACGAAAATGACCTAAATGTTCATCCAATGACACAAATGAACTTATTGGATGCACAGGATTGGTTAAAAACCCTAATTGGACAAGAATAAGCCTAGGGAAGACGAAAAATGACCTAAATGTTCATCCAACGACACAAATGAACTTATTGGATGCACAAGATTGCTTAAAACCCTAATTGGACAAGAATAAGCCTAGGGAGGACGAAAAATGACCTAAATGTTCATCCAATGACACAAATGAACTTATTGGATGCACAAGACTTCTTAAAACCCTAATTGGACAAGAATAAGACTAGGGAGGACGAAAATGACCTAAATGTTCATCCAATGACACAAACACACCTATTGGATGCACAAGATTGCTTAGAAACCCTAATTTAACAAGAATAAGCCTAGGGAGGACGAAAATGACTTAAATCTTAATCCAATGACCCAAATGAACTTATTGGATGCACAAGATTGCTTAAAACCCTAATTGGACAAGAATAAGACTAGGGAGGACGAAAATGACCTAAATGTTCATCCAATGACACCAATGAACTTATTGGATGCACAAGATTGGTTAAAATCCCTAATTGGACTACAATAAGCCTAGGGAGGATGAAAATGACCTAAATGTTCATCTAATGGCACAAACACACCTATTGGATGCACAAGATTGGTTAAAAACCCTAATTGCACAAAACTAAGCCTAGTGAGGACGAAAATAACCTAAATGTTCATCGAATGACACAAATGAACTTATTGGATGCACAAGATTGCTTAAAACCCTAATTGGACAAGAATAAGACTAGGGAGGACGAAAATGACCTAAATGTTCATCCAATGACTCAAACACACCTATTGGATGCACAAGATTGGTTAGAAACCCTAATTGAACAAGAATAAGCCTAGGGATGACGAAAATGACCTAAATGTTCATCCAATGACACAAATGAACTTATTGGATGCACAAGATTGCTTAAAAACCCTAATTGGACATGAATAAGCCTAGGGAGGACGAAAATGACCTAAATGTTCATCCAATGACACAAATGAACTTATTGGATGCACAAGATTGGTTAAAAACCCTAATTGGACAACAATAAGCCTTGGGAGGACGAAAATGACCTAAATGTTCATCCAATGACACAAATGAACTTATTGGATGCACAAGATTGGTTAAAAACCCTAATTGGACAAGAATAAGCCTAGGGTGGAAGAAAATGACCTAAATGTTTATCCAATGACACAAATGAACTTATTGGATGCACAAGATTGGTTAAAAACCCTAATTGGACAAGAATAAGCCTAGGGAGGACGAAAATGACCTAAATGTTCATCCAATGACACAAACACACCTATTGGATGCACAAGATTGGTTAAAAACCCTAATTGGACAAGAATAAGACTAGGGAGGACGAAAATGACCTAAATGTGCATCTAATGACACAAACACACACATTGATTGCACAAGAATGCTTAAAACCCTAATTGGACACGAATACGATTAGGGAGGACGAAAATGATCTTAATGTTCATCCAATGACACAAACACACCTATTGGATGCACAAGATAGGTTAAAAACCCTAATTGGACAACAATAAGCCAAGGGAGGACAAAAATGACCTAACTGTTCATCCAATGACACAAATGAACTTATTGGATGCACAAGATTGCTTAAAAACCCTAATTGGACAAGAATAAGCCTAGGGAGGACGAAAATGACCTAAATGTTCATCCAATGACACAAATACACCTATTGGATGCACAAGATTGGTTAGAAACCCTAATTGGACAAGAATAAGCCTAGGTACGACGAAAATGACCTAAATGTTCATCCAATGACACAAACACACCTATTGGATGCACAAGATTGGTTAAAAACCCTAATTGGACAAGAATAAGCCTAGGGAGGACGAAAATGACCTAAATGTTCATCCAATGACACAAATGAACTTATTGGATGCACAAGATTGCTTAAAAACCCTAATTGGACAAGAATAAGCCTAGGGTGGGTGAAAATGACCTAAATGTTTATCCAATGACACAAAGGAACTTATTGGATGCACAAGATTGGTTAAAAACCCTAATTGGACAAGAATAAGCCTAGGGAGGACGAAAATGACCTAAATGTTCATCCAATGACACAAACACACCTATTGGATGCACAAGATTGGTTAAAAACCCTAATGTGACAAGAATAAGCCTAGGGAGGACGAAAATGACCTAAATGTTCATCCAATGACACAAATGAACTTATTGGATGCACAAGATTGCTTAAAAACCCTTATTGGACAAGAATAAGCCTAGGGAGGACGAAAATGACCTAAATGTTCATCCAATAACACAAACACACCTATTGGATGCGCAAGATTGGTTAGAAACCCTAATTGGACAAGAATAAGCCTAGGGAGGACGAAAATGACCTAAATGTTCATCCAATGACACAAATGAACTTATTGGATGCACAAGATTGGTTAAAAACCCTAATTGGACAAGAATAGGCCTTGGGAGGACGAAAATGACCTAAATGTTCATCCAATGACACAAATGAACTTATTGGATGCACAAGATTGGTTAGAAACCCTAATTGGACAAGAATAAGCCTAGGGAGGACGAAAATGACCTAAATGTTCATCCAATGACACAAATGAACTTATTGGATGCACAAGATTGCTTAAAAACCTAATTGGACAAGAATAAGCCTAGGGAGGAGGAAAAATGACCTTAATGTTCATCCAATGACACAAATGAACTTATTGGATGCACAAGATTGCTTAAAACCCTAATTGGACAAGAATAAGACTGGAGAGGACGAAAATGACCTTAATGTTCATCCAATGACACAAACACACCTATTGGATGCACAAGATTGGTTAGAAACCATAATTGAACAAGAATAAGCCTAGGGAGGACGAAAATGACTTAAATCTTAATCCAATGACACAAATGAACTTATTGGATGCACAAGATTGCTTAAAACCCTAATTAACCAAGAATAAGACTAGGGAGGACGAAAATGACCTAAATGTTCATCCAATGAGACACAAACACACCTATTGGATGCACAAGAATGGTTAGAAACCCTAGTTGGACAAGAATAAGCCTAGGGAGGACGAAAATGATCTAAATGTTCATCCAATGACACAAATGAACTTATTGGATGCACAAGATTGCTTAAAAACCCTAATTGGACAAGAATAAGCCTAGGGAGGACGAAAATGACCTAAATGTTCATCCAATGACACAAATACACCTATTGGATGCAAAAGATTGGTTAGAAACCCTAATTTGACAAGAATAAGCCTAGGGAGGACGAAAATGATCTAAATGTTCATCCAATGACATAAATGAACTTATTGGATGCACAAGATTGGTTAAAAACCCTAATTGGACAAGAACAAGCCTAGGGAGGACGAAAATGACCTAAATGTTCATCCAATGACACAAATGAACTTATTGGATGCACAAGATTGGTTAAAACCCCTAATTGGACAAGAATAAGCCTAGGGAGGACGAAAATGACCTAAATGTTCATCCAATGACACAAAGACACCTATTGGATGCACAAGATAGGTTAGAAACCCTAATTGAACAAGAATAAGCCTAGGGAGGACGAAAATGACCTAAATGTTCATCAAATGACACAAATGAACTTATTGGATGCACAACATTGCTTAAAAACCCTAATTGGACAAGAATAAGCCTAGGGAGGACGAAAATGACCTAAATGTTCATCCAATGACACAAATGAACTTATTGGATGCACAAGATTGCTTAAAAACCCTAATTGGACAAGAATAAGCCTAGGGAGGACGAAAATGACCTAAATGTTCATCCAATGACACAAATGAACTTATTGGATGCACAAGATTGGTTAGAAACCCTAATTGGACAAGAATAAGGCTAGGGAGGACGAAAATGACCTAAATGTTCATCCAATGACACAAATGAACTTATTGGATGCACAAGATTGCTTAAAAACCCTAATTGGACAAGAATAAGCCTAGGGAGCACGAAAATGACCTAATTGTTCATCCAATGACACAAATACACCTATTGGATGCAAAAGATTGGTTAGAAACCCTAATTTGAACAGAATAAGCCTAGGGAGGACGAAAATGACCTAAATGTTCATCCAATGACACAAACACACCTATTGGATGCACAAGATTGGTTAAAAACCCTAATTGGACAAGAATAAGCCTAGGGAGGACGAAAATGACCTAAATGTTCATCCAATGACACAAATGAACTTATTGGATGCACAAGATTGCTTAAAAACCCTAATTGGACAAGAATAAGCCTAGGGAGGACGAAAATGACCTAAATCTTCATCCAATGACACAAATACACCTATTGGATGAGCAAGATTGGTTAGAAACCCTAATTGGACAAGAATAAGCCTAGGGAGGACGAAAATGACCTAAATGTTCATCCAATGACACAAATGAACTTATTGGATGCACAAGATTGGTTAGAAACCCTAATTGGACAAGAATAAGCCTAAGGAGGACGAAAATGACCTAAATGTTCATCCAATGACACAAACACACCTATTGGATGCACAAGATTGGTTAAAAACCCTAATTGGACAACAATAAGCCTTGGGAGGACGAAAATGACCTAAATGTTCATCCAATGACACAAATGAACTTATTGGATGCACAAGATTGGTTAAAAACCCTAATTGGACAAGAATAAGCCTAGGGTGGACGAAAATAACCTAAATGTTTATCCAATGACACAAATGAACTTATTGGATGCACAAGATTGGTTAAAAACCCTAATTGGACAAGAATAAGCCTAGGGAGGACGAAAATGACCTAAATGTTCATCCAATGACACAAACACGCCTATTGGATGCACAAGATTGGTTAAAAACCTTAATTGGACAAGAATAAGCCTATAGAGGACGAAAATGACCTAAATGTTCATCCAATGACACAAATGAACTTATTGGATGCACAAGATTGGTTAAAAACCCTAATTGGACAAGAATAAGCCTTGGGAGGACGAAAATGACCTAAATGTTCATCCAATTCCACAAACACACCTATTGGATGCACAAGATTGGTTAAAAACCCTAATTGGACAAGAATAAGCCTAGGGAGGACGAAAATGACCTAAATGTTCATCCAATGACACAAATGAACTTATTGGATGCACAAGATTGCTTAAAAACCCTAATTGGACAAGAATAAGCCTAGGGAGGACGAGAATGACCTAAATGTTCATCCAATGACACAATCACACCTATTGGATGCACAAGAATGCTTAGAAACCCTAATTGGACAAGAATAAGCCTAGGGAGGACGTAAATGACCTAAATGTTCATCCAATGACACAAATACACCTATTGGATGCACAAGATTGGTTAAAAACCCTAATTGGACAAGAATAAGCCTAGGGAGGACGAAAATGACCTAAATGTTCATCCAATGACACAAATGAACATATTGGATGCACAAGATTGGTTAGAAACCCTAATTGGACAAGAATAAGCCTAGGGAGGACGAAAATGACCTAAATGTTCATCCAATGACACAAATGAACTTATTGGATGCACAAGATTGCTTAAAAACCCTAATTGGACAAGAATAAGCCTAGGGAGCACGAAAATGACCTAATTGTTCATCCAATGACACAAATACACCTATTGGATGCAAAAGATTGGTTTGAAACCCTAATTTGACAAGAATAAGCCTAGGGAGGACGAAAATGACCTAAATGTTCATCCAATGACACAAACACACCTATTGGATGCACAAGATTGGTTAAAAACCCTAATTGGACAAGAATAAGCCTAGGGAGGACGAAAATGACCTAAATGTTCATTCAATGACACAAATGAACCTCTTGGATGCACAAGATTGGTTAAAAACCCTAATTGGACAAGAATAAGCCTAGGGAGGACGAAAATGACCTAAATGTTCATCCAATGACACAAATGAACTTATTGGATGCACAAGATTGCTTAAAAACCCTAATTGGACAAGACTAAGCCTAGGGAGGACGAAAATGACCTAAATGTTCATCCAATGACACAAATACACCTATTGGATGCACAAGATTGGTTAAAAACCCTAATTGGACAAGAATAAGACTAGGGAGGACGAAAATGACCTAAATGTTCATCCAATGACACAAATGAACTTATTGGATGCACAAGATTGCTTAAAAATCCCAATTGGACAAGAATAAGCCTAGGGAGGACGAAAATGACCTAAATGTTCATCCAAAGACACAAACACACCTATTGGATGCACAAGATTGGTTAAAAACCCTAATTGGACAACAATAAGCCTAGGGAGGATGAAAATGACCTCAATGTTCATCTAATGACACAAACACACCTATTGGATGCACAAGATTGGTTAAAAACCCTAATTGCACAAAACTAAGCCTAGTGAGGACGAAAATAACCTAAATGTTCATTCAATGACACAAATGAACTTATTGGATGCACAAGATTGCTTAAAACCCTAATTGGACAAGAATAAGACTAGGGAGGACGAAAATGACCTAAATGTTCATCCAATGACACAAACACACCTATTGGATGCACAAGATTGGTTAGAAACCCTAATTGAACAAGAATAAGCCTAGGGAGGACGAAAATGACCTAAATGTTCATCCAATGAAACAAATGAACTTATTGGATGCATAAGATTGCTTAAAAACCCTAATTGGACAAGAATAAGACTAGGGAGGACGAAAATGACCTAAATGTTCATCCAATGACTCAAATACACGTATTGGATGCACAAGATTGGTTAGAAACCCTAATTAGACAAGAATAAGCCTAGGGAGGACGAAACTGACCTAAATGTTCATCCAATGACACAAACTCACCTATTGGATGCACAAGATTGGTTAAAAAGCCTAATTGGACAAGAATAAGCCTAGGGAGGACGAAAATGACCTAAATGTTCATCCAATGACACAAATGAACTTATTGGATGCACAAGATTGCTTAAAAACCCCAATTAGACAAGAATAAGCCTAGGGAGGATGAAAATGACCTAAATGTTCATCCAATGACACAAATACACCTATTGGATGCACAAGATAGGTTAGAAACCCTAATTGGACAAGAATAAGCCTAGGGAGGACGAAAATGACCTAAATGTTCATCCAATGACACAAACACACCTATTGGATGCACAAGATTGGTTAAAAACCCGAATTGGACAAGAATAAGCCTAGGGAGGACGAAAATGACCTAAATGTTCATCGAATGACACAAATGAACTTATTGGATGCACAAGATTGGTTAGAAACCCTAATTGGACAAGAATAATTCTAGGGGGGACGAAAATGACCTAAATGTTCATCCAATGACACAAATGAACTTATTGGATGCACAAGATTGGTTAAAAATTCTAATTGGACAAGAATAAGCCTAGGGAGGACGAAAATGACCTAAATGTTCATCCAATGACACAAACACACCTATTGGATGCACAAGATTGGTTAAAAACATTAATTGGACAAGAATAAGCCTAGGGAGGACGAAAATGACCTAAATGTTCATCCAATGACACAAATGAACTTATTTGATGCACAAGATTGCTTAAAAACCCTAAATGGACAAGAATAAGCCTAGGGAGGACGAAAATGACCTAAATGTTCATCCAATGACACAAATACACCTATTGGATGCACAAGATTGGTTAAAAACCCTAATTGGACAAGAATAAGCCTAGGGAGGACGAAAATGACCTAAATGTTCATCCAATGACACAAACACACCTATTGGACGCACAAGATTGGTTAAAAACCCTAATTGGACAAGAATAAGCCTTGGGAGGACGAAAATGACCTAAATGTTCATCCAATGACACAAATGAACTTATTGGATGCACAAGATTGGTTAAAAACCCTAATTGGACAAGAATTAGACTAGGGAGGACGAAAATGACCTAAATGTTCATCCAATGACACAAACACACCTATTGGATGCACAAGATTGGTTAAAAACCCTAATTGGACAAGAATAAGCCTAGGGAGGACGAAAATGACCTAAATGTTCATCCAATGACACAAATACACCTATTGGATGCACAAGATTGGTTAAAAACCCTAATTGGACAAGAATAAGCTTAGGGAGGACGAAAATGACCTAAATGTTCATCCAATGACACAAATGAATTTATTGGATGCACAAGATTGCTTAAAAACCCTAATTGGATAAGAATAAGCCTAGGGAGGACGAAAATGACCTAAATGTTCATCCAATGACACAAACACACCTATTGGATGCAAAAGATTGGTTAGAAACCCTAATTGAACAAGAATAAGCCTAGGGAGGACAAAAATGACTTAAATCTTAATCCAATGACACAAATGAACTTATTGGATGCACAAGATTGCTTAAAACCCTAATTGGACAAGAATAAGACTAGGGAGGACGAAAATGACCTAAATGTTCATCCAATGACACAAACACACCTATTGGATGCACAAGATTGGTTAAAAACCCTAATTGGACAACAATAAGCCTAGGGAGGATAAAAATGACCTAAATGTTCATCTAATGACACAAACACACCTATTGGATGCACAAGATTGTTTAGAAACCCTAATTGCACAAAACTAAGCCTAGTGAGGACGAAAATAACCTAAATGTTCATCCAATGACACAAAAGAACTTATTGGATGCACAAGATTGCTTAAAACCCTAATTGGACAAGAATAAGCCTAGGGAGGACGAAAATGACCTAAATGTTCATCCAATGACACAAACACACCTATTGGATGCACAAGATTGGTTAAAAACCCTAATTGGACAAGAATAAGCCTAGGGAGGACGAAAATGACCTAAATGTTCATCCAATGACACAAATGAACTTATTGGATGCACAAGATTGCTTAAAAACCCTAATTGGACAAGAATAAGCCTACGGAGGACGAAAATGACATAAATGTTCATCCAATGACACAAATACACCTATTGGATGCAAAAGATTGGTTAGAAACCCTAATTTGACAAGAATAAGCCTAGGGAGGACGAAAATGACCTAAATGTTCATCCAATGACACAAACACACCTATTGGATGCACAAGATTTGTTAAAAACCGTAATTGGACAAGAATAAGCCTAGGGAGGACGAAAATGACCTAAATGTTCATCCAATGACACAAATGAACTTATTGGATGCACAAGATTGGTTAAAAACCCTAATTGGACAAGAATAAGCCTAGGGATGACGAAAATGACCTAAATGTTCATCCAATGACACAAACACACATATTGGATGCACAAGATTGGTTAAAAACCCTAATTGGACAAGAATAAGCCTAGGGAGGACGAAAATGACCTAAATGTTCATCCAATGACACAAATGAACTTATTGGATGCACAAGATTGCTTAAAAACCCTAATTGGACAAGAATAAGCCTACGGAGGACGAAAATGACCTAAATGTTCATCCAATGACACAAATACACCTATTGGATGCAAAAGATTGGTTAGAAACCCTAATTTGACAAGAATAAGCCTAGGGAGGACGAAAATGACCTAAATGTTCATCCAATGACACAAACAAACCTATTGGATGCACAAGATTGGTTAAAAACCCTAATTGGACAAGAATAAGCCTAGGGAGGACGAAAATGACCTAAATGTTCATCCAATGACACCAATGAACTTATTGGATGCACAAGATTGGTTAGAAACCCTAATTGGACAAGAATAAGCCTAGGGAGGACGAAAATGACCTAAATGTTCATCCAATGACACAAATGAACTTATTGGATGCACAAATTTGCTTATAAACCCTAATTGGACAAGAATAAGCCTAGGGAGGACGAAAATGACCTAAATGTTCATCCAATGACACAAATGAACTTATTGGATGCACAAGATTCCTTAAAACCCTAATTGGACAAGAATAAGACTAGGGAGGACGAAAATGACCTAAATGTTCATCCAATGACACAAACACACCTATTGGATGCACAAGATTGGTTAAAAACCCTAATTGGACAAGAATAAGCCTAGGGATGACGAAAATGACCTAAATGTTCAACCAATGACACAAATGAACTTATTGGATGCACAAGATTGGTTAAAAACCCTAATTGGACAAGAATAAGCCTAGGGTGGACGAAAATGACCTAAATGTTTATCCAATCACACAAATGAACTTATTGGATGCACAAGATTGGTTAAAAACCCTAATTGGACAAGAATAAGCCTAGGGAGGACGAAAATGACCTAAATGCTCATCCAATGACACAAACACACCTATTGGATGCACAAGATTGGTTAAAAACCCTAATTGGACAAGAATTAGCCTAGGGATGACGAAAATGACCTAAATGTTCAACCAATGACACAAATGAACTTATTGGATGCACAACATTGGTTAAAAACCGTAATTGGACAAGAATAAGCCTAGGGTGGACGAAAATGACCTAAATGTTCATCCAATGACACAAATGAACTTATTGGATGCACAAGATTGCTTAAAAACCTTAATTGGACAAGAATAAGCCTAGGGAGGACGAAAATGACCTAAATGTTCATCCAATGACACAAATACACCTATTGGATGCAAAAGATTGGTTAGAAACCCTAATTTGACAAGAATAAGCCTAGGGAGGACGAAAATGACCTAAATGTTCATCCAATGACACAAATGAACTTATTAGATGCACAAGATTGCTTAAAAACCCTAATTGGACAAGAATAAGCCTAGGGTGGGCGAAAATGACCTAAATGTTCATCTAATGACACAAATACACCTATTGGATGCAAAAGATTGGTTAGAAACCCTAATTGGACAAGAATAAGACTAGGGAGGACGAAAATGACCTAAATGTTCATCCAATGACACAAACACACCTATTTGATGCACAAGATTGGTTAAAAACCATAATTGGACAAGAATAAGCCTAGGGAGCACGAAAATGACCTAAATGTTCATCCAATAACACAAATGAACTTATTGGATGCACAAGATTGCTTAATAACCCTAATTAGACAAGAATAAGCCTAGGGAAGACGAAAATGACCTAAATGTTCATCCAATGACACAAATACACCTATTGGATGCACAAGATTGGTTAGAAACCCTAATTCGACAAGAATAAGCCTAGGGAGGACGAAAATGACCTAAATGTTCATCCAATGACACAAACACACCTATTGGATGCACAAGATTGGTTAAAAACCCTAATTGGACAAGAATAAGCCTAGGGAGGACGAAAATGACCTAAATGTTCATCCAATGACACAAATGAACTTATTGGATGCACAAGATTGGTTAGAAACCCTAATTGGACAAGAGTAAGCCTAGGGAGGACGAAAATGACCTAAATGTTCATCCAATGACACAAATGAACTTATTGGAAGCACAAGATTGCTTATAAACCCTAATTGGTCAAGAATAAGCCTAGGGAGGACGAAAATGACCTAAATGTTCATCCAATGACACAAATGAACTTATTTGATGCACAAGATTGCTTGAAAACCTAATTGGACAAGAATAAGCCTAGGGAGGAGGAAAAATGACCTAAATGTTCATCCAATGACACAAATGAACTTATTGGATGCACAAGATTGCTTAAAACCCTAATTGGACAAGAATAAGACTAGGGAGGACGAAAATGACCTAAATGTTCATCCAATGACACAAACACACCTATTGGATGCACAAGATTGGTTAGAAACCCTAATTGAACAAGAATAAGCCTAGGGAGGACGAAAATCACTTAAATCTTAATTCAATGACACAAATGAACTTATTGGATGCACAAGATTGCTTAAAACCCTAATTGGACAAGAATAAGACTAGGGAGGACGAAAATGACCTAAATGTTCATCCAATGACACAAATGAACTTATTGGATGCACAAGATTGCTTGAAAACCTAATTGGACAAGAATAAGCCTAGGGAGGAGGAAAAACGACCTAAATGTTCATCCAATGACACAAATGAACTTATTGGATGCACAAGATTGCTTAAAACCCTAATTGGACAAGAATAAGACTAGGGAGGACGAAAATGACCTAAATGTTCATCCAATGACACAAACACACCTATTGGATGCACAAGATTGGTTAGAAACCCTAATTGAACAAGAATAAGCCTAGGGAGGACGAAAATGACTTAAATCTTAATCCAATGACACAAATGAACTTATTGGATGCACAAGATTGCTTAAAACCCTAATTGGACAAGAATAAGACTAGGGAGGACGAAAATGACCTAAATGTTCATCCTATGACACAAACACACCTATTGGATGCACAAGATTGGTTAGAAACCCTAATTGAACAAGAATAAGCCTAGGGAGGACGAAAATGACTTAAATCTTAATCCAATGACACAAATGAACTTATTGGATGCACAAGATTGCTTAAAACCCTAATTGGACAAGAATAAGACTAGGGAGGACGAAAATGACCTAAATGTTCATCCAATGACACAAATGAACTTATTGGATGCACAAGAATGCTTAAAAACCTTAATTGGACAAGAATAAGCCTAGGGAGGACGAAAAATGACCTAAATGTTCATCCAATGACACAAATGAACTTATTGGATGCACAAGATTGCTTAAAACCCTAATTGGACAAGAATAAGACTAGGGAGGACGAAAATGACCGAAATGTTCATCCAATGACACAAACACACCTATTGGATGCACAAGATTGGTTAGAAACCCTAATTGAACAAGAATAAGCCTAGGGAGGACGAAAATGACTTAAATCTTAATCCAATGACACAAATGAACATATTGGATGCAAAAGATTGCTTAAAACCCTAATTAACCAAGAATAAGACTAGGGAGGACTAAAATGACCTAAATGTTCATCCAATGAGACACAAACACACCTATTGGATGCACAAGAATGGTTAGAAACCCTAATTGGACAAGAATAAGCCTAGGGAGGACGAAAATGATCTAAATGTTCATCCAATGACACAAATGAACTTATTGGATGCACAAGATTGCTTAAAAACCCTAATTGGACAAGAATAAGCCTAGGGAGGACGAAAATGACCTAAATGTTCATCCAGTGACACAAATGAACTTATTGGATGCACAAGATTGGTTAAAAACCCTAATTGGACAAGAATAAGCCTTGGGAGGACGAAAATGACCTAAATGTTCATCCAATGACACAAATGAACTTATTGGATGCACAAGATTGGTTAAAAACCCTAATTGGACAAGAATAAGCCTAGGGTGGACGAAAATGACCTAAATGTTCATCCAACGACACAAATGAACTTATTGGATGCACAAGACTGGTTAAAAACCCTAATTGGACAAGAATAAGCCTTGGGAGGACGAAAATGACCTAAATGTTCATCCAATGACACAAATGAACTTATTGGATGCACAAGATTGGTTAAAAACCCTAATTGGACAAGAATAAGCCTTGGGAGGACGAAAATGACCTAAATGTTCATCCAATGACACAAATGAACTTATTGGATGCACAAGATTGGTTAAAAACCCTAATTGGACAAGAATAAGCCTTGGGAGGACGAAAATGACCTAAATGTTCATCCAATGACACAAATGAACTTATTGGATGCACAAGATTGCTTAAAACCCTAATTGGATAAGAATAAGCCTTGGGACGACGAAAATGACCTAAATGTTCATCCAATGACACAAATTAACTAATTGGATGCACAAGATTGGTTAAAAACCCTAATTGGACAAGAATAAGCCTTGGGAGGACGAAAATGACCTAAATGTTCATCCAATGACACAAATGAACTTATTGGATGCACAAGATTGGTTAAAAACCCTAATTGGACCAGAATAAGCCTAGGGTGGACGAAAATGACCTAAATGTTTATCCAATGACACAAATGAACTTATTGGATGCACAAGATTGGTTAAAAACCCTAATTGGACAAGAATAAGCCTAGGGAGGACGAAAATGACCTAAATGTTCATCCAATGACACAAACACACCTATTGGATGCACAAGATTGGTTAAAAACCTTAATTGGACAAGAATAAGCCTAGGGAGGACGAAAATGACCTAAATGTTCATCCAATGACACAAATGAACTTATTGGATGTACAAGATTGCTTAAAAACCCTAATTGGACAAGAATAAGCCTAGGGAGGACGAAAATGACCTAAATGTTCATCCAATGACCCAAATACACCTATTGGATGCACAAGATTGGTTAGAAACCCTAATTGGACAAGAATAAGCCTAGGGAGGACGAAAATGACCTAAATGTTCATTCAATGACACAAATGAACTTATTGGATGCACAAGATTGGTTAGAAACCCTAATTGGACAAGAATAAGCCTAGGGAGGACGAAAATGACCTAAATGTTCATCCAATGACACAAACACACCTATTGGATGCACAAGATTGGTTAAAAACCCTAATTGGACAAGAATAAGCCTAGGGAGGACGAAAATGACCTAAATGTTAATCGAATGACACAAATGAACTTATTGGAAGCACAAGATTGGTTAAAAACCCTAATTGGACAAGAATAAGCCTAGGGAGGACGAAAATGACCTAAATGTTCATCCATTGACACAAACACACCTATTGGATGCACAAGATTGGTTAAAAACCCTAATTGGACAAGAATAAGCACAAGGAGGACGAAAATGACCTAACTATTCATCCAATGACACAAATGAACTTATTGGATGCACAAGATTGGTTAGAAACCCTAATTGGACAAGAATAAGCCTAGGGAGGACGAAAATGACCTAAATGTTCATCCAATGACACAAACACACCTATTGGATGCACAAGATTGGTTAGAAACCCAAATTGGACAAGAATAAGCCTAGGGAGGACGAAAATGACCTAAATGTTCATCCAATGACACAAACACACCTATTGGATGCACAAGATTGGTTAAAAACCCTAATTGGACAAGAATAAGCCTAGGGAGGACGAAAATGACCTAAATGTTCATCCAATGACACAAACACACCTATTGGATGCACACGATTGGTTAGAAACCCTAATTTGACAAGAATAAGCGTAGGGAGGACGAAAATGACCTAACTATTCATCCAATGACACAAATGAACTTATTGGATGCACAAGATTGCTTAAAACCCTAATTGGACAAGAATAAGACTAGGGAGGACGAAAATGACCTAAATGTTCATCCAATGACACAAACACACATATTGGATGCACAAGATTGGTTAGAAACCCTAATTGGACAAGAATAAGCCTAGGGAGGACGAAAATGACCTAAATGTTCATCCAATGACACAAATGAACTTATTGGATGCACAAGATTGGTTAAAAACCCTAATTGGACAAGAATAAGCCTAGGGAGGACGAAAACGACCTAAATGTTCATCCAATGACACAAATGAACTTATTGGATGCACAAGATGGCTTAAAAACCCTAATTGGACAAGAATAAGCCTAGGGAGGACGAAAATGACCTAAATGTTCATCCAATGACACAAATGAACTTATTGGATGCACAAGATTGCTTAAAACCCTAATTGGACAAGAATAAGACTAGGGAGGACGAAAATGACCTAAATGTTCATCCAATGACACAAAAACACCTATTGGATGCACAAGATTGGTTAGAAACCCTAATTGAACAAGAATAAGCCTAGGGAGGACGAAAATGACTTAAATCTTAATCCAATGACACAAATGAACTTATTGGATGCACAAGATTGCTTAAAACCCTAATTAACCAAGAATAAGACTAGGGAGGACGAAAATGACCTAAATGTTCATCCAATGAGACACAAACACACCTATTGGATGCACAAGAATTGTTAGAAACCCTAATTGGACAAGAATAAGCCTAGGGAGGACGAAAATGATCTAAATGTTCATCCAATGACACAAATGAACTTATTGGATGCACAAGATTGCTTAAAAACCCTAATTGGACAAGAATAAGCCTAGGGAGGACGAAAATGACCTAAATGTTCATCCAATGACACAAATGAACTTATTGTATGCACAAGATTGGTTAAAAACCCTAATTGGACAAGAATAAGCATAGGGAGAACGAAAATGACCTAAATGTTCATCCAATGACACAAACACACATATTGGATGCACAAGATTGCATAAAAACCCTAATTGGACAAGAATAAGACTAGGGAGGACAAAAATGACCTAAATGTTCATCCAATGAAGCAAATGAACTTATTGGATGCACAAGATTGGTTAAAAACCCTAATTGGACAAGAATAAGCATACGGAGGACGAAAATGACCTAAATGTTCATCCAATGACACAAACACACCTATTGGATGCACAAGATTGCATAAAAACCCTAATTGGACAAGAATAAGACTAGGGAGGACGAAAATGACCTAAATGTCCCTCCAATGACACAAATGAACTTATTGGATGCACAAGGTTGATTAAAAACCCTAATTGGACAAGAATAAGCCTAGGGAGGACGAAAATGACCTAAATGTTCATCCAATGACACAAATGAACTTATTGGATGCACAAGATTGGTTAAAAACCCTAATTGGACAAGAATAAGCCTAGGGAGGACGAAAATGACCTAAATGTTCATCTAATGACACAATTGAACTTATTGGATGCACAAGATTGGTTAAAAACCCTAATTGGACAAGAATAAGCCTAGGGAGGACGAAAATGACCTAAATGTTAATCCAATGACACAAATGAACTTATTGGATGCACAAGATTCCTTAAAACCCTAGTTGGACAAGAATAAGCCTAGGGAGGACGAAAATGACCTAAATGTTCATCCAATGACACAAACACACCTATTGGATGCACAAGATTGGTTAAAAACCCTAATTGGACAAGAATAAGCCTAGGGAGGACGAAAATGACCTAAATGTTCATTCAATGACACAAACACACCTATTGGATGCACAAGATTGTTTAGAAACCCTAATTGGACAAAAATAAGCCTAGGGAGGACGAAAATGACCTAAATGTTCATCCAATGACACAGATGAACATATTGGATGCACAAGATTGGTTAAAAACCCTAATTGGACAACAATAAGCCTAGGGAGGACGAAAATGACCTAAATGTTCATCCAATGACACAATTGAACTTATTGGATGCACAAGATTGGTTAAAAACCCTAATTGGACAAGAATAAGCCTAGGGAGGACGAAAATGACCTAAATGTTCATCCAATGACAAAAACACACCTATTGAATGCACAAGATTGGTTAGAAACCCTAATTGGACAAGAATAAGCCTAGGAAGGACGAAAATGACCTAAATGTTAATCCAATGACACAAATGAACTTATTGGATGCATAAGATTGGTTAAAAACCCTAATTGGACATGAATAAGTCTAGGGAGGACGAAAATAACCTAAATGTTAATCCAATGACACAAATGAACTTATTGGATGCACAAGATTGGTTAAAAACCCTAATTGGACATGAATAAGTCTAGGGAGGACGAAAATAACCTAAATGTTCATCCAATGACACAAATGAACTTATTGGATGCACAAGATTAGTTAAAAACCCTAATTGGACATGAATAAGTCTAGGGAGGACGAAAATAACCTAAATGTTCATCCAATGACACAAATGAACTTATTGGATGCACAAGATTGGTTAAAAACCCTAATTGGACAAGAATAAGCCTAGGGAGGACGAAAATGACCTAAATGTTCATCCAATGACACAAACACACCTATTGGATGCACAAGATTGGTTAGAAACCCTAATTGGACAAGAATAAGCCTAGGAAGGACGAAAATGACCTAAATGTTAATCCAATGACACAAATGAACTTATTGGATGCACAAGAATGGTTAAAAACCCTAATTGGACAAGAATAAGCCTAGGGAGGACAAAAATGACCTAAATGTTCATCCAATGACACAAACACACCTATTGGATGCACAAGATTGGTTAGAAACCCTAATTGGACAAGAATATGCCTAGGGAGGAAGAAAATGACCTAAATGTTCATCCAATGACACAAATGAACTCATTGGATGCACAAGATTGGTTAAAAACCTTAATTGGAAAAGAATAAGCCTAGGGAGGACGAAAATGACCTAAATGTTCATCCAATGACACAAACACACCTATTGGATGCACAAGATTGGTTAGAAACCGTAATTGGACAAGAATAAGCCTAGGGAGGACGAAAATGACCTAAATGTTCATCCAATGACACAAATGAACTTATTGGATGCACAAGATTGGTTAAAAACCCTAATTGGACAAGAATAAGCCTAGGGAGGACGAAAATAACCTAAATGTTCATCAAATGACTAAACACACCTATTGGATGCAAAAGATTGGTTAGAAACCCTAATTGGACAAGAATAAGCCTAGGGAGGACGAAAATGACCTAAATGTTCACCCAATGACACAAATGAACTTATTGGATGCACAAGATTGGTTAAAAACCCTAATTGGACTAGAATAAGCCTAGGGAGGACGAAAATGACCTAAATGTTCATCCAATGACACCAACACACCTATTGGATGCACAAGATTGGTTAAAAACCCTAATTGGACAAGAATAAGCATAGGAAGGACGAAAATGACCTAAATGTTATCCAATGACACAAACACACCTATTGGATGCACATAATTGGTTAGAAACCCTAATTGGACAAGAATAAGCCTAGGGAGAACGAAAACGACCTAAATATTCATCCAATGACAGAAATGAACTTATTGGATGCACAAGATTGCTTAAAACCCTAATTGGACAAGAATAAGACTAGGGAGGACGAAAATGACCTAAATGTTCATCCAATGACACAAACACACCTATTGGATGCACAAGATTGGTTAGAAACCCTAATTGGACAAGAATAAGCCTTGGGAGGACGAAAATGACATAAATGTTCATCCAATGACACAAATGAACTTATTGGACGCACAAGATTGGTTAAAAACCCTAATTGGACAAGAATAAGCCTAGGGAGGACGAAAATGACCTAAATGTTCATCCAATGACACAAATGAACTTATTGGATGCACAAGATTGGTTAAAAACCCTAATTGGACAAGAATAAGCCTAGGGAGGACGAAAATGACCTAAATGTTCATCCAATGACACAAACACACCTATTGGATGCACGTGATTGGTTAAAAACCCTAATTTGACAAGAATAAGCCTAGGGAGGACGAAAATGACCTAAATGTTCATCCAATGACACAAATGAACTTATTTGAGGCACAAGAATGCTTAAAAACCCTAACTGGACAAGAATAAGCCTAGGGAGGACGAAAATGACCTAAATGTTCATCCAATGACACAAATACACCTATTGGATGCACAAGATTGGTTAAAAACCCTAATTGGACAACAATAAGCCTAGGGAGGATGAAAATGACCTAAATGTTCATCTAATGACACAAATGAACTTATTGGATGCACAAGATTGATTAAAAACTCTAATTGGACAAGAATAACCCTAGGGAGGACGAAAATGACCTAAATGTTCATCCAATGACACAAATGAACTTATTGGATGCACAAGATTGCTTAAAACCCTAATTGGACAAGAATAAGCCTAGGGAGGACGAAAATGACCTAAATGTTCATCCAATGACACAAATGAACTTATTGGATGCACAAGATTGCTTAAAAACTCTAATTGGACAAGAATAACCCTAGGGAGGACGAAAATGACCTAAATGTTCATCCAATGACACAAATGAACTTATTGGATGCATAAGATTGCTTAAAACCCTAATTGGACAAGAATAAGACTAGGGAGGACGAAAATGACCTAAATGTTCATCCAATGACACAAACACACCTATTGGATGCACAAGATTGGTTAGAAACCCTAATTGAACAAGAATAAGCCTAGGGAGGACGAAAATGACTTAAATCTTAATCCAATGACACAAATGAACTTATTGGATGCACAAGATTGCTTAAAACCCTAATTAACCAAGAATAAGACTAGGGAGGACGAAAATGACCTAAATGTTCATCCAATGAGACACAAACACACCTATTGGATGCACAAGATTGGTTAGAAACCCTAATTGAACAAGAATAAGCCTAGGGAGGACGAAAATGACTTAAATCTTAATCCAATGACACAAATGAACTTATTGGATGCACAAGATTGCTTAAAACCCTAATTGGACAAGAATAAGACTAGGGAGGACGAAAATGACCTAAATGTTCATCCAATGAGACACAAACACACCTATTGGATGCACAAGATTGGTTAGAAACCCTAATTCGACAAGAATAAGCCTAGGGAGGACGAAAATGATCTAAATGTTCATCCAACGACACAAATGAACTTATTGGATGCACAAGATTGCTTAAAAACCCTAATTGGACAAGAATAAGCCTAGGGAGGACGAAAAACGACCTAAATGTTCATCCAATGACACAAATGAACTTATTGGATGCACAAGATTGCTTAAAACCCTAATTGGACAAGAATAAGCCTAGGGAGGACGAAAATGACCTAAATGTTCATCCAATGACACGAATGAACTTATTGGATGCACAAGAATGCTTAAAAACCTTAATTGGACAAGAATAAGCCTAGGGAGGACGAAAAATGACCTAAAT
>JBBPBR010000683.1:53797-108942 GCA_037974775.1 Cicer pinnatifidum | reverse complement strand
CAATGACACAAATGAACTTATTGGATGCACAAGATTGGTTAGAAACCCTAATTGGACAAGAATAAGCCTAGGGAGGACGAAAATGACCTAAATGTTCATCCAATGACACAAATGAACTTATTGGATGCACAGGATTGCTTAAAACCCTAATTGGACAAGAATAAGACTAGGGAGGACAAAAATGACCTAAATGTTCATCCAATGACACAAACACAAGATTGGTTAGAAACCCTAATTGAACAAGAATAAGCCTAGGGAGGACGAAAATAACTTAAATCTTAATCCAATGACACAAATGAACTTATTGGATGCACAAGATTGCTTTAAACCCTAATTAACCAAGAATAAGACTAGGGAGGACGAAAATGACCTAAATGTTCATCCAATGAGACACAAACACACCTATTGGATGCACAAGAATGGTTAGAAACCGTAATTGGACAAGAATAAGCCTAGGGAGGACGAAAATGATCTAAATGTTCATCCAATGACACAAATGAACTTATTGGATGCACAAGATTGCTTAAAAACCCTAATTGGAAAAGAATAAGCCTAGGGAGGACGAAAATGACCTAAATGTTCATCCAATGACACAAATGAACTTATTGGATGCACAAGATTGGTTAAAAACCCTAATTGGACAAGAATAAGCCTAGGGAGGACGAAAAATGACCTAAATGTTCATCCAATGACACAAATGAACTTATTGGATGCACAAGATTGCTTAAAACCCTAATTGGACAAGAATAAGCCTAGGGAGGACGAAAATGACCTAAATGTTCATCCAATGACACAAATAAACTTATTATATGCAGAAGAATGCTTAAAAACCTTAATTGGACAAGAATAAGCCTAGGGAGGACGAAAAATGACCTAAATGTTCATCCAATGACACAAATGAACTTATTGGATGCACAAGATTGCTTAAAACCCTAATTGGACAAGAATAAGCCTAGGGAGGACGAAAATGACCTAAATGTTCATCCAATGACACAAATGAACTTATTGGATGCACAACATTGGTTAAAAACCCTAATTGGACAAGAATAAGCCTAGGGAGGACGAAAATGACCTAAATGTTCATCCAAGGACACAAATGAACTTATTGGATGCACAAGATTGCTTAAAAACCCTAATTGGACAAGAATAAGCCTAGGGAGGACGAAAAATGACCTAAATGTTCATCCAATGACACAAATGAACTTATTGGATGCACAAGATTGCTTAAAACCCTAATTGGACAAGAATAAGACTAGGGAGGACGAAAATGACCTAAATGTTCATCCAATGACACAAACACACGTATTGGATGCACAATATTGGTTAGAAACCCTAATTGAACAAGAATAATCCTAGGGAGGACGAAAATGACTTAAATCTTAATCCAATGACATAAATGAACTTATTGGATGCACAATATTGCTTTAAACCCTAATTGGACAAGAATAAGACTAGGGAGGATGAAAATGAGCTAAATGTTCATCAAATGACACAAACACACCTATTGGATGCACAAGATTGGTTAAAAACCCTAATTGGACAAGAATAAGCCTAGGGAGGACGAAAATGACCTAAATGTTCATCCAATGACACAAATGAACTTATTGAATGCACAAGATTGCTTAAAAACCCTAATTGGACAACAATAAGCCTTGGGAGGACGAAAATGACCTAAATGTTCATGCAATGACACAAATGAACTTATTGGATGCACAAGATTGGTTAAAAACCCTAATTGGACAAGAATAAGCCTAGGGTGGACGAAAATGACCTAAATGTTTATCCAATGACACAAATGAACTTATTGGATGCACAAGATTGGTTAAAAACCCTAATTGGACAAGAATAAGCCTAGGGAGGACGAAAATGACCTAAATGTTCATCCAATGACACAAACACACCTATTGGATGCACAAGATTGGTTAAAAACCCTAATTGGACAAGAATAAGCCTATGGAGGACGAAAATGACCTAAATGTTCATCCAATGAAACAAACACACCTATTGGATGCACAAGATTGGTTAAAAACCCTAATTATACAAGTATAAGCCTAGCGAGGACGAAAATGACGTAAATGTTCATCCAATGACACAAATGAACTTATTGGATGCACAAGATTGCTTAAAAACCCTAATTGGACAAGAATAAGCCTAGGGAGGACGAAAATGACCTAAATGTTCATCCAATGACACAAATGAACTTATTGGATGCACAAGATTGGTTAAAAACCCTAATTGGACAAGAATAAGCCTGGGGAGGACGAAAATGACATAAATGTTCATCCAATGACACAAACACACCTATTGGATGCACAAGATTGGTTAAAAACCCTAACTTGACAAGAATAAGCCTAGGGAGGACGAAAATGACTTAAATCTTAATCCAATGACACAAATGAACTTATTGGATGCACAAGATTGCTTAAAACCCTAATTGGATAAGAATAAGCCTTGGGAGGTTGAAAATGACCTAAATGTTCATCAAATGACACAAACACACACCTAATTGATGCACAAGATTGGCTTAAAACCCTAATTGGACAAGAATAAGACTAGGGAGGACGAAAATGACCTAAATGTTCATCCAATGACACAAATGAACTTATTGGATGCACAAGATTGCTTAAAACCCTAATTGGACAAGAATAAGACTAGGGAGGACGAAAATGACCTAAATGTTCATCCAATGACACAAACACACCTATTGGATGCAAAAGATTAGTTAGAAACCCTAATTGGACAAGAATAAGCCTAGGGAGGACGAAAATGACCTAAATCTTCATCCAATGACACAAATGAACTTTTTGGATGCACAAGATTGCTTAAAAACCCTAATTGGACAAGAATAAGCCTAGGGAGGACGAAAATGACATAAATGTTCATCCAATGACACAAATGAACTTATTGGATGCACAAGATTAGTTAAAAACACTAATTGGACAAGAATAAGACTAGGGAGGACGAAAATGACCTAAATGTTCATCCAATGACACAAACACACCTATTGGATGCACAAGATTGGTTAAAAACCCTAATTGGACAATAATAAGCCTACGGAGGATGAAAATGACCTAAATGTTCATCTAATGACACAAACACACCTATTGGATGCACAAGATTGGTTAAAAACCCTAATTGCACAAAACTAAGCCTAGGGAGGACGAAAATGACCTAAATGTTCATCCAATGACACAAATGAACTTATTGGATACACAAGATTGCTTAAAACCCTAATAGGACAAGAATAAGACTAGGGAGGACGAAAATGACCTAAATGTTCATCCAATGACACAAATGAACTTATTGGATGCACAAGATTGGTTAAAAACCCTAATTGGACAAGAATAAGCCTTGGGAGGACGAAAATGACCTAAATGTTCATCCAATGACACAAATGAACTTATTTGATGCACAAGATTGGTTAAAAACCCTAATTGGACAAGAATAAGCCTAGGGAGGACGAAAATGACCTAAATGTTCATCCAATGACACAAATGAACTTATTGGATGCACAAGATTGCTTAAAACCCTAATTGGACAAGAATAAGACTAGGGAGGACGAAAATGACCTAAATGTTCATCCAATGACACAAACACACCTATTGGATCCACAAGATTGGTTAGAAACCCTAATTGAACAAGAATAAGCCTAGGGAGGACGAAAATGACCTAAATGTTCATCCAATGACACAAATGAACTTATTGGATGCACAAGATTGGTTAAAAACCCTAATTGGACAAGAATAAGCCTAGGGAGGACGAAAATGACCTAAATGTTCATCCAATGACACAAATGAACTTATTGGATGCACAAGATTGGTTAAAAACCCTAATTGGACAAGAATAAGCCTAGGGAGGACGAGAATGACCTAAATGTTCGTCCAATGACACAAACACACCTATTGGATGCACAAGATAGCATAAAACCCTAATTGGACAAGAATAAGACTAGGGAGGACGAAAATGACCTAAATGTTCATCCAATGACACAAATGAACTTATTGGATGCACAAGGTTGGGTAAAAACCCTAATTGGACAAGAATAAGCATAGGGAGGACGAAAATGACCTAAATGTTCATCCAATGACACAAACCCACATATTGGATGCACAGGATTGCTTAAAACCTTAATTGGACAAGAATAAGACTAGGGAGGACGAAAATGACCTAAATGTTCATCCAATGACACAAATGAACTTATTGGATGCACAAGATTGGTTAAAAACCCTAATCGGACAAGAATAAGGCTAGGGAGGATGAAAATGACCTAAATGTTCGTCCAATGACACAAACACACCTATTGGATGCACAAGATTGCATAAAAACCCTAATTGGACAAGAATAAGACTAGGGAGGACGAAAATGACCTAAATGTTCCTCCATTGACACAAACACACCTATTGGATGCACAAGATTGGTTAAAAACCCTAATTGGACAAGAATAAGCCTAGGGAGGACGAAAATGACCTAAATGTTCATCCAATGACACAAATGAACTTATTGGATGCACAAGATTGCTTATAAACCCTAATTGGACAAGAATAAGCCTAGGGAGGACGAAAATGACCTAAATGTTCATCCAATGACACAAATGAACTTATTGGATGCACAAGATTGGTTAAAAACCCTAATTGGACAACAATAAGCCTTGGGAGGACGAAAATGAGCTAAATGTTCATCCAATGATACAAATACACCTATTGGATGCAAAAGATTGGTTAGAAACCCTAATTTCGCAAGAATAAGCCTAGGGAGGACGAAAATGACCTAAATGTTCATCCATTGACACAAACACACCTATTGGATGCACAAGATTGGTTAAAAACCCTAATTGGACAAGAATAAGCCTAGGGAGGACGAAAATGACCTAAATGTTCATCCAATGACACAAATGATCTTATTGGATGCACAAGATTGGTTAAAAACCCTAATTGGACAAGAATAAGCCTAGGGTGGACGAAAATGACCTAAATGTTTATCCAATGACACAAATGAACTTATTGGATGCACAAGATTGTTTAAAACCCCTAATTGGACAAGAATAAGCCTAGGGAGGACGAAAATGACCTAAATGTTCATCCAATGACACAAACACACCTATTGGATGCACAAGATAGGTAAGAAACCCTAATTGAACAAGAATAAGCCTAGGGAGGACGAAAATGACCTAAATGTTCATCCAATGACACAAATGAACTTATTGGATGCACAAGATTGCTTAAAAACCCTAATTGGACAAGAATAAGCCTAGGGAGGACGAAAATGACCTAAATGTTCATCCAATGACACAAATGAACTTATTGGATGCACAAGATTGCTTAAAACCCTAATTGGACAAGAATAAGACTAGGGAGGACGAAAATGACCTAAATGTTCATCCAATGACACAAACACACCTATTGGATGCACAAGATTGGTTAGAAACCCTAATTGAACAAGAATAAGCCTAGGGAGGACGAAAATGACTTAAATCTTAATCCAATGACACAAATGAACTTATTGGATGCACAAGATTGCTTTAAACCCTAATTGGACAAGAATAAGACTAGGGAGGACGAAAATGACCTAAATGTTCATCCAATGAGACACAAACACACCTATTGGATGCACAAGATAGGTTAGAAACCCTAATTGGACAAGAATAAGCCTAGGGAAGACGAAAATGATCTAAATGTTCATCCAATGACACAAATGAACTTATTGGATGCACAAGATTGTTTAAAAACCCTAATTGGACAAGAATAAGCCTAGGGAGGACGAAAATGACCTAAATGTTCATCCAATGACACAAATGAACTTATTGGATGCACAAGATTGGTTAAAAACCCTAATTGGACAAGAATAAGCCTTGGGAGGACGAAAATGACCTAAATGTTCATCCAATGACACAAATGAACTTATTGGATGCACAAGATTTGTTAAAAACCCTAATTGGACAAGAATTAGCCTAGGGAGGACGAAAAATGACCTAAATGTTCATCCAATGACACAAATGAACTTATTGGATGCACAAGATTGCTTAAAACCCTAATTGGACAAGAATAAGCCTAGGAAGGACGAAAATGACCTAAATGTTCATCCAATGACACAAATGAACTTATTGGATGCACAAGAATGCTTAAAAACCTTAATTGGACAAGAATAAGCCTAGGGAGGACGAAATATGACCTAAATGTTCATCCAATGACACAAATGAACTTATTGGATGCACAAGATTGCTTAAAACCCTAATTGGACAAGAATAAGACTAGGGAGGACGAAAATGACCTAAATGTTCATCCAATGACACAAACACACCTATTGGATGCACAAGATTGGTTAGAAACCCTAATTGAACAAGAATAAGCCTAGGGAGGACGAAAATGACTTAAATCTTAATCCAATGACACAAATGAACTTATTGGATGCACAAGATTGCTTAAAACCCTAATTAACCAAGAATAAGACTAGGGAGGACGAAAATGACCTAAATGTTCATCCAATGAGACACAAACACACCTATTGGATGCACAAGAATTGTTAGAAACCCTAATTGGACAACAATAAGCCTAGGGAGGACGAAAATGATCTAAATGTTCATCCAATGACACAAATGAACTTATTGGATGCACAAGATAGCTTAAAACCCTAATTGGACAAGAATAAGCCTAGGGATGACGAAAATGACCTAAATGTTCATCCAATGACACAAATGAACTTATTGGATGCACAAGAATGCTTAAAAACCTTAATTGGACAAGAATAAGCCTAGGGAGGACGAAAAATGACGTAAATGTTCATCCAATGACACAAATGAACTTATTGGATGCACAAGATTGCTTAAAACCCTAATTGGACAAGAATAAGACTAGGGAGGACGAAAATGACCTAAATGTTCATCCAATGACACAAACACACCTATTGGATGCACAAGATTGGTTAGAAACACGAATTGAACAAGAATAAGCCTAGGGAGGACGAAAATGACTTAAATCTTAATCCAATGACACAAATGAACTTATTGGATGCACAAGATTGCTTAAAACCCTAATTAACCAAGAATAAGACTAGAGAGGACGAAAATGACCTAAATGTCCATCCAATGAGACACAAACACACCTATTGGATGCACAAGAATGGTTAGAAACCCTAATTGGACAAAAATAAGCCTAGGGAGGACGAAAATGATCTAAATGTTCATCCAATGACACAAATGAACTTATTGGATGCACAGGATTGCTTAAAAACCCTAATTGGACAAGAATAAGCCTAGGGAGGACGAAAATGACCTAAATGTTCATCCAATGACACAAATGAACTTATTGGATGCACAACATTGGTTAAAAACCCTAATTGGACAAGAATAAGCCTTGGGAGGACGAAAATGACCTAAATGTTCATCCAATGACACAAATGAACTTATTGGATGCACAAGATTGGTTAAAAACCCTAATTGGACAAGAATTAGCCTAGGGTGGGCGAAAATGACCTAAATGTTTATCCAATGACACAAATGAACTTATTGGATGCACAAGATTGGTTAAAAACCCTAGTTGGACAAGAATAAGCCTAGGGAGGACGAAAATGACCTAAATGTTCATCCAATGACACAAACACACCTATTGGATGCACAAGATTGGTTAAAAACCTTAATTGCACAAGAATAAGCCTAGGGAGAACTAAATGACCTATGTGTTCATCCAATGACACAAATGAACTTATTGGATGCACAAGATTGCTTAAAAACCCTAATTGGACAAGAATAAGCCTAGGGAGGACGAAAATGACCTAAATGTTCATCCAATGACCGAAATACACCTATTGGATGCACAAGATTGGTTAGAAACCCTAATTGGACAAGAATAAGCCTAGGGAGGACGAAAATGACCTAATTGTTCATTCAATGACACAAATGAACTTATTGGATGCACAAGATTGGTTAGAAACCCTAATTGGACAAGAATAAGCCTAGGGAGGACGAAAATGACCTAAATGTTCATCCAATGACACAAATGAACTTATTGGATGCACATGATTGCTTAAAACCCTAATTGGACAAGAATAAGACTAGGGAGGACGAAAATGACCTAAATGTTCATCCAATGACACAAACACAAGATTGGTTAGAAACCCTAATTGAACAAGAATAAGCCTAGGGAGGATGAAAATGACTTAAATCTTAATCCAATGACACAAATGAACTTATTGGATGCACAAGATTGCTTTAAACCCTAATTAACCAAGAATAAGACTAGGGAGGACGAAAATGACCTAAATGTTCATCCAATGAGACACAAACACACCTATTGGATGCACAAGAATGGTTAGAAACCCTAATTGGACAAGAATAAGCCTAGGGAGGACGAAAATGATCTAAATGTTCATCCAATGACACAAATGAACTTATTGGATGCACAAGATTGCTTAAAAACCCTAATTGGAAAAGAATAAGCCTAGGGAGGACGAAAATGACCTAAATGTTCATCCAATGACACAAATAAACTTATTGGATGCACAAGATTGGTTAAAAACCCTAATTGGACAAGAATAAGCCTAGGGAGGACGAAAAATGACCTAAATGTTCATCCAATGACACAAATGAACTTATTGGATGCACAAGATTGGTTAAAAACCCTAATTGGACAAGAATAAGCCTAGGGAGGACGAAAATGACCTAAATGTTCATCCAATGACACAAATGAACTTATTGGATGCACAAGATTGGTTAAAATCCCTAATTGGACAAGAATAAGCCTAGGGAGGACGAAAATGACCTAAATGTTCATCTAATGACACAAACACACCTATTGGATGCACAAGATTTGTTAAAAACCCTAATTGGACAAGAATAAGACTAGGGAGGACGAAAATGACCTAAATGTTCCTCCAATGACACAAATGAACTTATTGGATGCACAAGATTGGTTAAAAACCCTAATTGGACAAGAATAAGCCTAGGGAGGACGAAAATGACCTAAATGTTCATCCAATGACACAAATGAACTTATTGGATGCACAAGATTGGTTAAAAACCCTAATTGGACAAGAATAAGCCTAGCGAGGGCGAAAATGACCTAAATGTTCGTCCAATGACACAAACACACCTATTGGATGCACAAGATTGCATAAAAACCCTAGTTGGACAAGAATAAGACTAGGGAGGACGAAAATGACCTAAATGTTCATCCAATGACACAAACACACCTATTGGATGCACAAGATTGGTTAAAAACCCTAATTGGACAAGAATAAGCCTAGGGAGGACGAAAAATGACCTAAATGTTCATCCAATGACACAAATGAACTTATTGGATGCACAAGATTGCTTAAAACCCTAATTGGACAAGAATAAGCCTAGGGAGGACGAAAATGACTTAAATCTTAATCCAATGACACAAATGAACTTATTGGATGCACAAGATTGGTTAAAAACCCTAATTGGACAAGAATAAGCCTAGGGAGGACGAAAAATGACCTAAATGTTCATCCAATGACACAAATGAACTTATTGGATGCACAAGATTGCTTAAAACCCTAATTGGACAAGAATAAGCCTAGGGAGGACGAAAATGACCTAAATGTTCATCCAATGACACAAATGAACTTATTGGATGCACAGGATTGCTTAAAATCCTAATTGGACAAGAATAAGACTAGGGAGGACGAAAATGACCTAAATGTTCATCCAATGACACAAACACCCCAATTGGATGCACAAGATTGGTTAGAAACCCTAATTGAACAAGAATAAGCCTAGGGAGGACGAAAATGACTTAAATCTTAATCCAATGACACAAATGAACTTATTGGATGCACAAGATTGCTTTAAACCCTAATTGGACAAGAATAAGACTAGGGAGGATGAAAATGACCTAAATGTTCATCAAATGACACAAACACACCTATTGGATGCACAAGATTGGTTAAAAACCCTAATTGGACAACAATAAGCCTAGGGAGAATGAAAATGACCTAAATGTTCATCTAATGACACAAACACACCTATTGGATGCACAAGATTGGTTAAAAACCCTAATTGCACAAAACTAAGCCTAGTGAGGACGAAAATAACCTAAATGTTCATCCAATGACACAAATGAACTTATTGGATGCACAAGATTGCTTAAAACCCTAATTGGACAAGAATAAGACTAGGGAGGACGAAAATGACCTAAATGTTCATCCAATGACACAAACACACCTATTGGATGCACAAGATTAATTAGAAACCCTAATTGAACAAGAATAAGCCTAGGGAGGACGAAAATGACCTAAATGTTCATCCAATGACACAAATGAACTTATTGGATGCACAAGATTGCTTAAAAACCCTAATTGGACAAGAATAAGCCTAGGGAGGACGAAAATGACCTAAATGTTCATCCAATGACACAAATGAACTTATTGGATGCACAAGATTGGTTAAAAACCCTAATTGGACATGAATAAGCCTTGGGAGGACGAAAATGACCAAAATGTTCATCCAATGACACAAATGAACTTATTGGATGCACAAGATTGGTTAAAAACCCTAATTGGACAAGAATAAGCCTAGGGAGGACGAAAAATGACCTAAATGTTCATCCAATGACACAAATGAACTTATTGGATGCACAAGATTGCTTAAAAACCCTAATTGGACAAGAATAAGCCTAGGGAGGACGAAAATGACCTAAATGTTCATCCAATGACACAAATGAACTTATTGGATGCACAAGATTGGTTAGAAACCCTAATGGGACAAGAATAAGCCTAGGGAGGACGAAAGTAACCTAAATGTTCATCCAATGACACAAACACACCTATTGGATGCACAAGATTGGTTAGAAACCCTAATTGGACAAGAATAAGCCTAGGGAGGACGAAAATGACCTAAATGTTCATCCAATGACACAAATGAACTTAATGGATGCACAAGATTGGTTAAAAACCCTAATTGGACAAGAATAAGCCAGGGGGAAAGAAAAGGACCTAAATGTACATCCAATGACACAAATGAACTTATTGGATGCACAAGATTGGTTAAAAACCCTAATTGGACAAGAATAAGCCTAGGGAGGACGAAAATGACCTAAATGTTCATCCAATGACACAAATGAACTTATTGGATGCACAAGATTGGTTAAAAACCCTAATTGGACAAGAATAAGCCTAGGGAGGACGAAAATGACCTAAATGTTCATCCAATGACACAAATATACTTATTGGATGCACAAGATTGGTTAAAAACCCTAATTGGACAAGAATAAGCCTAGGGAGGACGAAAATGACCTAAATGTTCATCCAATGACACAAATGAACTTATTGGATGCACAAGATTGGTTAAAAACCCTAATTGGACAAGAATAAGCCTAGGGAGGACGAAAATGACCTAAATGTTCATCCAATGACACAAATGAACTTATTGGAAGCACAAGATTGGTTAAAAACACTAATTGGACAAAAATAAGCCTAGGGAGGACGAAAATGACCTAAATAATCATCCAATGACACAAATGAACTTATTGGATGCACAAGATTGGTTAAAAACCCTAATTGGACAAGAATAAGCCTAGGGAGGACGAAAATGACCTAAATGTTCGTCCAATGACACAAACACACCTATTGGATGCACAAGATTGCATAAAAACATTAATTGGACAAGAATAAGCCTAGGGAGGACGAAAATGACCTAAATGTTCATCAAATGACACAAATGAACTTATTGGATGCACAAGATTGGTTAAAAACGCTAATTGGACAAGAATAAGCCTAGGGAGGACGAAAATGACCTAAATGTTCATCCAATGACACAAATGAACTTATTGGATGCACAAGATTGGTTAAAAACCCTAATTGGACAAGAATAAGCCTAGGGAGGACGAAAATGACCTAAATGTTCGTCCAATGACACAAATGAACTTATTGGATGCACAAGATTGGTTAAAAACCCTAATTGGACAAGAATAAGCCTAGGGTAGACGAAAATGACCTAATTGTTCATCCAATGACACAAATGAACTTATTGGATGCACAAGATTGGTTAAAAACCCTAATTGGACAAGAATAAGCCTAGGGAGGACGAAAATGACCTAAATGTTCATCCAATGACACAAACACACCAATTGGATGCACAAGATTGGTTAAAAACCTTAATTGGACTAGAATAAGCCTAGGGAGGACGAAAATGACCTAAATGTTCATCCAATGACACAAATGAACTTATTGGATGCACAAGATTGCTTAAAAACCCTAATTGGACAAGAATAAGCCTAGGGAGGACGAAAATGACCTAAATGTTCATTCAATGACACAAATGAACTTATTGGATGCACAAGATTGGTTAGAAACCCTAATTGGACAAGAATAAGCCTAGGGAGGACGAAAATGACTTAAATCTTAATCCAATGACACAAATGAACTTATTGGATGCACAAGATTGCTTTAAACCCTAATTAACCAAGAATAAGACTAGGGAGGACGAAAATGACCTAAATGTTCATCCAATGAGACACAAACACACCTATTGGATGCACAAGAATGATTAGAAACCCTAATTGGACAAGAATAAGCCTACGGAGGACGAAAATGATCTAAATGTTCATCCAATGACACAAATGAACTTATTGGATGCACAAGATTGCTTGAAAACCCTAATTGGACAAGAATAAGCCTAGGGAGGACGAAAATGACCTAAATGTTCATCCAATGACACAAATGAACTTATTGGATGCACAAGATTGGTTAAAAACCCTAATCGGACAAGAATAAGCCTTGGGAGGACGAAAATGACCTAAATGTTCATCCAATGACACAAATGAACTTATTGGATGCACAAGATTGGTTAAAAACCCTAATTGGACAAGAATAAGCCTAGGGTGGGCGAAAATGACCTAAATGTTTATCCAATGACACAAATGAACTTATTGGATGCACAAGATTGGTTAAAAACCCTAGTTGGACAAGAATAAGCCTAGGGAGGACGAAAATGACCTAAATGTTCATCCAATGACACAAACACACCTATTGGATGCACAAGATTGGTTAAAAACCTTAATTGCACAAGAATAAGCCTAGGGAGAACTAAATGACCTAAGTGTTCATCCAATGACACAAATGAACTTATTGGATGCACAAGATTGCTTAAAAACCCTAATTGGACAAGAATAAGCCTAGGGAGGACGAAAATGACCTAAATGTTCATCCAATGACCGAAATACACCTATTGGATGCACAAGATTGGTTAGAAACCCTAATTGGACAAGAATAAGCCTAGGGAGGACGAAAATGACCTAAATGTTCATTCAATGACACAAATCAACTTATTGGATGCACAAGATTGGTTAGAAACCCTAATTGGACAAGAATAAGCCTAGGGAGGACGAAAATGACCTAAATGTTCATCCAATGACACAAATGAACTTATTGGATGCACATGATTGCTTAAAACCCTAATTGGACAAGAATAAGACTAGGGAGGACGAAAATGACCTAAATGTTCATCCAATGACACAAACACAAGATTGGTTAGAAACCCTAATTGAACAAGAATAATTAACCAATGACACAAATGAACTTATTGGATGCACAAGATTGCTTTAAACCCTAATTAACCAAGAATAAGACTAGGGAGGACGAAAATGACCTAAATGTTCATCCAATGAGACACAAACACACCTATTGGATGCACAAGAATGGTTAGAAACCCTAATTGGACAAGAATAAGCCTAGGGAGGACGAAAATGACCTAAATGTTCATCCAATGACACAAATGAACTTATTGGATGCACAAGATTGCTTAAAAACCCTAATTGGAAAAGAATAAGCCTAGGGAGGACGAAAATGACCTAAATGTTCATCCAATGACACAAATGAACTTATTGGATGCACAAGATTGGTTAAAAACCCTAATTGGACAAGAATAAGCCTAGGGAGGACGAAAAATGACCTAAATGTTCATCCAATGACACAAATGAACTTATTGGATGCACAAGATTGCTTAAAACCCTAATTGGACAAGAATAAGCCTAGGGAGGACGAAAATGACCTAAATGTTCATCCAATGACACAAATAAACTTATTATATGCAGAAGAATGCTTAAAAACCTTAATTGGACAAGAATAAGCCTAGGGAGGACGAAAAATGACCTAAATGTTCATCCAATGACACAAATGAACTTATTGGATGCACAAGATTGCTTAAAACCCTAATTGGACAAGAATAAGACTAGGGAGGACGAAAATGACCTAAATGTTCATCCAATGACACAAACACACCTATTGGATGCACAAGATTGGTTAGAAACCCTAATTGAACAAGAATAAGCCTAGGGAGGACGAAAATGACTTAAATCTTAATCCAATGATACAAACGAACTTATTGGATGCACAAGATTGCTTAAAACCCTAATTAACCAAGAATAAGACTAGGGAGGACGAAAATGACCTAAATGTTCATCCAATGAGACACAAACACACCTATTGGATGCACAAGAATGGTTAGAAACCCTAATTGGACAAGAATAAGCCTAGGGAGGACGAAAATGATCTAAATGTTCATCCAATGACACAAATGAACTTATTGGATGCACAAGATTGCTTAAAAACCCTAATTGGACAAGAATAAGCCTAGGGAGGACGAAAATGACCTAAATGTTCATCCAATGACACAAATGAACTTATTGGATGCACAAGATTGGTTAAAAACCCTTATTGGACAAGAATAAGCCTTGGGAGGACGAAAATGACCTACATGTTCATCCAATGACACAAATGAACTTATTGGATGCACAAGATTGGTTAAAAACCCTAATTGGACAAGAATTAGCCTAGGGTGGGCGAAAATGACCTAAATGTTTATCCAATGACACAAATGAACTTATTGGATGCACAAGATTGGTTAAAAACCCTAATTGGACAAGAATAAGCCTAGGGAGGACGAAAATGACCTAAATGTTCATCCAATGACACAAATGAACTTATTGGATGCACAAGATTGGTTAAAAACCCTAATTGGACAAGAATAAGCCTGGGGAGGACGAAAATGACCTAAATGTTCATCCCATGACACAAATGAACTTATTGGATGCACAAGATTGGTTAGAAACCGTAATTGGACAAGAATAAACCTAGGGTGGACGAAAATGACCTAAATGTTTATCCAATGACACAAATGAACTTATTGGATGCACAAGATTGGTTAAAAACCCTAATTGGACAAGAATAAGCCTAGGGAGGACGAAAATGACCTAAATGTTCATCCAATGACACAAATGAACTTATTGGATGCACAAGATTGGTTAAAAACCCTAATTGGACAAGAATAAGCCTAGGGAGGACGAAAATGACCTAAATGTTCATCCAATGACACAAATGAACTTATTGGATGCACAAGATTGGTTAAAAACCCTAATTGGACAAGAATAAGACTAGGGAGGACGAAAATGACCCAAATGTTCATCCAATGACAAAAATGAACTTATTGGATGCACAAGATTGGTTAAAAACCCTAATTGGACAAGAATAAGCATAGTGAGAACGAAAATGACCTAAATGTTCGTCCAATGACACAAACCCACATATTGGATGCACAAGATTGCTTAAAACCCTAATTCGATAAGAATAAGACTAGGGAGGACGAAAATGACCTAAATGTTCATCTAATGACACAAATGAACTTATTGGATGCACAAGATTGGTTAAAAACCCTAATTGGACAAGAATAAGACTAGGGAGGACGAAAATGACCTAAATGTTCATCCAATGACACAAATGAACTTATTGGATGCACAAGATTGGTTAAAAACCCTAATTGGACAAGAATAAGCCTAGGGAGGACGAAAATGACCTAAATGTTCATCCAATGACACAAATGAACTTATTGAATGCACAAGATTGGTTAAAAATCCTAATTGGACAAGAATAAGCCTAAGGAGGACGAAAATGACCTAAATGTTCATCCAATGACACAAATGAACTTATTGGATGCACAAGATTGCTTAAAACCCTAATTGGACAAGAATAAGACTAGGGAGGACGAAAATGACCTAAATGTTCATCCAATGACACAAACACACCTATTGGATGCACAAGATTGGTTAGAGACCCTAATTGAACAAGAATAAGCCTAGGGAGGACGAAAATGACTTAAATCTTAATCCAATGACACAAATGAACTTATTGGATGCACAAGATTGCTTAAAACCCTAATTGGACAAGAATAAGACTAGGGAGGACGAAAATGACGTAAATGTTCATCCAATGACACAAACACACCTATTGGATGCACAAGATTGGTTAAAAACCATAATTGGACAACAATAAGCCTAGGGAGGATGAAAATGACCTAAAGGTTCATCTAATGACACAAACACACCTATTGGATGCACAAGATTGGTTAAAAACCCTAATTGCACAAAACTAAGCCTAGTGAGGAGGAAAATAACCTAAATGTTCATCCAATGACACAAATGAACTTATTGGATGCACAAGATTGCTTAAAACCCTAATTGGACAAGAATAAGACTAGGGAGGACGAAAATGACCTAAATGTTCATCCAATGACACAAACACACCTATTGGATGCACAAGATTGTTTAGAAACCCTAATTGAACAAGAATAAGCCTAGGGAGGACGAAAATGACCTAAATGTTCATCCAATGAAACAAATGAACTTATTGGATTCACAAGATTGCTTAAAAACCGTAATTGGACAAGAATAATCTTAGGGAGGACGAAAATGACCTAAATGTTCATCCAATGACACAAATGATCTTATTGGATGCACAAGATTGGTTAAAAACCCTAATTGGACAAGAATAAGCCTTGGGAGGACGAAAATGACCTAAATGTTCATCCAATGACACAAATGAACTTATTGGACGCACAAAATTGGTTAAAAACCCTAATTGGACAAGAATAAGCCTAGGGTGGACGAAAATGACCTAAATGTTTATCCAATGACACAAATGAACTTATTGGATGCACAAGATTGGTTAAAAACCATAATTGGACAAGAATAAGCCTAGGGAGGACGAAAATGACCTAAATGTTCATCCAATGACACAAACACACCTATTGGATGCACAAGATTGGTTAAAAACCCTAATTGGACAAGAATAAGCCTAGGGAGGACGAAAATGACCGAAATGTTAATCCAATGACACAAATGAACTTATTGGATGCACAAGATTGGTTAAAAACCCTAATTGGACAAGAATAAGCCTAGGGAGGACGAAAATGACCTAAATGTTCATCCAATGACACAAATGAACTTATTGGATGCACAAGATTGGTTAAAAACCCAAATTAGACAAGAATAAGCCTAGGGAGGACGAAAATGACCTAAATGTTCATCCAATGACACAAATGAACTTATTGGATGCACAAGATTGGTTAAAAACCCTAATTGGACAAGAATAAGCCTAGGGAGGACGAAAATGACCTAAATGTTCATCCAATGACACAAATGAACTTATTGGATGCACAAGATTGGTTAAAAACCCTAATTAGACAAGAATACGGCTAGGGAGGACGAAAATGACCTAAATGTTCATCCAATGACACAAATGAACTTATTGGATGCACAAGATTGGTTAAAAACCCTAATTGGACAAGAATAAGCCTAGGGAGGACGAAAATGACCTAAATGTTCATCCAATGACACAAATGAACTTATTGGATGCACAAGATTGGTTAAAAACCCTAGTTGGACAAGAATAAGCCTAGGGAGGACGAAAATAACCTAAATGTTCATCAAATGACTAAACACACCTATTGGATGCACAAGATTGGTTAGAAACCCTAATTGGACAAGAATAAGCCTAGGGAGGACGAAAATGACCTAAATGTTCATCCAATGACACAAACACACCTATTGGATGCATAAGATTGGTTAAAAACCCTAATTGGACAAGAATAAGCATAGGGAGGACGAAAATGACCTAAATGTTCATCCAATGACACAAATGAACTTATTGGATGCACAAGATTGGTTAAAAACCCTAATTGGACAAGAATAAGCCTAGGGAGGACGAAAATGACCTAAATGTTCATCCAATGACACAAATACACCTATTGGATGCACAAGATTGGTTAGAAACCCTAATTGGACAAGAATAAGCCTAGGGAGGGTGAAAATGACCTAAATAGTAATCCAATGACACAAATGAACTTATTGGATGCACAAGATTGGTTAAAAACCCTAATTGGACAAGAATAAGCTTAGTGAGGACGAAAATGACCTAAATGTTCATCCAATGACACAAACACACCTATTGGATGCACAAGATTGGTTAAAAACCCTAATTGTACAAGAATAAGCATAGGGAGGACGAAAATGACCTAAATGTTCATCCAATGACACAAACACACCTATTCGATGCACAAGATTGGTTAGAAACCCTAATTGGACAAGAATAAGCCTAGGGAGGACGAAAATGTCCTAAATGTTCATCCAATGACACAAACACACTTATTGGATGCACAAGATTGGTTAAAAACTCTAATTGGACAAGAATAAGCCTAGGGACGACGAAAATGACCTAAATGTTAATTCGATGACACATATGAACTTATTGGATGCACAAGATTGGTTAAAAACCGTAATTGGACAAGAATAAGCCTAGGGTGGACGAAAATGACCTAATTGTTCATCCAACGACACAAATGAACATATTGGTTGCACATGATTGGTTAAAAACCCTAATTGGACAAGAATAAGCTTAGGGAGGACGAAAATGACCTAAATGTTAATCCAATGACACAAATGAACTTATTGGATGCACAAGATTGCTTAAAACCCTAATTGGACAAGAATATGCCTAGGGAGGACGATAATGACCTAAATGTTCATCCAATGAAACAAACAAACCTATTGGATGCACAAGATTGTTAAGAAACCCTAATTGGACAAGAATAAGCTTAGGGAGGACGAAAATGACCTAAATGTTCATCCAATGACACAAATGAACTTATTGGATGCACAAGATTGGTTAAAAACCCTAATTGGACAAGAATAAGCCTAGGGAGGACGAAAATGACCTAAATGTTCATCCAATGACACAATTGAACTTATTGGATGCACAAGATTTGTTAAAAATCCTAATGGGACAAGAATAAGCCTAGGGAGGACGAAAAAGACCTAAATGTTCATCCAATGTCACAAACACACCTATTGGATGCACAAGATTGATTAGAAACCCTAATTGGACAAGAATAAGCCTAGGGAGGACGAAAATGACCTAAATGTTCATCCAATGACACAAATGAACTTATTGGATGCACAAGATTGGTTAAAAACCCTAATTGGACAAGAATAAGCCTAGGGAGGACGAAAATGACCTAAATGTTCATCCAATGACACAAACACACCTATTGGATGCACAAGATTGGTTAAAAACCCTAATTGGACAAGAATAAGCCTAGGGAGGACGAAAATGACCTAAATGTCCATCCAATGACACAAATACACCTATTGGATGCAGAAGATTCGTTAGAAACCCTAATTGGACAAGAATAAGCCTAGGGAGGACGAAACTGACCTAAATGTTCATCCAATGACACAAACACACCTATTGGATGCACAAGATTGGTTAAAAACACTAATTGGACAAGAATAAGCCTAGGGAGGACGAAAATGACCTAAATGTTCATCCAATGACACAAATGAACTTATTGGAAGCACAAGATTGGTTAAAAACCCTAATTGGACAAGAATAAGCCTAGGGAGGACGAAAATGACCTAAATGTTCATCCAATGACACAAATGAACTTATTGGATGCACAAGATTGCTTAAAAACCCTAATTGGACAAGAATAAGCCTAGGGAGGACGAAAATGACCTAAATGTCCATCCAATGACACAAATACACCTATTGGATGCACAAGATTCGTTAGAAACCCTAATTGGACAAGAATAAGCCTAGGGAGGACGAAACTGACCTAAATGTGCATCCAATGACACAAACACACCTATTGGATGCACAAGATTGGTTAAAAACGCTAATTGGACAAGAATAAGCCTAGGGAGGACGAAAATGACCTAAATGTTCATCCAATGACACAAATGAACTTATTGGATGCACAAGATTGGTTAAAAACCCTAATTGGACAAGAATAAGCCTAGGGAGGACGAAAATGACCTAAATGTTCATCCAATGACACAAATGAACTTATTGGATGCACAAGATTGCTTAAAAACCCTAATTGGACAAGAATAAGCCTAGGGAGGACGAAAATGACCTAAATGTTCATCCAATGACCCAAATACACCTATTGGATGCACAAGATTGGTTAGAAACCCTAATTGGACAAGAGTAAGCCTAGGGAGGACGAAAATGACCTAAATGTTCATTCAATGACACAAATGAACTTATTGGATGCACAAGATTGGTTAGAAACCCTAATTGGACAAGAATAAGCCTAGGGAGGACGAAAATGACTTAAATCTTAATCCAATGACACAAATGAACTTATTGGATGCACAAGATTGCTTTAAACCCTAATTAACCAAGAATAAGACTAGGGAGGACGAAAATGACCTAAATGTTCATCCAATGAGACACAAACACACCTATTGGATGCACAACAATGGTTAGAAACCCTAATTGGACAAGAATAAGCCTAGGGAGGACGAAAATGATCTAAATGTTCATCCAATGACACAAATGAACTTATTGGATGCACAAGATTGCTTAAAAACCCTAATTGGACAAGAATTAGCCTAGGGAGGACGAAAATGACCTAAATGTTCATCCAATGACACAAATGAACTTATTGGATGCACAAGATTGGTTAAAAACCCTAATTGGACAAGAATAAGCCTAGGGAGGACGAAAATGACCTAAATGTTCATCCAATGACACAAACACACCTATTGGATGCACAAGATTGGTTAAAAGCCTTAAATGGACAAGAATAAGCCTAGGGAGAACTAAATGACCTAAATGTTCATCCAATGACACAAATGAACTTATTGGATGCACAAGATTGCTTAAAAACCCTAATTGGACAAGAATAAGCCTAGGGAGGACGAAAATGACCTAAATGTTCATCCAATGACCCAAATACACCTATTGGATGCACAAGATTGGTTAGAAACCCTAAATTGACAAGAATAAGCCTAGGGAGGACGAAAATGACCTAAATGTTCATTCAATGACACAAATGAACTTATTGGATGCACAAGATTGGTTAGAAACCCTAATTGGACAAGAATAAGCCTAGGGAGGACGAAAATGACCTAAATGTTCATCCAATGACACAAATGAACTTATTGGATGCACAGGATTGCTTAAAACCCTAATTGGACAAGAATAAGACTAGGGAGGACGAAAAGGACCTAAATGTTCATCCAATGACACAAACACAAGATTGGTTAGAAACCCTAATTGAACAAGAATAAGCCTAGGGAGGACGAAAATGACTTAAATCTTAATCCAATGACACAAATGAACTTATTGGATGCACAAGATTGCTTTAAACCCTAATTAACCAAGAATAAGACTAGGGAGGACGAAAATGACCTAAATGTTCATCCAATGAGACACAAACACACCTATTGGATGCACAAGAATGGTTAGAAACCCTAATTGGACAAGAATAAGCCTAGGGAGGACGAAAATGATCTAAATGTTCATCCAATGACACAAATGAACTTATTGGATGCACAAGATTGCTTAAAAACCCTAATTGGACAAGAATAAGCCTAGGGAGGACGAAAATGACCTAAATGTTCATCCAATGACACAAATGAACTTATTGGATGCACAAGATTGGTTAAAAACCCTTATTGGACAAGAATAAGCCTTGGGAGGACGAAAATGACCTACATGTTCATCCAATGACACAAATGAACTTATTGGATGCACAAGATTGGTTAAAAACCCTAATTGGACAAGAATTAGCCTAGGGTGGGCGAAAATGACCTAAATGTTTATCCAATGACACAAATGAACTTATTGGATGCACAAGATTGGTTAAAAACCCTAATTGGACAAGAATAAGCCTAGGGAGGACGAAAATGACCTAAATGTTCATCCAATGACACAAATGAACTTATTGGATGCACAAGATTGGTTAAAAACCCTAATTGGACAAGAATAAGCCTGGGGAGGACGAAAATGACCTAAATGTTCATCCCATGACACAAATGAACTTATTGGATGCACAAGATTGGTTAGAAACCGTAATTGGACAAGAATAAACCTAGGGTGGACGAAAATGACCTAAATGTTTATCCAATGACACAAATGAACTTATTGGATGCACAAGATTGGTTAAAAACCCTAATTGGACAAGAATAAGCCTAGGGAGGACGAAAATGACCTAAATGTTCATCCAATGACACAAATGAACTTATTGGATGCACAAGATTGGTTAAAAACCCTAATTGGACAAGAATAAGCCTAGGGAGGACGAAAATGACCTAAATGTTCATCCAATGACACAAATGAACTTATTGGATGCACAAGATTGGTTAGAAACCCTAATTGGACAAGAATAAGCCTAGGGACGACGAAAATGACCTAAATGTTCGTCCAATGACACAAACACACCTATTGGATGCAAAAGATTGCATAAAAACGCTAATTGGACAAGAATAAGACTAGGGAGGACGAAAATGACTTAAATGTTCCTCCAATGACACAAACACCTATTGGATGCACAAGATTGGTTAAAAATCCTAATTGGACAAGAATAAGCCTAGGGAGGACGAAAGTGTCATAAATGTTCCTCCAATGACACAAATGAACTTATTGGTTGCACAAGATTGTCTAAAACCCCTAATTGGACAAGAATAAGCCTAGGGAGGACGAAAATGACCTAAATGTTCATCCAATGAGACATATGAACTAATTGGTTGCACAAGATTGGCTAAAACCCCTAATTGGACAAGAATAAGCCTAGGGAGGACGAAAATGACCTAAATGTTCATCCGATGACACAAATGAACTTATTGGATGCACAAGATTGGTTAAAAACCCTAATTGTACAAGAATAAGCCTAGGGAGGACGAAAATGACCTAAATGTTCATCCAATGACACAAATGAACTTATTGGATGCACAAGATTGGTTAAAAACCCTAATTGGACAAGAATAAGCCTAGGGAGGACGAAAATGACCTAAATGTTCATCCAATGACACAAATGAACTTATTGGATGCACAAGATTGGTTAAAAACCCTAATTGGACAAGAATAAGCCTAGGGAGGACGAAAATGACCTAAATGTTCATCCAATGACACAAATGAACTTATTGGATGCACAAGATTGGTTAAAAACCATAATTGGACAAAAATAAGCCTAGGGAGGACGAAAATGACCTAAATGTTCATCCAATGACACAAATGAACTTATTGGATGCACAAGATTGGTTAAAAACCCTAATTGGACAAGAATAAGCCTAGGGAGGACGAAAATGACCTAAATGTTGATCAAATGACACAAATGAACTTATTGGATGCACAAGATTGCTTAAAAACCCTAACTGGAAATGAATAAGCCTAGGGAGGACGAAAATGACCTAAATGTTCATCCAATGACACAAATGAACTTATTGGATGCACAAGATTGCTTAAAAACCCTAATTGGACAAGAATAAGCCTAGGGAGGACGAAAATGACCTAAATGTTCATCCAATGACACAAATCCACCTATTGGATGCACAAGATTGCTTAAAAACCCTAATTGGACAAGAATAAGCCTAGGGAGGACGAAAATGACCTAAATGTTCATCCAATGACACAAATGAACTTATTGGATGCACAAGATTGCTTAAAAACCCTAATTGGACAAGAATAAGCCTAGGGAGGACGAAAATGACCTAAATGTTCATCCAATGACACAAATACACCTATTGGATGCAAAAGATTGGTTAGAAACCCTAATTTGACAAGAATAAGCCTAGGGAGGACGAAAATGATCTAATTGTTCATCCAATGACACAAATGAACTTATTGGATGCACAAGATTGCTTAAAAACCCTAATTAGACAAGAATAAGACTAGGGAGGACGAAAATGACCTAAATGTTCATCCAATGACACAAACACACCTATTGGATGCACAAGATTGGTTAGAAACCCTAATTGAACAAGAATAAGCCTAGGGAGGACGAAAATGACCTAAATGTTCATCCAATGACACAAATGAACTTATTGGATGCACAAGATTGCTTAAAAACCCTAATTGGACAAGAATAAGCCTAGGGAGGACGAAAATGACCAAAATGTTCATCCAATGACACAAATGAACTTATTGGATGCACAAGATTGGTTAAAAACCCTAATTGGACAAGAATAAGCCTTGGGAGGACGAAAATGACCTAAATGTTCATCCAATGACACAAATGAACTTATTGGATGCAAAAGATTGGTTAAAAACCCTAATTGGACAAGAATAAGCCTAGGGAGGACGAAAATGACCTAAATGTTCATCCAATGACACAAATGAACTTATTGGATGCACAAGATTGCTTAAAAACCCTAATTGGACAATAAAAAGCCTAGGGAGGACGAAAATAACCTAAATGTTCATCCAATGACACAAATGAACTTATTGGATGCACAAGATTGCTTAAAACCCTAATTGGACAAGAATAAGACTAGGGAGGACGAAAATGACCTAAATGTTCATCCAATGACACAAACACACCTATTGGATGCACAAGATTGGTTGGAAACCATAATTGAACAAGAATAAGCCTAGGGAGGACGAAAATGACCTAAATGTTCATCCAATGACACAAATGAACTTATTGGATGCACAAGATTGGTTAAAAACCCTAATTGGACAAGAATAAGCCTTGGGAGGACGAAAATGACCTAAATGTTCATCCAATGACACAAATGAACTTATTGGAGGCGCAAGATTGGTTAAAAACCCTAATTGGACAAGAATGAGCCTAGGGTGGACGAAAATGACCTAAATGTTTATCCAATGACACAAATGAACTTATTGGATGCACAAGATTGGTTAAAAACCCTAATTGGACAAGAATAAGCCTAGGGATGACGAAAATGACCTAAATGTTCATCCAATGACACAAATGAACTTATTGGATGCACAAGATTGGTTAGAAACCCTAATTGGACAAGAAAAATTCTAGGGAGGACGAAAATGACCTAAATGTACATCCAATGACACAAATGAACTTATTGGATGCACAAGATTGGTTAAAAACCTTAATTGGACAAGAATAAGCCTAGGGAGGACGAAAATGACCTAAATGTTCATCCAATGACACAAATGAACTTATTGGATGCACAAGATTGCTTAAAAACCCTAATTGGACAAGAATAAGCCTAGGGAGGACGAAAATGACCTAAATGTTCATCCAATGACACAAATACACCTATTGGATGCACAAGATTGGTTAAAATCCCTAATTGGACAAGAATATGCCTAGGGAGGACGAAAATGACCTAAATGTTCATCCAATGACACAAATACACCTATTGGATGCACAAGATTGGTTAAAAAACCTAATTAGACAAAAATAAGCCTAGGGAGGACGAAAATGACCTAAATGTTCATCCAATGACACAAATGAACTTATTGGATGCACAAGATTGGTTAAAAACCCTAATTGGACAAGAATAAGCCTAGGGAGGACGAAAATGACCTAAATGTTCATCCAATGACACAAACACACCTATTGGATGCACAAGATTGGTTAAAAACCTTAATTGCACAAGAATAAGCCTAGGGAGAACTAAATGACCTAAGTGTTCATCCAATGACACAAATGAACTTATTGGATGCACAAGATTGCTTAAAAACCCTAATTGGACAAGAATAAGCCTAGGGAGGACGAAAATGACCTAAATGTTCATCCAATGACCGAAATACACCTATTGGATGCACAAGATTGGTTAGAAACCCTAATTGGACAAGAATAAGCCTAGGGAGGACGAAAATGACCTAAATGTTCATTCAATGACACAAATCAACTTATTGGATGCACAAGATTGGTTAGAAACCCTAATTGGACAAGAATAAGCCTAGGGAGGACGAAAATGACCTAAATGTTCATCCAATGACACAAATGAACTTATTGGATGCACATGATTGCTTAAAACCCTAATTGGACAAGAATAAGACTAGGGAGGACGAAAATGACCTAAATGTTCATCCAATGACACAAACACAAGATTGGTTAGAAACCCTAATTGAACAAGAATAATTAACCAATGACACAAATGAACTTATTGGATGCACAAGATTGCTTTAAACCCTAATTAACCAAGAATAAGACTAGGGAGGACGAAAATGACCTAAATGTTCATCCAATGAGACACAAACACACCTATTGGATGCACAAGAATGGTTAGAAACCCTAATTGGACAAGAATAAGCCTAGGGAGGACGAAAATGACCTAAATGTTCATCCAATGACACAAATGAACTTATTGGATGCACAAGATTGCTTAAAAACCCTAATTGGAAAAGAATAAGCCTAGGGAGGACGAAAATGACCTAAATGTTCATCCAATGACACAAATGAACTTATTGGATGCACAAGATTGGTTAAAAACCCTAATTGGACAAGAATAAGCCTAGGGAGGACGAAAAATGACCTAAATGTTCATCCAATGACACAAATGAACTTATTGGATGCACAAGATTGCTTAAAACCCTAATTGGACAAGAATAAGCCTAGGGAGGACGAAAATGACCTAAATGTTCATCCAATAACACAAATGAACTTATTATATGCACAAGAATGCTTAAAAACCTTAATTGGACAAGAATAAGCCTAGGGAGGACGAAAAATGACCTAAATGTTCATCCAATGACACAAATGAACTTATTGGATGCACAAGATTGCTTAAAACCCTAATTGGACAAGAATAAGACTAGGGAGGACGAAAATGACCTAAATGTTCATCCAATGACACAAACACACCTATTGGATGCACAAGATTGGTTAGAAACCCTAATTGAACAAGAATAAGCCTAGGGAGGACGAAAATGACTTAAATCTTAATCCAATGACACAAATGAACTTATTGGATGCACAAGATTGCTTAAAACCCTAATTAACCAAGAATAAGACTAGGGAGGACGAAAATGACCTAAATGTTCATCCAATGAGACACAAACACACCTATTGGATGCACAAGAATGGTTAGAAACCCTAATTGGACAAGAATAAGCCTAGGGAGGACGAAAATGATCTAAATGTTCATCCAATGACACAAATGAACTTATTGGATGCACAAGATTGCTTAAAAACCCTAATTCGACAAGAATAAGCCTAGGGAGGACGAAAATGACCTAAATGTTCATCCAATGACACAAATGAACTTATTGGATGCACAAGATTGGTTAAAAACCCTAATTGGACAAGAATAAGCCTTGGGAGGACGAAAATGACCTAAATGTTCATCCAATGACACAAATGAACTTATTGGATGCACAAGATTGCTTAAAAACCCTAATTGGACAAGAATAATCCTAGGGAGGACGAAAATGACCTAAATGTTCATCCAATGACACAAATAAACTTATTGGATGCACAAGATTGCTTAAAAACTCTAATTGGACAAGAATAAGCCTAGGGAGGATGAAAATGACCTAAATGTTCATCCAATGACACAAATGAACTTATTGGATGCACAAGATTGCTTAAAAACCCTAATTCGACAAGAATAAGCCTAGGGAGGACGAAAATGACCTAAATGTTCATCCAATGACACAAATGAACTTATTGGATGCACAAGATTGCTTAAAAACCCTAATTGGACAAGAATAAGCCTAGGGAGGACGAAAATGACCTAAATGTTCATCCAATGACACAAATACACCTATTGGAAGCACAAGATTGGTTATAAACCCTAATTGGACAAGAATAAGCCTAGGGAGGACGAAAATGACCTAAATGTTCATCCAATGACACAAATGAACTTATTGGATGCACAAGATTGGTTAAAAACCCTAATTGGACAAGAATAAGCCTAGGGAGGACGAAAATGACCTAAATGTTCATCCAATGACACAAATGAACTTATTGGATGCACAAGATTGGTTAAAAACCCTAATTGGACAAGAATAAGCCTAGGGAGGACGAAAATGACCTAAATGTTCATCCAATGACACAAATGAACTTATTGGATGCACAAGATTGGTTAAAAACCATAATTGGACAAAAATAAGCCTAGGGAGGACGAAAAGGACCTAAATGTTCGTCCAATGACACAAACACACCTATTGGATGCACAAGATTGCATAAAATCCCTAATTGAACAAGAATAAGACTAGGGGGGGACGTAAATGACCTAAATGTTCCACCAATGACACAAATGAACTTATTGGATGCCCAAGGTTGGTTAAAAACCCTAATTGGACAAGAATAAGCCTAGGGAGGACGAAAATGACCTAAATGTTCAACCAATGACACAAATGAACTTATTGGATGCACAAGGTTGGTTAAAAACCCTAATTGGACAAGAACAAGCCTAGGGAGGACGAAAATGACCTAAATGTTCCTCCAATGACACAAACACGCCTATTGGATGCACAAGATTGCATAAAAACCCTAATTGGACAAGAATAAGACTAAGGAGGACGAAAATGACCTAAATGTTCATCCAATGACACAAATGAAGTTATTGGATGCACAAGATTGGTTAAAAATCCAAAATGGACAAGAGTAAGCCTAGGGAGGACGAAAATGACCTAAATGTTCATCCAATGACACAAATGATCTTATTGGATGCACAAGATTGGTTGAAAACCCTAATTGGACAAGAATAAGCCTAGGGAGGACGAAAATGACCTAAATGTTCATCCAATGACACAAATGAACTTATTGGATGCACAAGATTGGTTAAAAACCCTAATTGGACAAGAATAAGCCTAGGGAGGACGAAAATGACCTAAATGTTCGTCCAATGACACAAACACACCTATTGGATGTACAAGATTGCATAAAATCCCTAATTGGACAAGAATAAGACTAGGGAGGACGAAAATGACCTAAATGTTCCTCCAATGACACAAACACACCTATTGGATGCACAAGATTGCATAAAAACCCTAATTGGACAAGAATAAGACTAGGGAGGACGAAAATGACCTAAATGTTCATCCAATGACACAAATGAACTTAATGGATGCACAAGATTGGTTAAAAACCCTAATTGGACAAGAATAAGCCTAGGGAGGACGAAAAATGACCTAAATGTTCATCCAATGACACAAATGAACTTATTGGATGCACAAGATTGCTTAAAACCCTAATTGGACAAGAATAAGCCTAGGGAGGACGAAAATGACCTAAATGTTCATCAAATGACACAAATGAACTTATTGGATGCACAAGATTGGTTAAAAACCCTAATTGGACAAGAATAAGCCTTGGGAGGACGAAAATGACCTAAATGTTCATCCAATGACACAAATGAACTTATTGGATGCACAAGATTGGTTAAAAACCCTAATTGGACAAGAAAAAGCCTAGGGAGGACGAAAATGACCTAAATGTTCATCCAATGACACAAATGAACTTATTGGATGCACAAGATTGGTTAAAAACTCTAATTGGACAAGAATAAGACTTGGGAGGACGAAAATGACCTAAATGTTCATCCAATGACACAAATGAACTTATTGGATGCACAAGATTGGTTAAAAACCCTAATTGGACAAGAATAAGCCTAGGGAGGACGAAAATGACCTAAATGTTCATCCAATGACACAAATGAACTTATTGGATGCACAAGATTGGTTAAAAACCCTAATTGGACAAGAATAAGCCTTGGGAGGACGAAAATGACCTAAATGTTCATCCAATGACATAAATGAACCTATTGGATGCACAAGATTGGTTAAAAACCCTAATTGGACAAGAAAAAGCATAGGGTGGACGAAAATGACCTAAATGTTTATCCAATGACACAAATGAACTTATTGGATGCACAAGATTGGTTAAAAACCCTAATTGGACAAGAATAAGCCTAGGGAAGACGAAAATGACCTAAATGTTCATCCAATGACACAAACACACTTATTGGATGCACAAGATTGGTTAAAAACCCTAATTGGACAAGAATAAGCCTAGGGAGGACGAAAATGACCTAAATGTTCATCCAATGACACAAATGAACTTATTGGATGCACAAGATTGGTTAGAAACCCTAATTGGACAAGAATAAGCCTAGGGAGGACGAAAATGACCTAAATGTTCATCCAATGACCCAAACACACCTATTGGATGCACAAGATTGGTTAAAAACCCTAATTGGACAAGAATAAGCCTAGGGAGGACGAAAATGACCTAAATGTTCGTCCAATGACACAAATGAACTTATTGGATGCACAAGATTGGTTAGAAACCCTAATTGGACAAGAATAAGCCTAGGGAGGACGAAAATGACCAAAATGTTCATCCAATGACACAAATGAACTTATTGGATGCACAAGATTGCTTATAAACCCTAATTGGACAAGAATAAGCCTAGGGAGGACGAAAATGACCTAAATGTTCATCCAATGACACAAATGAACTTATTGGATGCACAAGATTGCTTAAAAACCCTAATTGGACAAGAATAAGCCTAGGGAGGACGAAAATGACCTAAATGTTCATCCAATGACACAAATACACCTATTGGATGCACAAGTTTGGTTAGAAACCCTAATTGGACAAGAATAAGCCTAGGGAGGACGAAAATGACCTAAATGTTCATCCAATGACACAAATGAACTTATTGGATGCACAAGATTGGTTAGAAACCCTAATTGGACAAGAATAAGCCTAGGGAGGACGAAAATGACCTAAATGTCCATCCAATGACACAAATGAACTTATTGGATGCACAAGATTGCTTAAAAACCCTAATTGGACAAGAATAAGCCTAGGGAGGACGAAAATGACCTAAATGTCCATCCAATGACACAAATACACCTATTGGATGCACAAGATTCGTTAGAAACCCTAATTGGACAAGAATAAGCCTAGGGAGGACGAAACTGACCTAAATGTGCATCCAATGACACAAACACACCTATTGGATGCACAAGATTGGTTAAAAACGCTAATTGGACAAGAATAAGCCTAGGGAGGACGAAAATGACCTAAATGTTCATCCAATGACACAAATGAACTTATTGGATGCACAAGATTGGTTAAAAACCCTAATTGGACAAGAATAAGCCTAGGGAGGACGAAAATGACCTAAATGTTCATCCAATGACACAAATGAACTTATTGGATGCACAAGATTGCTTAAAAACCCTAATTGGACAAGAATAAGCCTAGGGAGGACGAAAATGACCTAAATGTTCATCCAATGACCCAAATACACCTATTGGATGCACAAGATTGGTTAGAAACCCTAATTGGACAAGAGTAAGCCTAGGGAGGACGAAAATGACCTAAATGTTCATTCAATGACACAAATGAACTTATTGGATGCACAAGATTGGTTAGAAACCCTAATTGGACAAGAATAAGCCTAGGGAGGACGAAAATGACTTAAATCTTAATCCAATGACACAAATGAACTTATTGGATGCACAAGATTGCTTTAAACCCTAATTAACCAAGAATAAGACTAGGGAGGACGAAAATGACCTAAATGTTCATCCAATGAGACACAAACACACCTATTGGATGCACAAGAATGATTAGAAACCCTAATTGGACAAGAATAAGCCTACGGAGGACGAAAATGATCTAAATGTTCATCCAATGACACAAATGAACTTATTGGATGCACAAGATTGCTTGAAAACCCTAATTGGACAAGAATAAGCCTAGGGAGGACGAAAATGACCTAAATGTTCATCCAATGACACAAATGAACTTATTGGATGCACAAGATTGGTTAAAAACCCTAATCGGACAAGAATAAGCCTTGGGAGGACGAAAATGACCTAAATGTTCATCCAATGACACAAATGAACTTATTGGATGCACAAGATTGGTTAAAAACCCTAATTGGACAAGAATAAGCCTAGGGTGGGCGAAAATGACCTAAATGTTTATCCAATGACACAAATGAACTTATTGGATGCACAAGATTGGTTAAAAACCCTAATTGGACAAGAATAAGCCTAGGGAGGACGAAAATGACCTAAATATTCGTCCAATGACACAAACACACCTATTGGATGCACAAGATTGGTTAAAAACCCTAATTGGACAAGAATAAGCCTAGGGAGGACGAAAATGACCTAAATGTTCATCCAATGACACAAATGAACTTATTGGATGCACAAGATTGCTTAAAAACCCTAATTGGACAAGAATAAGCCTAGGGAGGACGAAAATGACCTAAATGATCATCCAATGACCCAAATACACCTATTGGATGCACAAGATTGGTTAGAAACCCTAATTGGACAAGAATAAGCCTAGGGAGGACGAAAATGACCTAAATGTTCATTCAATGACACAAATGAACTTATTGGATGCACAAGATTGGTTAGAAACCCTAATTGGACAAGAATAAGCCTAGGGAGGACGAAAATGAACTAAATGTTCATCCAATGACACAAATGAACTTATTGGATGCACAGGATTGCTTAAAACCCTAATTGGACAAGAATAAGACTAGGGAGGACGAAAATGACCTAAATGTTCATCCGATGACACAAACACACCTATTGGATGCACAAGATTGGTTAAAAACCCTAATTGGACAAGAATAAGCCTAGGGAGGACGAAAATGACCTAAATGTTCATCCAATGACACAAATGAACTTATTGGATGCACAAGATTGCTTAAAAACCCTAATTGGACAAAAATAAGCATAGGGAGGACGAAAATGACCTAAATGTTCATCCAATGACACAAATACACCTATTGGATGCAAAAGATTGGTTAGAAACCCTAATTTGACAAGAATAAGCCTAGGGAGGACGAAAATGATCTAAATGTTCATCCAATGACACAAATGAACTTATTGGATGCACAAGATTACTTAAAAACCCTAATTGGACAAGAATAAGCATAGGGAGGACGAAAATGACCTAAATGTTCATCCAACGACACAAATGAACTTATTGGATGCACAAGATTGGTTAGAAACCCTAATTGGACAACAATAAGCCTAGAGAGGAAAAAAATGACCTAAATGTTCATCTAATGACACAAACACACCTATTGGATGCACAAGATTGGTTAAAAACTCTAATTGCACAAAACTACGCCTAGTGAGGACGAAAATGACCTAAATGTTCATCCAATGACACAAATGAACTTATTGGATGCACAAGATTGGTTAAAAACCCTAATTGGTCAAGAATAAGCCTTGGGTGGACAAAAATGACCTAAATGTTCATCCAATGACACAAATGAACTTATTGGATGCACAAGATTGCTTAAAAACCCTAATTGGACAAGAATAAGCCTAGGGAGGACGAAAATGACCTAAATGTTCATCCAATGACCCAAATACACCTATTGGATGCACAAGATTGGTTAAAAACCCTAATTGGACAAGAATAAGCCTAGGGAGGACGAAAATGACCTAAATGTTCATCCAATGACACAAATGAACTTATTGGATGCACAAGATTGCTTAAAATCCCCCTAATTGGACAAGAATAAGCCTAGGGAGGACGAAAATGACCTAAATGTTCATCCAATGACACAAATGAACTTATTGGATGCACAAGATTGCTTAAAACCCTAATTGGACAAGAATAAGACTAGGGAGGACGAAAATGACCTAAATGTTCATCCAATGACACAAACACAAGATTGGTTAGAAACCCTAATTGAACAAGAATAAGCCTAGGGAGGACGAAAATGACTTAAATCTTAATCCAATGACACAAATGAACTTATTGGATGCACAAGATTGCTTTAAACCCTAATTAACCAAGAATAAGACTAGGGAGGACGAAAATGACCTAAATGTTCATCCAATGAGACACAAACACACCTATTGGATGCACAAGAATGGTTAGAAACCCTAATTGGACAAGAATAAGCCTAGGGAGGCCGAAAATGATCTAAATGTTCATCGAATGACACAAATGAACTTATTGGATGCACAAGATTGCTTAAAAACCCTAATTGGACAAGAATAAGCCTAGGGAGGACGAAAATGACCTAAATGTTCATCCAATGACACAAATGAACTTATTGGATGCACAAGATTGGTTAAAAACCCTAATCGGACAAGAATAAGCCTTGGGAGGACGAAAATGACCTAAATGTTCATCCAATGACACAAATGAACTTATTGGATGCACAAGATTGGTTAAAAACCCTAATTGGACAAGAATAAGCCTAGGGTGGGCGAAAATGACCTAAATGTTTATCCAATGACCCAAATGAGCTTATTGGATGCACAAGATTGGTTAAAAACCCTAATTGGACAAGAATAAGCCTAGGGAGGACGAAAATGACCTAAGTGTTCGTCCAATGACACAAACACACCTATTGGACGCACAAGATTAGTTAAAAACCCTAATTGGACAAGAATAAGCCTAGGGAGGACGAAAATGACCTAAATGTTCATCCAATGACACAAATGAACTTATTGGATGCACAAGATTGCTTAAAAACCCTAATTGGACAAGAATAAGCCTAGGGAGGACGAAAATGACCTAAATGTTCATCCAATGACACAAATACACCTATTGGATGCACAAGATTGGTTAAAAACCCAAATTGGACAAGAATATGCCTAGGGAGGACGAAAATGACCTAAATGTTCATCCAATGACACAAATGAACTTATTGGATGCACAAGATTGCTTAAAAACCCTAATTGGACAAGAATAAGCCTAGGGAGGACGAAAATGACCTAAATGTTCATCCAATGACACAAATTAACTTATTGGATGCACAAGATTGGTTAAAAACCCTAATAAGACAAGAATATGCCTAGGCAGGACGAAAATGACCTAAATGTTCATCCAATGACACAAATGAACTTATTGGATGCACAAGATTGCTTAAAAACCCTAATTGGACAAGAATAAGCCTAGGGAGGACGAAAATGACCTAAATGTTCATCCAATGACACAAATACACCTATTGGATGCACAAGATTGGTTAAAAACCCTAATAGGACAAGAATAAGCCTAGGGAGGACGAAAATGACCTAAATGTTCATCCAATGACACAAATGAACTTATTGGATGCACAAGATTGCTTAAAAACCCTAATTGGACAAGAATAAGCCTAGGGAGGACGAAAATGACCTAAATGTTCATCCAATGACACAAATACACCTATTGGATGCACAAGATTGGTTAAAAACCCTAATTCGACAAGTATAAGCCTAGGGAGGACGAAAATGACCTAAATGTTCATCCAATGACACAAATGAACTTATTGGATGCACAAGATTGCTTAAAAACCCTAATTGGACAAGAATAAGCCTAGGGAGGACGAAAATGACCTAAATGTTCATCCAATGACACAAATGAACTTATTGGATGCACAAGATTGCTTAAAAACCCTAATTGGACAAGAATAAGCCTAGGGAGGACGAAAATGACCTAAATGTTCATCCAATGACACAAATACACCTATTGGATGCACAAGATTCGTTAAACACCCTAATTGGACAAGAATAAGCCTAGGGAGGACGAAACTGACCTAAATGTTCATCCAATGACACAAACACACCTATTGGATGCACAAGATTGGTTAAAAACCCTAATTGGAAAAGAATAAGCCTAGTAAGGACGAAAATGACCTAAATGTTCATCCAATAACACAAATGAACTTATTGGAAGCACAAGATTGCTTAAAAACCCTAATTAGACAAGAATAAGCCTAGGAAGGACGAAAATGACCTAAATGTTCATCCAATGACACAAATACACCTATTGGATGCACAAGATTGGTTAGAAACCCTAATTGGACAAGAATAAGCCTAGGGAGGACGAAAATGACCTAAATGTTCATCCAATGACACAAACACACATATTGGATGCACAAGATTGGTTAAAAACCGAAATTGGACAAGAATAAGCCTAGGGAGGACGAAAATGACCTAAATGTTCATCCAATGACACAAATACACCTATTGGATGCACAAGATTCGTTAGAAACCCTAATTGGATAAGAATAAGCCTAGGGAGGACGAAACTGACCTAAATGTTCATCCAATGACACAAACACACCTATTGGATGCACAAGATTGGTTAAAAACCCTAATTGGACAAGAATAAGCCTAGGGAGGACGAAAATGACCTAAATGTTCATCCAATAACACAAATGAACTTATTGGATGCACAAGATTGCTTAAAAACCCTAATTAGACAAGAATAAGCCTAGGGAGGACGAAAATGACCTAAATGTTCATCCAATGACACAAACACACATATTGGATGCACAAGATTGGTTAAAAACCCAAATTGGACAAGAATAAGCCTAGGGAGGACGAAAATGACCTAAATGTTCATCCAATGACACAAATACACCTATTGGATGCACAAGATTCGTTAGAAACCCTAATTGGACAAGAATAAGCCTAGGGAGGACGAAAATGACCTATATGTTCATCCAATGACACAAACACACCTATTGGATGCACAAGATTGGTTAAAAACCCTAATTGGACAAGAATAAGCCTAGGGAGGACGAAAATGACCTAAATGTTCATCCAATAACACAAATGAACTTATTGGACGCACAAGATTGGTTAAAAACCCTAATTACACAAGAATAAGCCTAGGGAGGACGAAAATGACCTAAATGTTCATCCAATGACACAAATACACCTATTGGATGCACAAGATTGGTTAGAAACCCTAATTGGACAAGAATAAGCCTAGGGAGGACGAAAATGACCTAAATGTTCATCCAATGACACAAACACACCTATTGGATGCACAAGATAGGTTAAAAACCATAATTGGACAACAATAAGCCTAGGGAGGACATAAATGACCTAAATGTTCATCCAATGACACAAATGAACTTATTGGATGCACAAGATTGCTTAAAAACCCTAATTAGACAAGAATAAGCCTAGGGAGGAAGAAAATGACCTAAATTTTCATCCAATGACACAAATGAACTTATTGGATGCATAAGATTGGTTAAAAACCCTAATTGAACAAGAATAAGCCTAGGGAGGACGAAAATGACTTAAATCTTAATCCAATGACACAAATGAACTTATTGGATGCACAAGATTGCTTAAAACCCTAATTGGACAAGAATAAGACTAGGGAGGACGAAAATGACATAAATGTTCATCCAATGACACAAACACACCTATTGGACGCACAAGATTGGTTAAAAACCCTAATAGCACAAAACTAAGCCTAGTGAGGACGAAAATAACCTAAATGTTCATCCAATGACACAAATGAACTTATTGGATGCACAAGATTGCTTAAAACCCTAATTGGACAAGAATAAGCTTCGGGAGGACGAAAATGACCTAAATGTTCATCCAATGACACAAACACACCTATTGGATGCACATGATTGGTTAGAAACCCTAATTGAACAAGAATAAGCCTAGGGAGGACGAAAATGACCTAAATGTTCATCCAATGAAACAAATGAATTTATTGGATTCACTAGATTGCTTAAAAACCCAAATTGGACAAGAATAAGCCTAGGGAGGACGTAAATGACCTAAATGTTCATCCAATGACACAAATGAACTTATTGGATGCACAAGATTGGTTAAAAACCCTAATTGGACAAGAATAAGCCTAGGGAGGACGAAAATGACCTAAATGTTCATCCAATGACACAAATGAACTTATTGGATGCACAAGATTGGTTAAAAACCCTAATTGGACAAGAATAAGCCTAGGGAGGACGAAAATGACCTAAATGTTCGTCCAATGACACAAACACACCTATTGGATGCACAAGATTGTATAAAAACCCTAATTGGACAAGAATAAGACTAGGGAGGACGAAAACGACCTAAATGTTCATCCAATGACACAAATGAACTTATTGGATGCACAAGATTGGTTAAAAACCCTAATTAGACAAGAATAAGCCTAGGGAGGACGTAAATGACCTAAATGTTCATCCAATGACACAAATGAACTTATTGGATGCACAAGATTGGTTAAAAACCCTAATTGGACAAGAATAAGCATAGGGAGGACGAAAATGAGCTAAATGTTCATCCAATGACACGAACACACATATTGGATGCACAAGATTGCTTAAAACCCTAATTGGACAAGAGTAAGACTAGGGATGACGAAAATGACCTAAATGTTCATCCAATGACACAAATGAACTTATTGGATGCACAAGATTGGTTAAAAACCCTAATTGGACAAGAATAAGCCTAGGGAGGACGAAAATGACCTAAATGTTCGTCCAATGACACAAACACACCTATTGGATGCACAAGATTGCATAAAAACCCTAATTGGACAAGAATAAGCCTAGGGAGGACGAAAATGACCTAAATGTTCATCCAAAGACACAAATGAACTTATTGGATGCACAAGATTGGTTAAAAACCCTAATTGGACAAGAATAAGCCTAGGGAGGACGAAAATGACCTAAATGTTCATCCAATGACACAAACACACCAATTGGATGCACAAGATTGGTTAAAAACCTTAATTGGACTAGAATAAGCCTAGGGAGGACGAAAATGACCTAAATGTTCATCCAATGACACAAATGAACTTATTGGATGCACAAGATTGCTTAAAAACCCTAATTGGACAAGAATAAGCCTAGGGAGGACGAAAATGACCTAAATGTTCATCCAATGACACAAAGACACCTATTGGATGCACAAGATTGGTTAGAAACCCTAATTGGACAAGACTAAGCCTAGGGAGGACGAAAATGACCTAAATGTTCATCCAATGACACAAATGAACTTATTGGATGCACAAGATTGGTTAAAAACCCTAATTGGACAAGAATAAGCCTAGGGTGGACGAAAATGACCTAAATGTTTATCCAATGACACAAATAAACTTATTGGATGCACAGGATTGGTAAAAAACCCTAATTGGACAAGAATAAGCCTAGAATGAACGAAAATGACCTAAATGTTCATCCAATGACACAAACACACCTATTGGATGCACAAGATTGGTTAAAAACCCTAATTGGACAAGAATAAGCCTAGGGAGGACGAAAATGACCTAAATGTTCATCCAATGACACAAATGAACTTATTGGATGCACAAGATTGGTTAAAAACCCTAATTGGACAAGAATAAGCCTAGGGAGGACGAAAATGATCTAAATGTTCGTCCAATGACACAAACACACCATTTGGATGCACAAGATTGCATAAAATCCCTAATTGGACAAGAATAAGACTAGGGAAGACGAAAATGACCTAAATGTTCCTCCAATGACACAAATGAACTTATTGGATGCACAAGGTTGGTTAAAAACCCTAATTGGACAAGAATAAGCCTAGGGAGGACGAAAATGACCTAAATGTTCCTCCAATGACACAAACGCACCTATTGGATGCACAAGATTGCATAAAAACCCTAATTGGACAAGAATAAGACTAGGGAGGACGAAAATAACCTAAATGTTCCTCTAATGACACAAATGAACTAATTGGATGCACAAGGTTGGTTTAAAACCCTAATTGGACAAGAATAAGCCTAGAAAGGACGAAAATGACCTAAATGTTCATCCAATGACACAAATGAACTTATTGGATGCACAAGATTGGTTAAAAACCCTAATTGGACAAGAATAAGCCTAGGGAGGACGAAAATGACCTAAATGTTCATCCAATGACACAAATGAACTTATTGGATGCACAAGATTGGTTAAAAACCCTAATTGGACAAGAATAAGCCTAGGGAGGACGAAAATGATCTAAATGTTCGTCCAATGACACAAACACACCAATTGGATGCACAAGATTGCATAAAATCCCTAATTGGACAAGAATAAGACTAGGGAAGACGAAAATGACCTAAATGTTCCTCCAATGACACAAATGAACTTATTGGATGCACAAGGTTGGTTAAAAACCCTAATTGGACAAGAATAAGCTTAGGGACGACGAAAATGACCTAAACGTTCGTCCAATGACACAAACACACCTATTGGATGCACAAGATTGCATAAAAACCCTAATTGGACAAGAATAAGACTGAGAGGACGAAAATGACCTAAATGTTCCTCCAATGACACAAACACACCTATTTGATGCACAAGATTGGTTAAAAATCCTAATTGGACAAGAATAAGCCTAGGGAGGACGAAAGTGAACTAAATGTTCCTCTAATGACACAATTGAACTTATTGGTTGCACAAGATTGGCTAAAACCCCTAATTGGACAAGAATAAGCCTAGGGAGGACGAAAATGACCTAAATGTTCATCCAATGACACAAATGAACTTATTGGATGCACAAGATTGGTTAAAAACCCTAATTGGACAACAATAAGCCTAGGGAGGACGAAAATGACCTAAATTTTCATCCAATGACACAAATGAACTTATTGGATGCACAAGATTGGTTAAAAACCCTAATTGGACAAGAATAAGCCTAGGGAGGACGAAAATGACCTAAATGTTCATCCCATGACACAAATGAACTTATTGGATGCACAAGATTGGTTATAAACCCTAATTGGACAAGAATAAGCCTAGGGAGGACGAAAATGACCTAAATGTTCGTCCAATGACACAAACACACCTATTGGATGCACAAGATTGCATAAAATCCCTAATTGGACAAGAATAAGACTAGGGAAGACGAAAATGACCTAAATGATCCTCCAATGACACAAATGAACTTATTGGATGCACAAGGTTAGTTAAAAACCCTAATTGGACAATAATAAGCTTAGGGACGACGAAAATGACCTAAATGTTCGTCCAATGACACAAACACACCTATTGGATGCACAAGATTGCATAAAAACCCTAATTGGACAAGAATAAGACTAGGGAGGACGAAAATGACCTAAATGTTCCTCCAATGACACAAACACAACTATTGGATGCACAAGTTTGCATAAAAACCCTAATTGGACAAGAATAAGACTAGGGAGGACGAAAATGACCTAAATGTTCATCCAATGACACAAATGAACTTATTGAATGCACAAGATTGGTTAAAAACCCTAATCCGACAAGAATAAGCCTAGGGAGGACGAAAATGACCTAAATGTTCGTCCAATGACACAAACACACCTATTGGATGCACAAGATTGCATAAAAACCCTAATTGGACAAGAATAAGACTAGGGAGGACGAAAATGACCTAAATGTTCCTCCAATGACACAAACACACCTATTGGATGCACAAGATTGCATAAAAACCCTAATTGGACAAGAATAAGACTAGGGAGGACGAAAATGACCTAAATGTTCATCCAATGACAAAAATGAACATATTGGATGCACAAGATTGGTTAAAAACCCTAATTGGACAAGAATAAGCCTAGGGAGGACGAAAATGACCTAAATGTTCGTCCAATGACACAAACACACCTATTGGATGCACAAGATTGCATAAAAACCCTAATTGGACAAGAATAAGCCTAGGGAGGACGAAAATGACCTAAATGTTCATCCAATGACACAACAAAACTTATTGGATACACAAGATTGGTTAAAAACCCTAATTGGACAAGAATACGAATAGGGAGGACGAAAATGACCTAAATGTTCATCCAATGACACAAATGAACTTATTGGATCCACAAGATTGGTTAAAAACCCTAATTAGACAAGAATAAGTCTAGGGAGGAAAAACATGACCAAAATGTTCATCCAATGACACAAATGAACTTATTGGATGCACAAAATTGGTTAAAAACCCTAATTGGACAAGAATAAGCCTAGGGATGACGAAAATGACCTAAATGTTCAACCAATTACACAAATGAACTTATTGGATGCACAAGGTTGGTTAAAAACCTTAATTGGACAAGAATAAGCCTAGGGAGGACGTAAATGACCTAAATGTTCAACCAATGACACAAATGAACTTATTGGATGCACAAGGTTGGTTAAAAACCCTAATTGAACAAGAATAAGCCTAGGGAGGACGAAAATAACCTAAATGTTCGTCCAATGAGACAAACACACCAATTGGATGCACAAGATTGCATAAAAACCCTAATTGGACAAGAATAAGCCTAGGGAGGACGAAAATGACCTAAATGTTCGTCCAATGACACAAACACACCTATTGGATGCACAAGATTGCATAAAAACCCTAATTGGACAAGAATAAGCCTAGGGAGGACGAAAATGACCTAAATGTTCGTCCAACGACACAAACACACCTATTGGATGCACAAGATTGCATAAAAACCCTAATTGAACAAGAATAAGCCTAGGGAGGAGGAAAATGATCTAAATGTTCATCCAATGACACAAATGAACTTATTGGATGCACAAGATTGGTTAAAAACCCTAATTGGACAAGAATAAGCCTAGGGAGGACGAAAATGACCTAAATGTTCGTCCAATGACACAAACACACCTATTGGATGCACTAGATTGCATAAAAACCGTAATTGGACAAGAATAAGACTAGAGAGGACAAAAATGAACTAAATGTTCGTCCAATGACACAAACACACCTATTGGATGCACAAGATTGCATAAAAACCCTAATTGGACAAGAATAAGCCTAGGGAGGACAAAAATGACCTAAATGTTCGTCCAATGACACAAATGAACTTATTGGATGCACAAGATTGGTTAAAAACCCTAATTGGACAAGAATAAGCCTAGGGAGGACGAAAATGACCTAAATGTTCATCCAATGACACAAATGAACTTATTGGATGCACAAGATTGGTTAAAAACCCTAATTGGACAAGAATAAGCCTAGGGAGGACGAAAATGACCGAAATGTTCATCCAATGACACAAACACACCTATTGGATGCACAAGATTGGTTAAAAACCCTAATTGGACAAGAATAAGCCTAGGGAGGACGAAAATGACCTAAATGTTCATCCAATGACACAAATACACCTATTGGATGCACAAGATTGGTTAGAAACCCTAATTGGACAAGAATAAGCCTAGGGAGGACGAAAATGACCTAAATGTTCATTCAATGACACAAATGAACTTATTGGATGCACAAGATTGGTTAGGGTAATTGGACAAGAATAAGCCTAGGGAGGACGAAAATGACCTAAATGTTCATCCAATGACACAAATGAACTTATTGGATGCACAGGATTGCTTAAAACCCTAATTGGACAAGAATAAGACTAGGGAGGACGAAAATGACCTAAATGTTCATCCAATGACACAAACACACCTATTGGTTGCACAAGATTGGTTAAAAACCCTAATTGGACAAGAATAAGCCTAGGGAGGACGAAAATGACCTAAATGTTCATCCAATGACACAAATGAACTTATTGGATGCACAAGATTGCTTAAAAACCCTAATTGGACAAGGATAAGCCTAGGGAGGACGAAAATGACCTAAATGTTCATCCAATGACACAAATACACCTATTGGATGCACAAGATTGGTTAGAAACCCTAATTGGACAAGAATAAGCCTAGGGAGGACGAAAATGACCTAAATGTTCATCCAAAGACACAAACACACCTATTGGATGCACAAGATTGGTTAAAAAGCCTAATTGGACAAGAATAAGCCAAGGGTGGAAGGAAAATGACCTAAATGTTTATCCAATGACACAAATGAACTTATTGGATGCACAAGACTGGTTAAAAACCCTAATTGGATAAGCATAAGCCAAGGGAGGACGAAAATGACCTAAATGTTCATCCAATGACACAAACACACCTATTGGATGCACAAGATTGGTTAAAAACCCTAATTGGACAAGAATAAGCCTAGGGAGGACGAAAATGACCTAAATGTTCATCCAATGACACAAACGAACTTATTGGATGCACAAAATTGCTTAAAACCCCTAATTGGACAAGAATAAGCCTAGGGAGGATGAAAACGACCTAAATGTTCATCCAATGACACAAATGAACTTATTGGATGCACAAAATTGCTTAAAAACCCTAATTGGACAAGAATAAGCCAAGGGAGGACGAAAATGACCTAAATGTTCATCAAATAACACAAATACACCTATTGGATGCAAAAGATTGGTTAGAAACCCTAATTGGACAAGAATAAGCCTAGGGAGGACGAGAATGACCTAAATGTTCATCCAATGACACAAACACACCTATTGGATGCACAAGATTGGTTAAAAACCCTAATTGGACAAGAATAAGCCTAGGGAGGACGAAAATGACCTAAATGTTCATCCAATGACACAAATACATCTATTGGATGCACAAGATTGCTTAAAAACCCTAATTAGACAAGAATAAGCCTAGGGAGGACGAAAATGACCTAAATGTTCATCCAATGACACAAATACATCTATTGGATACACAAGATTAGTTAGAAACCCTAATTGGACAAGAATAAGCCTAGGGAGGACGAAAATGACCTAAATGTTCATCCAATGACACAAACACACCTATTGGATGCACAAGATTGGTTAAAAACCCTAATTGGACAAGAATAAGCCTAGGGAGGACGAAAATGACCTAAATGTTCATCAAATAACACAAATACACCTATTGGATGCAAAAGATTGGTTAGAAACCCTAATTGGACAAGAATAAGCGTAGGGAGGACGAAAATGACCTAAATGTTCATCCAATGACACAAACACACCTATTGGATGCACAAGATTGGTTAAAAACCCTAATTGGACAAGAATAAGCCTAGGGAGGACGAAAATGACCTAAATGTTCATCCAATGACACAAATGAACTTATTGGATGCACAAGATTGCTTAAAAACCCTAATTGGACAAGAATAAGCCTTGGGGGGACGAAAATGACCTTAATGTTCATCCAATGACACAAATGAACTTATTGGATGCACAAGATTGCTTAAAAACCCTAATTGGACAAGAATAAGCCTATGGAGGACGAAAATGACCTAAATGTTCATCCAATGACACAAATGAACTTATTGGATGCACAAGATTGCTTAAAAACCCTAATTGGACAAGAATAAGCCTAGGGAGGACGAAAATGACATAAATGTTCATCCAATGACACAAATGAACTTATTGGATGCACAAGATTGCTTAAAACCCTAATTGGACAAGAATAAGACTAGGGAGGACGAAAATGACCTAAATGTTCATCCAATGACACAAATACACCTATTGGATGCAAAAGATTGGTTAGAAACCCTAATTTGACAAGAATAAGCCTAGGGAGGACGAAAATGACCTAAATGTTCATCCAATGACACAAATGAACTTATTGGATGCACAAGTTTGGTTAGAAACCCTAATTGGACAAGAATAAGCCTAGGGAGGACGAAAATGACCTAAATGTTCATCCAATGACACAAATGAACTTATTGGATGCACAAGATTGCTTAAAAACCCTAATTGGACAAGAATAAGCCTAGCGAGGACGAAAATGACCTAAATGTTCATCCAATGACACAAATGAACTTATTGGATGCACAAGATTGCTTAAAACCCTAATTGGACAAGAATAAGACTAGGGAGGACGAAAATGACCTAAATGTTCATCCAATGAGACACAAACACACCTATTGGATGCACAAGATTGGTTAGAAACCCTAATTGGACAAGAATAAGCCTAGGGAGGACGAAAATGATCTAAATGTTCATCCAACGACACAAATGAACTTATTGGATGCACAAGATTGCTTAAAAACCCTAATTGGACAAGAATAAGCCTAGGGAGGACGAAAAATGACCTAAATGTTCATCCAATGACACAAATGAACTTATTGGATGCACAAGATTGCTTAAAACCCTAATTGGACAAGAATAAGCCTAGGGAGGACGAAAATGACCTAAATGTTCATCCAATGACCCAAATGAACTTATTGGATGCACAAGAATGCTTAAAAACCTTAATTGGACAAGAATAAGCCTAGGGAGGACGAAAAATGACCTAAATGTTCATCCAATGACACAAATGAACTTATTGGATGCACAAGATTGCTTAAAACCCTAATTGGACAAGAATAAGACTAGGGAGGACGAAAATGACCTAAATGTTCATCCAATGACACAAATGAACTTATTGGATGCACAAGATTGGTTAGAAACCCTAATTGGACAATAATAAGCCAAGGGAGGACGAAAATGACCTAAATGTTCATCCAATGACACAAATGAACTTATTGGATGCACAAGATTGCTTATAAACCCTAATTGGACAAGAATAAGCCTAGGGAGGACGAAAATGACCTAAATGTTCATCCAATGACACAAATAAACCTATTGGATGCAGAAGATTGGTTAGAAACCCTAATTGGACAACAATAAGCCTTGGGAGGACGAAAATGACCTAAATGTTCATCCAATGACACAAATGAACTTATTGGATGCACAAGATTGGTTAAAAACCCTAATTGGACAAGAATAAGCCTAGGGAGGACGAAAATGACCTAAATGTTCATCCAATGACACAAAGCAACTTATTGGAGACACATGATTGGTTAAAAACCCTAATTGGACAAGAATAAGCCTAGGGAGGACGAAAATGACTTAAATGTTCGTCTAATGACACAAATGAACTTATTGGATGCACAAGATTGGTTAAAACCCCTAATTGGACAAGAATAAGCCTAGGGAGGACGAAAATAACCTAAATGTTTGTCCAATGACACAAACACACCTATTGGATGCACAAGATTACATAAAAACCCTAATTGGACAAGAATAAGACTAGGGAGGACGAAAATGACCTAAATGTTTTTCCAATGACACAAACACACCTATTGGATGCACAAGATTGGTTAAAAACCCTAATTGGACAAGAATAAGCCTAGGGAAGACGAAAATGACCTAAATGTTCATCCAATGACACAAATGAACTTATTTGATGCACAAGATTGGTTAAAAACCCTAATTGGACAAGAATAAGCCTAAGGAGGACGAAAATGACCTAAATGTTCCTCCAATGACACAAATGAACTTATTAGATGCACAAGATTGGCTAAAAAGCCTAATTGGACAAGAATAAGCCTAGGGAGGACGAAAATGACCTAAATGTTCATCCAATGACACAAATGAACTTATTGGATGCACAAGATTGGTTAAAAACCCTAATTGGACAAGAATAAGCCTAGGGAGGACGAAAATGACCTAAATGTTCATCCAATGACACAAATGAACTTATTGGATGCACAAGATTGGTTAAAAACCCTAATTGGACAAGAATAAGCCTAGGGAGGACGAAAATGACCTAAATGTTCATCCAATGACACAAACACACCTATTGGATGCACAAGATTGGTTAAAAACTCTAATTGGACAAGAATAAGCCTAGGAAGGACGAAAATGACCTAAATGTTCATCCAATGACACAAATGAACTTATTGGATGCACAAGATTGGTTAAAAACCCTAATTGGACAAGAATAAGCCTAGGGAGGACGAAAATGACCTAAATGTTCATCCAATGACACAAATGAACTTATTGGATGCACAGGATTGCTTAAAACCCTAATTGGACAAGAATAAGACTAGGGAGGACGAAAATGACCTAAATGTTCATCCAATGACACAAACACAAGATTGGTTAGAAACCCTAATTGAACAAGAATAAGCCTAGGGAGGACGAAAATGACTTAAATCTTAATCCAATGACACAAATGAACTTATTGGATGCACAAGATTGCTTAAAACCCTAATTGGACAAGAATAAGACTAGGGAGGACGAAAATGACCTAAATGTTCATCCAATGAGACACAAACACACCTATTGGATGCACAAGATTGATTAGAAACCCTAATTGGACAAGAATAAGCCAAGGGAGGACGTAAATGATCTAAATGTTCATCCAACGACACAAATGAACTTATTGGATGCACAAGATTGCTTAAAAACCCTAATTGGACAAGAATAAGCCTAGGGAGGACGAAAAATGACCTAAATGTTCATCCAATGACACAAATGAACTTATTGGATGCACAAGATTGCTTAAAACCCTAATTGGACAATAATAAGCCTAGGGAGGACGAAAATGACCTAAATGTTCATCCAATGACACAAATGAACTTATTGGATGCACAAGAATGCTTAAAAACCTTAATTGGACAAGAATAAGCCTAGGGAGGACGAAAAATGACCTAAATGTTCATCCAATGACCCAAATGAACTTATTGGATGCACAAGATTGCTTAAAACCCTAATTGGACAAGAATAAGACTAGGGAGGACGAAAATGACCGAAATGTTCATCCAATGACACAAACACACCTATTGGATGCACAAGATTGGTTAGAAACCATAATTGAACAAGAATAAGCCTAGGGAGGACGAAAATGACTTAAATCTTAATCCAATGACACAAATGAACTTATTGGATGCAAAAGATTGCTTAAAACCCTAATTAACCAAGAATAAGACTAGGGAGGACTAAAATGACCTAAATGTTCATCCAATGAGACACAAACACACCTATTGGATGTACAAGAATGGTTAGAAACCCTAATTGGACAAGAATAAGCCTACGGAGGACGAAAATGATCTAAATGTTCATCCAATGACACAAATGAACTTATTGGATGCACAAGATTGCTTAAAAACCCTAATTGGACAAGAATAAGCCTAGGGAGGACGAAAATGACCTAAATGTTCATCCAGTGACACAAATGAACTTATTGGATGCACAAGATTGGTTAAAAACCCTAATTGGACAAGAATAAGCCTTGGGAGGACGAAAATGACCTAAATGTTCATCCAATGACACAAATGAACTTATTGGATGCACAAGATTGCTTAAAACCATAATTGGACAAGAATAAGACTAGGGAGGTCGAAAATGACCTAAATGTTCATCCAATGACACAAACACACCTATTGGATGCACAAGATTGGTTAGAAACCCTAATTGAACAAGAATAAGCCTAGGGAGGACGAAAATGACTTAAATCTTAATCCAATGACACAAATGAACTTATTGGACGCACAAGACTGCTTAAAACCATAATTGGACAAGAATAAGACTAGGAAGGACGAAAATGACCTAAATGTTCGTCCAATGACACAAACACCACCTATTGGATGCACAAGATTGGTTAAAAACCCTAATTGGACAACAATAAGCCTAGGGAGGTTGAAAATGACCTAAATGTTCATCTAATAACACAAACACACCTATTGGGTGCACAAGATTGGTTAAAAACCCTAATTGCACAAAACTAAGCCTAGGGAGGACGAAAATAACCTAAATGTTCATCCAATGACACAAACGAACTTATTGGATGCACAAGATTGCTTAAAACCCTAATTGGACAAGAATAAGACTAGGGAGGACGAAAATGACCTAAATGTTCATCCAATGACACAAACACACCTATTGGATGCACAAGATTGGTTAGAAACCCTAATTGAACAAGAATAAGTCTAGGGAGGACGAAAATGACCTAAATGTTCATCCAATGACACAAATGAACTTGTTGAAGGCACAAGATTGCTTAAAAACCTTAATTGGACAAGAATAAGCCTAGGGAGGACGAAAATGACCTAAATGTTCATCCAATGACACAAATGAACTTATTGGATGCACAAGATTGGTTAAAAGCCCTAATTGGACAAGAATAAGCCTTCGGAGGACGAAAATGACCTAAATGTTCATCCAATGACACAAATGAACTTATTGGATGCACAAGATTGGTTAAAAACCCTAACTGGACAAGAATAAGCCTAGGGTGGACGAAAATGACCTAAATGTTCATCCAATGACACAAATGAACTTATTTGATGCACAAGATTGCTTAAAACCCCTAATTGGACAAGAATAAGCCTAGGGAGGACGAAAATGACCTAAATGTTCATCCAATGACACAAATGAACTTATTGGATGCACAAGATTGGTTAAAAACCCTAATTGGACAAGAATAAGTCTAGGGAGGACGAAAATGACCTAAATGTTCATCCAATGACACAAATACACCTATTGGATGCACAAGATTGGTTAGAAACCCTACTTGGACAAGAATAAGCCTAGGGAGGACGAAAATGACCTAAATGTTCATCCAATGACACAAATACACCTATTGGATGCACAAGATTGGTTAAAAACCCTAATTGGACAAGAATAAGCCTGGGGAGGACGAAAATGACCTAAATGTTCATCCAATGACACAAATGAACTTATTGGATGTACAAGATTGCTTAAAAACTCTAATTGGATAAGAATAAGCCTAGGGAGGACGGAAATGACCTAAATGTTCATCCAATGACACAAACACACCTATTGGATGCACAAGATTGGTTAGAAACCCTAATTGGACAAGAATAAGCCTAGGGAGGACGCTAATGACCTAAATGTTCATCCAATGACACAAACACACCTATTGGATGCACAAGATTGGTTAAAAACCCTAATTGGACAAGAATAAGCCTAGGGAGGACGAAAATGACCTAAATGTTCATCCAATGACACAAATGAACTTATTGGATCCACAAGATTGGTTAAAAACCCTAATTGGACAAGAATAAGCATAAGGAGGACGAAAATGACCTAAATGTTCATCCAATGACACAAACACACCTATTGGATGCACAAGATTGGTTAAAAACCCTAATTGGACAAGAATAAGCCTAGGGAGGACGAAAATGACCTAAATGTTCATCCAATGACACAAATGAACTTATTGGATGCGCAAGATTGGTTAGAAACCCTAATTGGACAAGAATAATCCTAGGGAGGACGAAAATGACCTAAATGTTCATCCAATGACACAAATGAACTTATTGGATGCACAAGATTGCTTATAAACCCTAATTGGACAAGAATAAGCCTAGGGAGGACGAAAATGACCTAAATGTTCATCCAATGACACAAATGAACTTATTGGATGCACAAGATTGCTTAAAAACCCTAATTGGACTAGAATAATCATAGGGAGGACGAAAAATGACCTAAATGTTCATCCAATGACACAAATGAACTTATTGGATGCACAAGATTGGTTAAAAACCCTAATTGGACAACAATAAGCCTTGGGAGGACGAAAATGACCTAAATGTTCATCCAATGACACAAACACACCTATTGGATGCACAAGATTGGTTAGAAACCCTAATTGAACAAGAATAAGCCTAGGGAGGACGAAAATGACTTAAATCTTAATCCAATGACACAAATGAACTTATTGGATGCACAAGATTGCTTAAAACCCTAATTGGACAAGAATAAGACTAGGGAGGACGAAAATGACCTAAATGTTCATCAAATGACACAAACACACCTATTAGATGCACAAGATTGGTTAAAAACCCTAATTAGACAACAATAAGCCTAGGGAGGATGAAAATGACCTAAATGTTCATCTAATGACACAAACACACCTATTGGATGCACAAGATTGGTTAAAAACCCTAATTGCACAAAACTAAGCCTAGTGAGGACGAAAATAACCTAAATGTTCATCCAATGACACAAATGAACTTATTGGATGCACAAGATTGGTTAAAAACCCTAATTGGACAAGAATAAGCCTTGGGAGGACGAAAATGACCTAAATGTTCATCCAATGACACAAATGAACTTATTGGATGCACAAGATTGGTTAAAAACCCTAATTGGACAAGAATAAGCCTAGGGTGGACGAAAATGACCTAAATGTTTATCCAATGACACAAATAAACTTATTGGATGCACAGGATTGGTAAAAAACCCTAATTGGACAAGAATAAGCCTAGAATGAACGAAAATGACCTAAATGTTCATCCAATGACACAAACACACCTATTGGATGCACAAGATTGGTTAAAAACCCTAATTGGACAAGAATAAGCCTAGGGAGGACGAAAATGACCTAAATGTTCATCCAATGACACAAATGAACTTATTGGATGCACAAGATTGGTTAAAAACCCTAATTGGACAAGAATAAGCCTAGGGTGGACAAAAATGACCTAAATGTTTATCGAATGACACAAATGAACTTATTGGATGCACAAGATTGGTTAAAAACCCTAATTGGACAAGAATTAGCCTAGGGAGGACGAAAATGACCTAAATGTTCAATCAATGACACAAACACACCTATTGGATGCACAAGATTGGTTAAAAACCCTAATTGGACAAGAATAAGCCTAGGGAGGACGAAAATGACCTAAATGTTCATCCAATGACACAAATGAACTTATTGGATGCACAAGATTGCTTATAAACCCTAATTGGACAAGAATAAGCCTAGGGAGGACGAAAATGACCTAAATGTTCATCCAATGACACAAATGAACTTATTGGATGCACAAGATTGCTTAAAAACCCTAATTGGACAACAATATGCCTAGGGAGGACGAAAAATGACCTAAATGTTCATCCAATGACACAAATGAACTTATTGGATGCACAAGATTGCTTAAAACCCTAATTGGACAAGAATAAGACTAGGGAGGACGAAAATGACCTAAATGTTCATCCAATGACACAAACACACCTATTGGATGCACAAGATTAGTTAAAAACCCTAATTGGTCAAGAATAAGCCTAGGGAGGACGAAAATGACCTAAATGTTCATCGAATGACACAAATGAACTTATTGGATGCACAAGATTGGTTAAAAACCCTAATTGAAGAAGAATAAGCCTAGGGTGGACGAAAATGACCTAATTGTTCATCCAATGACACAAATGAACTTATTGGATGCACATGATTGGTTAAAAACCCTAATTGGACAAGAATAAGCCTAGGGAGGACAAAAATGACCTAAATGTTAATCCAATGACACAAATGAACTTATTGGATGCACAAGATTGCTTAAAACCCTAATTGTACAAGAATAAGCCTAGGGAGGATGAAAATGACCTAAATGTTCATCCAATGACACAAACACACCTATTGGATGCACAAGATTGGTTAAAAACCCTAATTGGACAAGAATAAGCCTAGGGAGGACGAAAATGACCTAAATGTTCATCCAATGACACAAACACACCTATTGGATGCACAAGATTGCTTAAAACCCCTAATTGGACAAGAATAAGCCTAGGGAGGACGAAAATTACCTAAATGTTCATCCAATGACACAAATACACCTATTGGATGCACAAGATTGGTTAAAAACCCTAATTGGACAAGAATAAGCCTAGGGAGGACGAAAATGACCTAAATGTTCATCCAATGACACAAATGAATTTATTGGATGCACAAGATTGCTTAAAAACCCTAATTGGATAAGAATAAGCCTAGGGAGGACGAAAATGACCTAAATGTTCATCCAATGACACAAACACACCTATTGGATGCAAAAGATTGGTTAGAAACCCTAATTGAACAAGAATAAGCCTAGGGAGGACAAAAATGACTTAAATCTTAATCCAATGACACAAATGAACTTATTGGATGCACAAGATTGCTTAAAACCCTAATTGGACAAGAATAAGACTAGGGAGGACGAAAATGACCTAAATGTTCATCCAATGACACAAACACACCTATTGGATGCACAAGATTGGTTAAAAACCCTAATTGGACAACAATAAGCCTAGGGAGGATAAAAATGACCTAAATGTTCATCTAATGACACAAACACACCTATTGGATGCACAAGATTGTTTAGAAACCCTAATTGCACAAAACTAAGCCTAGTGAGGACGAAAATAACCTAAATGTTCATCCAATGACACAAAAGAACTTATTGGATGCACAAGATTGCTTAAAACCCTAATTGGACAAGAATAAGCCTAGGGAGGACGAAAATGACCTAAATGTTCATCCAATGACACAAACACACCTATTGGATGCACAAGATTGGTTAAAAACCCTAATTGGACAAGAATAAGCCTAGGGAGGACGAAAATGACCTAAATGTTCATCCAATGACACAAATGAACTTATTGGATGCACAAGATTGCTTAAAAACCCTAATTGGACAAAAATAAGCCTAGGGAGGACGAAAATGACCTAAATGTTCATCCAATGACACAAATACACCTATTGGATGCAAAAGATTGGTTAGAAACCCTAATTTGACAAGAATAAGCCTAGGGAGGACGAAAATGATCTAAATGTTCATCCAATGACACAAATGAACTTATTGGATGCACAAGATTGCTTAAAAACCCTAATTGGACAAGAATAAGCCTAGGGAGGACGAAAATGACCTAAATGTTCATCCAACGACACAAATGAACTTATTGGATGCACAAGATTGGTTAGAAACCCTAATTGGACAACAATAAGCCTAGAGAGGAAGAAAATGACCTAAATGTTCATCTAATGACACAAACACACCTATTGGATTCACAAGATTGGTTAAAAACTCTAATTGCACAAAACTACGCCTAGTGAGGACGAAAATGACCTAAATGTTCATCCAATGACACAAATGAACTTATTGGATGCACAAGATTGGTTAAAAACCCTAATTGGACAAGAATAAGCCTTGGGTGGACAAAAATGACCTAAATGTTTATACAATGACACAGATGAACTTATTGGATGCACAAGATTGGTTAAAAACCCTAATTGGACAAGAATAAGTCTAGGGAGGACGAAAATGACCTAAATGTTCATCCAATGACACAAACACATCTATTGGATGCACAAGATTGGTTAAAAACCCTAATTGGACAAGAATAAGACTAGGGAGGACGAAAATGACCTAAATGTTCATCCAATGACACAAATGAACTTATTGGATGCACAAGATTGCTTAAAATCCCCCTAATTGGACAAGAATAAGCCTAGGGAGGACGAAAATGACCTAAATGTTCATCCAATGACACAAATGAACTTATTGGATGCACAAGATTGGTTAAAAACCCTAATTGGACAACAATAAGTCTAGGGAGGACGAAAATGACATAAATGTTCATCCAATGACACAAATGAACTTATTGGATGCACAAGAATGCTTAAAAACCCTAATTGGACAAGAATAAGCCTAGGGAGGACGAAAAATGACCTAAATGTTCATCCAATGACACAAATGAACTTATTGGATGCACAAGATTGCTTAAAACCCTAATTGGACAAGAATAAGACTAGGGAGGACGAAAATGACCTAAATGTTCATCCAATGAGACACAAACACACCTATTGGATGCACAAGATTGGTTAGAAACCCTAATTGGACAAGAATAAGCCTAGGGAGGACGAAAATGATCTAAATGTTCATCCAACGACACAAATGAACTTATTGGATGCACAAGATTGCTTAAAAACCCTAATTGGACAAGAATAAGCCTAGGGAGGACGAAAAATGACCTAAATGTTCATCCAATGACACAAATGAACTTATTGGATGCA
>JBBPBR010000683.1:25801-53787 GCA_037974775.1 Cicer pinnatifidum | reverse complement strand
TTGGATGCACAAGATTGGTTAAAAACCCTAATTGGACAACAATAAGTCTAGGGAGGACGAAAATGACATAAATGTTCATCCAATGACACAAATGAACTTATTGGATGCACAAGAATGCTTAAAAACCCTAATTGGACAAGAATAAGCCTAGGGAGGACGAAAAATGACCTAAATGTTCATCCAATGACACAAATGAACTTATTGGATGCACAAGATTGCTTAAAACCCTAATTGGACAAGAATAAGACTAGGGAAGACGAAAATGACCTAAATGTTCATCCAATGACACAAACACACCTATTGGATGCACAAGATTGGTTAGAAACCCTAATTGAACAAGAATAAGCCTAGGGAGGACGAAAATGACTTAAATCTTAATCCAATGACACAAATGAACTTATTGGATGCACAAGATTGCTTAAAACCCTAATTGGACAAGAATAAGACTAGGGAGGAAGAAAATGACCTAAATGTTCATCCAATGAGACACAAACACACCTATTGGATGCACAAGATTGGTTAGAAACCCTAATTGGACAAGAATAAGCCAAGGGATGACGTAAATGATCTAAATGTTCATCCAACGACACAAATGAACTTATTGGATGCACAAGATTGCTTAAAAACCCTAATTGGACAAGAATAAGCCTAGGGAGGACGAAAAATGACCTAAATGTTCATCCAATGACACAAATGAACTTATTGGATGCACAAGATTGCTTAAAACCCTAATTGGACAATAATAAGCCTAGGGAGGACGAAAATGACCTAAATGTTCATCCAATGACACAAATGAACTTATTGGATGCACAAGAATGCTTAAAAACCTTAATTGGACAAGAATAAGCCTAGGGAAGACGAAAAATGACCTAAATGTTCATCCAATGACACAAATGAACTTATTGGATGCACAAGATTGCTTAAAACCCTAATTGGACAAGAATAAGACTAGGGAGGACGAAAATGACCGAAATGTTCATCCAATGACACAAACACACCTATTGGATGCACAAGATTGGTTAGAAACCCTAATTGAACAAGAATAAGCCTAGGGAGGACGAAAATGACTTAAATCTTAATCCAATGACACAAATGAACTTATTGGATGCAAAAGATTGCTTAAAACCCTAATTAACCAAGAATAAGACTAGGGAGGACTAAAATGACCTAAATGTTCATCCAATGAGACACAAACACACCTATTGGATGCACAAGAATGGTTAGAAACCCTAATTGGACAAGAATAAGCCTAGGGAGGACGAAAATGATCTAAATGTTCATCCAATAACACAAATGAACTTATTGGATGCACAAGATTGCTTAAAAACCCTAATTGGACAAGAATAAGCCTAGGGAGGACGAAAATGACCTAAATGTTCATCCAGTGACACAAATGAACTTATTGGATGCACAAGATTGGTTAAAAACCCTAATTGGACAAGAATAAGCCTAGGGAGGACGAAAATCACCTAAATGTTCATCCAATGACACAAATGAACTTATTGGATGCACAAGATTGCTTAAAAACCCTAATTGGACAAGAATAAGCCTAGGGAGGACGAAAATGACCTAAATGTTCATCCAATGACCCAAATACACCTATTGGATGCACAAGATTGGTTAGAAACCCTAATTGGACAAGAATAAGCCTAGGGAGGACGAAAATGACCTAAATGTTCATTCAATGACACAAATGAACTTATTGGATGCACAAGATTGGTTAGAAACCCTAATTGGACAAGAATAAGCCTAGGGAGGACGAAAATGATCTAAATGTTCATCCAATAACACAAATGAACTTATTGGATGCACAAGATTGCTTAAAAACCCTAATTGGACAAGAATAAGCCTAGGGAGGACGAAAATGACCTAAATGTTCATCCAGTGACACAAATGAACTTATTGGATGCACAAGATTGGTTAAAAACCCTAATTGGACAAGAATAAGCCTTGGGAGGACGAAAATGACCTAAATGTTCATCCAATGACACAAATGAACTTATTGGATGCACAAGATTGGTTAAAAACCTTAATTGAACAAGAATAAGCCTAGGGTGGACGAAAATGACCTAAATGTTCATCCAATGACACAAATGAACTTATTTGAAGCACAAGATTGCTTAAAAACCCTAATTGGACAAGAATAAGCCTAGGGAGGACAAAAATGACCTAAATGTTCATCCAATGACACAAATTAACTTATTGGATGCACAAGATTGGTTAAAAACCCTAATTGGACAAGAATAAGCCTTGGGAGGACGAAAATGACCTAAATGTTCATCCAATGACACAAATACGCCTATTGGATGCACAAGATGGGTTAAAAACCCTAACTGGACAAGAATAAGCCTAGTGAGGTCGAAAATGACCTAAATGTTCATCCAATGACACAAATGACCTTATTGGATGCACAAGATTGGTTAAAAACCCTAATTGGACAAGAATAAGCCTAGGGTGGACGAAAATGACCTAAATGTTCATCCAATGACACAAATGAACTTATTGGATGCACAAGATTGGTTAAAAACCCTAATTAAACAACAATAAGCCCAGGGTTGACGAAAATGACCAAAATGTTCATCTAATGACACAAACACACCTATTGGATGCACAAGATTGGTTAGAAACCCTAATTGGACAAGAATAAGCCTAGGGAGGACGAAAATGACCTAAATGTTCATCCAATGACACAAATGAACTTAATGGATGCACAAGATTGGTTAAAAACCCTAATTGGACAAGAATAAGCCTAGGGAGAACGAAAATGACCTAAATGTACATCCAATGACACAAATGAACTTATTGGATGCACAAGATTGGTTAAAAACCCTAATTGGACAAGAATAAGCCTAGGGAGGACGAAAATGACCTAAATGTTCATCCAATGACACAAATGAACTTATTGGATGCACAAGATTGGTTGAAATCCCTAATTGGACAAGAATAAGCCTAGGGAGCACGAAAATGACCTAAATGTTCCTCCAATGACACAAACACACCAATTGGATGCACAAGATTGCATAAAAACCATAATTGGACAAGGATAAGACAAGGGAGGACGAAAATGACCTAAATGTTCCTCCAATGACACAAATGAACTTATTGGATGCACAAGATTGGTTAAAAACCCTAATTGGACAAGAATAAGCCTAGGGAGGACGAAAATGACCTAAATGTTCATCCAATGACACAAATGAACTTATTGGATGCACAAGATTGGTTAAAAACCCTAATTGGACAAGAATAAGCCTAGGGAGGACGAAAATGACCTAAATGTTCATCCAATGACACAAATGAACTTATTGGATGCACAAGATTGGTTGAAAACCATAATTGGACAAGAATAAGCCTAGGGAGGACGAAAATGACCTAAATGTTCATCCAATGACACAAATGAACTTATTGGATGCACAAGATTGGTTAAAAACCCTAATTGGACAAGAATAAGCCTAGGAAGGGCGAAAATGAACTAAATGTTCGTCCAATGAAACAAATAAACTTATTGGATGCACATGATTGGTTAAAAACCCTAATTGGACAAGAATAAGCCTAGGGAGGACGAAAATGACCTAAATGTTCGTCTAATGACACAAATGAACTTATTGGATGCACAAGATTGGTTAAAAACCCTAATTGGACAAGAATAAGCCTAGGGAGGACGAAAATGACCTAAATGTTCGTTCGGTGACACAAACACACCTATTGGATGCACAAAATTGCATACAAACCCTAATTAGACAAAAATAAGACTAGGGAGGACGAAAATGACCTAAATCTTTATCCAATGACACAAACACACCTATTGGATGCACAAGATTGGTTAAAAACCCTAATTGGACAAGAAAAAGCCTAGGGAAGATGAAAATGGCCTAAATGTTCATCCAATGACACAAATGAACTTATTGGATGCACAAGATTGGTTAAAAACCCTAATTGGACAAGAATAAGCCTAGGGAGGACGAAAATGACCTAAATGTTCCTCCAATGACACAAATGAACTTATTGGATGACAAGATTGGCTAAAAACCCTAATTGGACAAGAATAAGCCTAGGGAGGACGAAAATGACCTAAATGTTCATCCAATGACACAAATGAACTTATTGGATGCACAAGATTGGTTAAAAACCCTAATTGGACAAGAATAAGCCTAGGGAGGACGAAAATGACCTAAATGTTCATCCAATGACACAAATGAACTTATTGGATGCACAAGATTGGTTAAAAACCTTAATTGTACAAGAATAAGCCTAGGGAGGACGAAAATGACCTAAATGTTCATCCAATGACACAAATGAACTTATTAGATGCACAAGATTGGTTAAAAACCCTAATTGGACAAGAATAAGCCTAGGGAGGACGAAAATGACCTAAATGTTCATCCAATGACACAAATGAACTTATTGGATGCACAAGATTGGTTAAAAACCCTAATTGGACAACAATAAGCCTAGGGAGGATGAAAATGTCCTAAATGTTCATCTAATGACACAAACACACCTATTGGATGCACAAGATTGGTTAAAAACCCTAATTGGACAACAATAAGCCTAGGGAGGATGAAAATGACCTAAATGTTCATCTAATGACACAAACACACCTATTGGATGCACAAGATTGGTTAGAAACCCTAATTGAACAAGAATAAGCCTAGGGAGGACGAAAATGACCTAAATGTTCATCCAATGACACAAATGAACTTATTGGATGCACATGATTGCTTAAAAACCCTAATTGGACAAGAATAAGCCTAGGGAGGACGAAAATGACCTAAATGTTCATCCAAAGACACAAATGAACTCATTGGATGCACAAGATTGCTTAAAAACCCTAATTGGACTACAATAAGCCTAGGGAGGATGAAAATGACCTAAATGTTCATCTAATGACACAAACACACCTATTGGATGCACCAGATTGGTTAAAAACCCTAATTGCACAAAACTAAGCCTATGGAGGACGAAAATCACCTAAATTTTCATCCAATGACACAAATGAACTTATTGGATGCACAAGATTGCTTAAAACCCTAATTGGACAAGAATAAGACTAGGGAGGAAGAAAATGACCTAAATGTTCATCCAATGACACAAACACACCTATTGGATGCACAAGATTGGTTAGAAACCCTAATTGATCAAGAATAAGCCTAGGGAGGACGAAAATGACCTAAATGTTCATCCAATGACACAAATGAACTTATTGGATGCACAAGATTGGTTAAAAACCCTAATTGGACAAGAATAAGCCTTGGGAGGACGAAAATGACCTAAATGTTCATCCAATGACACAAATGAACTTATTGGATGCACAAGATTGGTTAAAAACCCTAATTGGACAAGAATAAGCCTAGGGAGGACGAAAAATGACCTAAATGTTCATCCAATGACACAAATGAACTTATTGGATGCACAAGATTGCTTAAAACCCTAATTGGACAAGAATAAGCCTAGGGAGGACGAAAATGTTCATCCAATGACACAAATGAACTTATTGGATGCACAAGAATGCTTAAAAACCCTAATTGGACAAGAATAAGCCTAGGGAGGACGAAAAATGACCTAAATGTTCATCCAATGACACAAATGAACTTATTGGATGCACAAGATTGCTTAAAACCCTAATTGGACAAGAATAAGACTAGGGAGGACGAAAATGACCTAAATGTTCCTCCAATGACACAAACACACCTATTGGATGCACAAGATTGGTTAGAAACCCTAATTGAACAAGAATAAGCCTAGGGAGGACGAAAATGACTTAAATCATAATCCAATGACATAAATGAACTTATTGGATGCACAAGATTGCTTTAAACCCTAATTAGACAAGAATAAGACTAGGGAGGACGAAAATGACCTAAATGTTCATCCAATGACACAAACACACCTATTGGATGCACAAGATTGGTTAAAAACCCTAATTGGACAAGAATAAGCCTAGGGAGGACGAAAATGACCTAAATGTTCATCCAATGACACAAATGAACTTATTGGATGCACAAGATTGGTTAGAAACCTTAATTAGACAAGAATAAGCCTAGGGAGGACGAAAATGACCTAAATGTTCATCCAATGACACAAATGAACTTATTGGATGCACAAGATTGCTTAAAACCCTAATTGGATAAGAATAAGCCTTGGGAGGACAAAAATGACCTAAATGTTCATCAAATGACACAAACAAACCTATTGGATGCACAAGATTGGCTTAAAACCCTAATTGGACAAGAATAAGACTAGGGAGGACGAAAATGACCTAAATGTTCATCCAATGACACAAACACACCTATTGGATGCACAAGATTGGTTAAAAACCCTAATTGGACAAGAATAAGCCTAGGGAGGACGAAAATGACCTAAATGTTCATCCAATGACACAAACACACCTATTGGATGCACAAGATTGGTTAAAAACCCTAATTGGACAAGAATAAGCCTAAGGAGGACGAAAATGACCTAAATGTTCAACCAATGACACAAAGGAACTTATTTGATGCACAAGATTGGTTAAAAACCCTAATTGGACAAGAATAAGCCTTGGGAGGACGAAAATGACCTAAATGTTCATCCAATGACACAAATGAACTTATTGGATGCACAAGATTGGTTAAAAACCCTAATTGGACAAGAATAAGCCTAGGGTGGACGAAAATGACCTAAATGTTTATCCAATGACACAAATGAACTTATTGGATGCACAAGATTGGTAAAAAAACCCTAATTGGACAAGAATAAGCCTAGAATGAACGAAAAATGACCTAAATGTTCATCCAATGACACAAACACACCTATTGGATGCACAAGATTGGTTAAAAACCCTTATTGGACAAGAATAAGCCTAGGGAGGACGAAAATGACCTAAATGTTCATCCAATGACACAAATGAACTTATTGGATGCACAAGATTGGTTAAAAACCCTAATTGGACAAGAATAAGCCTAGGGTGGACGAAAATGACCTAAATGTTCATCCAATGACACAAAGGAACTTATTGGATGCAAAAGATTGGTTAAAAACCCTAATTGGACAAGAATAAGCCTAGGGAGGACGAAAATGACCTAAATGTTCATCCAATGACACAAACACACCTATTGGATGCACAAGATTGGTTAGAAACCCTAATTGGACAAGAATAAGCCTAGAATGAACGAAAATGACCTAAATGTTCATCCAATGACACAAACACACCTATTGGATGCACAAGATTGGTTAAAAACCCTAATTGGACAAGAATAAGCCTTGGGAGGACGAAAATGACCTAAATGTTCATCCAATGACACAAATGAACTTATTGGATGCACAAGATTTGTTAAAAACCCTAATTGGACAAGAATTAGCCTAGGGAGGACGAAAAATGACCTAAATGTTCATCCAATGACACAAATGAACTTATTGGATGCACAAGATTGCTTAAAACCCTAATTGGACAAGAATAAGCTTAGGGAGGACGAAAATGACCTAAATATTCATCCAATGACACAAATGAACTTATTGGATGCACAAGAATGCTTAAAAACCCTAATTGGACAAGAATAAGCCTAGGGAGGACGAAAAATGACCTAAATGTTCATCCAATGACACAAATGAACTTATTGGATGCACAAGATTGCTTAAAACCCTAATTGGACAAGAATAAGACTAGGGAGGACGAAAATGACCTAAATGTTCATCCAATGACACAAACACACCTATTGGATGCACAAGATTGGTTAGAAACCCTAATTGAACAAGAATAAGCCTAGGGAGGACGAAAATGACTTAAATCTTAATCCAATGACACAAATGAACTTATTGGATGCACAAGATTGCTTAAAACCCTAATTGGACAAGAATAAGACTAGGGAGGAAGAAAATGACCTAAATGTTCATCCAATGAGACACAAACACACCTATTGGATGCACAAGATTGGTTAGAAACCCTAATTGGACAAGAATAAGCCAAGGGAGGACGTAAATGATCTAAATGTTCATCCAACGACACAAATGAACTTATTGGATGCACAAGATTGCTTAAAAACCCTAATTGGACAAGAATAAGCCTAGGGAGGACGAAAAATGACCTAAATGTTCATCCAATGACACAAATGAACTTATTGGATGCACAAGATTGCTTAAAACCCTAATTGGACAATAATAAGCCTAGGGAGGACGAAAATGACCTAAATGTTCATCCAATGACACAAATGAACTTATTGGATGCACAAGAATGCTTAAAAACCTTAATTGGACAAGAATAAGCCTAGGGAGGACGAAAAATGACCTAAATGTTCATCCAATGACCCAAATGAACTTATTGGATGCACAAGATTGCTTAAAACCCTAATTGGACAAGAATAAGACTAGGGAGGACGAAAATGACCGAAATGTTCATCCAATGACACAAACACACCTATTGGATGCACAAGATTGGTTAGAAACCCTAATTGAACAAGAATAAGCCTAGGGAGGACGAAAATGACTTAAATCTTAATCCAATGACACAAATGAACTTATTGGATGCAAAAGATTGCTTAAAACCCTAATTAACCAAGAATAAGACTAGGGAGGACTAAAATGACCTAAATGTTCATCCAATGAGACACAAACACACCTATTGGATGCACAAGAATGGTTAGAAACCCTAATTGGACAAGAATAAGCCTAGGGAGGACGAAAATGATCTAAATGTTCATCCAATGACACAAATGAACTTATTGGATGCAAAAGATTGCTTAAAAACCCTAATTGGACAAGAATAAGCCTAGGGAGGACGAAAATGACCTAAATGTTCATCCAGTGACACAAATGAACTTATTGGATGCACAAGATTGGTTAAAAACCCTAATTGGACAAGAATAAGCCTTGGGAGGACGAAAATGACCTAAATGTTCATCCAATGACACAAATGAACTTATTGGATGCACAAGATTGGTTAAAAACCCTAATTGGACAAGAATAAGCCTAGGGAGGACGAAAATCACCTAAATGTTCATCCAATGACACAAATGAACTTATTGGATGCACAAGATTGCTTAAAAACCCTAATTGGACTAGAATAAGCCTAGGGAGGACGAAAATGACCTAAATGTTCATCCAATGACCCAAATACACCTATTGGATGCACAAGATTGGTTAGAAACCCTAATTGGACAAGAATAAGCCTAGGGAGGACGAAAATGACCTAAATGTTCATTCAATGACACAAATGAACTTATTGGATGCACAAGATTGCTTAAAAACCCTAATTGGACAAGAATAAGCCTAGGGAGGACGAAAATGACCTAAATGTTCATCCAATGACACAAATACACCTATTGGATGCACAAAATTGGTTAAAAACCCTAATTGGACAAGAATAAGCCTAGGGAGGACGAGAATGACCTAAATGTTCATCCAATGACACAAACACACCTATTGGATGCACAAGAATGCTTAGAAACCCTAATTGGACAAGAATAAGCCTAGGGAGGACGAAAATGACCTAAATGTTCATCCAATGACACAAATGAACTTATTGGATGCACAAGATTGCTTAAAAACCCTAATTAGACAAGAATAAGCTTAGGGAGGACGAAAATGACCTAAATGTTCATCCAATGACACAAACACACCTATGGGATGCACAAGATTGGTTAGAAACCCTAATTGGACAAGAATAAGCCTAGGGAAGACGAAAATGACCTAAATGTTCATCCAATGACACAAACACACCTATTGGATGCACAAGATTGGTTAAAAACCCTAATTGGACAAGAATAAGCCTAGGGAGGACGAAAATGACCTAAATGTTCATCCAATGACACAAATGAACTTATTGGATGCACAAGATTGCTTAAAAACCCTAATTAGACAAGAATAAACTTAGGGAGGACGAAAATGACCTAAATGTTCATCCAATGACACAAATACACCTATTGGATGCACAAGATTGGTTAAAAACCCTAATTGGACAAGAATAAGCCTAGGGAGGACGAAAATGACCTAAATGTTCATCCAATGACACAAATGAACTTATTGGATGGACAAGATTGCTTAAAAACCCTAATTGGACAAGAATAAGCCTAGGGAGGACGAAAATGACCTAAATGTTCATCCAATGACACAAATACACCTATTGGATGCACAAGATTGGTTAGAAACCCTAATTGGACAAGAATAAGCCTAGGGAGGACGAAACTGACCTAAATGTTCATCCAATGACACAAACACTCCTATTGGATGCACAAGATTGGTTAAAAACCCTAATTGGACAAGAATAAGCCTAGGGAGGACGAAAATGACCTAAATGTTCATCCAATGACACAAATGAACTTATTGGATGCACAAGATTGCTTAAAAACCCTAATTGGACAAGAATAAGCCTTGGGAGGACGAAAATGACCTAAATGTTCATCCAATGACACAAATGAACCTCTTGGTTGCACAAGATTGGTTAAAAACCCTAATTGGACAAGAATAATTCTAGGGAGGACGAAAATGACCTAAATGTTCATCCAATGACACAAATGAACTTATTGGACGCACAAGATTGGTTAAAAATCCTAATTGGACAAGAATAAGACTAGGGAGGACGAAAATGACCTAAATGTTCATCCAATGACACAAACACACCTATTGGATGCACAAGATTGGTTAAAAACCCTAATTGGACAAGAATAAGCCTAGGGAGGACGAAAATGACCTAAATGTTCATCCAATGACACAAATGAACTTATTGGATGCACAAGATTGCTTAAAAACCCTAATTGGACAAGAATAAGCCTTGGGAGGACGAAAATGACCTAAATGTTCATCCAGTGACACAAATGAACTTATTGGATGCACAAGATTGCTTAAAACCCTAATTGGACAAGAATAAGACTAGGGAGGACGAAAATGACCTAAATGTTCATCCAATGACACAAACACACCTATTGGATGCACAAGATTGGTTAGAAACCCTGATTGGAAAAGAATAAGCTTAGGGAGGACGAAAATGACCTAAATGTTCATCCAATGACACAAATGAACTTATTGGATGCACAAGATTGGTTAAAAACCCTAATTGGACAAGAATAAGCCTAGGGAGGACGAAAATGACCTAAATGTTCATCCAATGACACAAATGAACTTATTGGATGCAAAAGATTGCTTATAAACCCTAATTGGACAAGAATAAGCCTAGGGAGGACGAAAATGACCTAAATGTTCATCCAATGACACAAACACACCTATTGGATGCACAAGATTGCTTTAAAACCCTAATTGAACAAGAATAAGCCTAGGGAGGACGAAAAATGACCTAAATGTTCATCCAATGACACAAACACACCTATTGGATGCACAAGATTGGTTAAAAACCCTAATTTGACAAGAATAAGCCTAGGGAGGACGAAAATGACCTAAATGTTCATCCAATGACACAAACACACCTATTGGATGCACAAGATTGGTTAAAAACCCTAATTGGACAAGAATAAGCGTAGGGAGGACGAAAATGACTTAAATGTTCATCCAATGACACAAACACACCTATTGGATGCACAAGATTGGTTAAAAACCCTAATTGGACAAGAATAAGCCTAGGGAGGACGAAAATGACGTAAATGTTCATCCAATGACACAAATGAACTTATTGGATGCACAAGATTGCTTAAAAACCCAAATTGGAAAAGAATAAGCCTAATGAGGACGAAAATGACCTAAATGTTCATCCAATGACACAAATACACCTATTGGATGCAAAAGATTGGTTAGAAACCCTAATTTGACAAGAATAAGCCTAGGGAGGACGAAAATGACCTAAATGTTCATCCAATGACACAAACACACCTATTGGATGCACAAGATTGGTTAAAAACCCTAATTGGACAAGAATAAGCCTAGGGAGGACGAAAATGACCTAAATGTTCATCCAATGACACAAACACACCTATTGGATGCACAAGATTGGTTAAAAACCCTAATTGGACAAGAATAAGCCTAGGGAGGACGAAAATGACGTAAATGTTCATCCAATGACACAAACACACCTATTGGATGCACAAGATTGGTTAAAAACCCTAATTGGACAAGAATAAGCCTAGGAGGACGAAAATGACGTAAATGTTCATCCAATGACACAAATGAACTTATTGGATGCACAAGATTGCATAAAAACCCTAATTGGACAAGAATAAGCCTAGGGAGGACGAAAATGACCTAAATGTTCATCCAATGACACAAATACACCTATTGGATGCAAAAGATTGGTTAGAAACCCTAATTTGACAAGAATAAGCCTAGGGAGGACGAAAATGACCTAAATGTTCATCCAATGACACAAACACACCTATTGGATGCACAAGATTGGTTAAAAACCCTAATTGGACAAGAATAAGCCTAGGGAGGACGAAAATGACCTAAATGTTCATCCAATGACACATATGAACTTTTTAGATGCACAAGATTGGTTAGAAACCCTAATTGGACAAGAATAAGCCTAGGGAGGACGAAAATGACCTAAATGTTCATCCAATGACACAAATGAACTTATTGGATGCACAAGATTGCTTATAAACCCTAATTGGACAAGAATAAGCCTAGGGAGGACGAAAATGACGTAAATGTTCATCCAATGACACAAATGAACTTATTTGATGCACAAGATTGCTTAAAAACCCTAGTTGAACAAGAATAAGCCTAGGGAGGACGAAAAATGACCTAAATGTTCATCCAATGACACAAACACACCTATTGGATGCACAAGATTGGTTAAAAACCCTAATTGGACAAGAATAAGCCTAGGGTGGACGAAAATGACCTAAATGTTTATCCAATGACACAAATGAACTTATTGGATGGACAAGATTGGTTAAAAACCCTAATTGGACAAGAATAAGCCTAGGGAGGACTAAAATGACCTAAATGTTCATCCAATGACACAAACACACCTATTGGATGCACAAGATTGGTTAAAAACCCTAATTGGACAAGAATAAGCCTAGAGAGGACGAAAATGACCTAAATGTTCATCCAATGACACAAACACACCTATTGGATGCACAAGATTGGTTAAAAACCCTAATTGGACAAGAATAAGCCTTGGGAGGACGAAAATGACCTAAATGTTCATCCAATGACACAAATGAACTTATTGGATGCACAAGATTGGTTAAAAACCCTAATTGGACAAGAATAAGCCTAGGGTGGGCGAAAATGACCTAAATGTTTATCCAATGACCCAAATGAGCTTATTGGATGCACAAGATTGGTTAAAAACCCTAATTGGACAAGAATAAGCCTAGGGAGGACGAAAATGACCTAAATGTTCGTCCAATGACACAAACACAACTATTGGACGCACAAGATTAGTTAAAAACCCTAATTGGACAAGAATAAGCCTAGGGAGGACGAAAATGACCTAAATGTTCATCCAATGACACAAATGAACTTATTGGATGCACAAGATTGCTTAAAAACCCTAATTGGACAAGAATAAGCCTAGGGAGGACGAAAATGACCTAAATGTTCATCCAATGACCCAAATACACCTATTGGATGCACAAGATTGGTTAGAAACCCTAATTGGACAAGAATAAGCCTAGGGAGGACGAAAATGACCTAAATGTTCATTCAATGACACAAATGAACTTATTGGATGCACAAGATTGGTTAGAAACCCTAATTGGACAAGAATAAGCCTAGGGAGGACGAAAATGACCTAAATGTTCATCCAATGACACAAATGAACTTACTGGATGCACAGGATTGCTTAAAACCCTAATTGGACAAGAATAAGACTTGGGAGGACGAAAATGACCTAAATGTTCATCCAATGACACAAACACAAGATTGGTTAGAAACCCTAATTGAACAAGAATAAGCCTAGGGATGACGAAAATGACTTAAATCTTAATCCAATGACACAAATGAACTTATTGGATGCACAAGATTGCTTAAAACCCTAATTGGACAAGAATAAGACTAGGGAGGACGAAAATGACCTAAATGTTCATCCAATGAGACACAAACACACCTATTGGATGCACAAGATTGGTTAGAAACCCTAATTGGACAAGAATAAGCCAAGGGAGGACGTAAATGATCTAAATGTTCATCCAACGACACAAATGAACTTATTGGATGCACAAGATTGCTTAAAAACCCTAATTGGACAAGAATAAGCCTAGGGAGGACGAAAAATGACCTAAATGTTCATCCAATGACACAAATGAACTTATTGGATGCACAAGATTGCTTAAAACCCTATTTGGACAATAATAAGCCTAGGGAGGACGAAAATGACCTAAATGTTCATCCAATGACACAAATGAACTTATTGGATGCACAAGAATGCTTAAAAACCTTAATTGGACAAGAATAAGCCTAGGGAGGACGAAAAATGACCTAAATGTTCATCCAATGACACAAATGAACTTATTGGATGCACAAGATTGCTTAAAACCCTAATTGGACAAGAATAAGACTAGGGAGGACGAAAATGACCGAAATGTTCATCCAATGACACAAACACACCTATTGGATGCACAAGATTGGTTAGAAACCCTAATTGAACAAGAATAAGCCTAGGGAGGACGAAAATGACTTAAATCTTAATCCAATGACACAAATGAACATATTGGATGCAAAAGATTGCTTAAAACCCTAATTAACCAAGAATAAGACTAGGGAGGACTAAAATGACCTAAATGTTCATCCAATGAGACACAAACACACCTATTGGATGCACAAGAATGGTTAGAAACCCTAATTGGACAAGAATAAGCCTAGGGAGGACGAAAATGATCTAAATGTTCATCCAATGACACAAATGAACTTATTGGATGCACAAGATTGCTTAAAAACCCTAATTGGACAAGAATAAGCCTAGGGAGGACGAAAATGACCTAAATGTTCATCCAGTGACACAAATGAACTTATTGGATGCACAAGATTGGTTAAAAACCCTAATTGGACAAGAATAAGCCTTGGGAGGACGAAAATGACCTAAATGTTCATCCAATGACACAAATGAACTTATTGGATGCACAAGATTGGTTAAAAACCCTAATTGGACAAGAATAAGCCTAGGGAGGACAAAAATTACTTAATTCTTAATCCAATGACACAAATGAACTTATTGGATGCACAAGATTGCTTAAAACCCTAATTGGACAAGAATAAGACTAGGGAGGACGAAAATGACCTAAATGTTCATCCAATGACACAAACACACCTATTGGATGCACAAGATTGGTTAGAAACCCTAATTGAACAAGAATAAGCCTAGGGAGGACGAAAATGACTTAAATCTTAATCCAATGACACAAATGAACTTATTGGATGCACAAGATTGCTTAAAACCCTAATTGGACAAGAATAAGACTAGGGAGGACGAAAATGACCTAAATGTTCATCCTATGACACAAACACACCTATTGGATGCACAAGATTGGTTAGAAACCCTAATTGAACAAGAATAAGCCTAGGGAGGACGAAAATGACTTAAATCTTAATCCAATGACACAAATGAACTTATTGGATGCACAAGATTGCTTAAAACCCTAATTGGACAAGAATAAGACTAGGGAGGACGAAAATGACCTAAATGTTCATCCAATGAGACACAAACACACCTATTGGATGCACAAGATAGGTTAGAAACCCTAATTAGACAAGAATAAGCCTAGGGAAGACGAAAATGATCTAAATGTTCATCCAATGACACAAATGAACTTATTGGATGCACAAGATTGGTTAAAAACCCTAATTGGACAAGAATAAGCCTAGGGAGGACGAAAATGACCTAAATGTTCATCCAATGACACAAATGAACTTATTGGATGCACAAGATTGGTTAAAAACCCTAATTGGACAAGAATAAGCCTAGGGAGGACGAAAATGACCTAAATGTTCATCCAATGACACAAATGAACTTATTGGATGCACAAGATTGGTTAAAAACCCTAATTGGACAAGAATAAGCCTAGGGAAGACGAAAATGACCTAAAGGTTCGTCCAATGACACAAACACACCTCTTGGATGCACAAGATTGCATAAAAACCCTAATTGGACAAGAATAAGACTAGGGAGGACGAAAATGACCTAAATGTTCATCCAATGACACAAACACACATATTGGACGCACAAGATTGCTTAAAACCCTAATTGGACAAGAATAAGACTAGGGAGGACGAAAATGACCTAAATGTTCATCCAATGACACAAATGAACTTATTGGAAGCACAAGATTGGTTAAAAACCCTAATTGGACAAGAATAAGCCTAGGGAGGACGAAAATGACCTAAATGTTCGTCCAATGACACAAACACACCTATTGAATGCACAAGATTGCATAAAATCCCTAATTGGACAAGAATAAGACTAGGGAGGACGAAAATGACCTAAATGTTCCTCCAATGACACAAACACACCTATTGGATGCACAAGATTGCATAAAAACCCTAATTGGACAAGAATAAGACTAGGGAGGACGAAAATGACCTAAATGTTCATCCAATGACACAAATGAACTTATTGGATGCACAAGATTGGTTAAAAACCCTAATTGGACAAGAATAAGCCTAGGGAGGACGAAAATGACCTAAATGTTCATCCAATGACACAAATGAACTTATTGGATGCACAAGATTGGTTAAAAACCCTAATTGCACAAGAATAAGCCTAGGGAGGACAAAAATGACCAAAATGTTCATCCAATGACACAAATGAACTTATTGGATGCACAAGATTGGTTAAAAACCCTAATTGGACAAGAATAAGGTTAGGGAGGACGAAAATGACCTAAATGTTCGTCCAATGACACAAACACACCTATTGGATGCACAAGATTGCATAAAAACCCTAATTGGACAAGAATAAGACTAGGGAGGACGAAAATGACCTAAATGTTCCTCCAATGACATAAATGAACTTATTGAATGCACAAGATTGGCTAAAAACCCTAATTGGACAAGAATAAGCCTAGGGAGGACGAAAATGACCTAAATGTTCATCCAATGACACAAATGAACTTATTGGATGCACAAGATTGGTTAAAAACCCTAATTGGACAAGAATAAGCCTAGGGAGGACGAAAATGACCTAAATGTTCATCCAATGACACAAATGAACTTATTGGATGCACAAGATTGGTTAAAAACCCTAATTGGACAAGAATAAGCCTAGGGAGGTCGAAAATGACCTAAATATTCATCCAATGACACAAACACACCTATTGGATGCACAAGATTGCTTAAAAACCCTAATTGGACAAGAATAAGCCTAGGGAGGACGAAAATGACCTAAATGTTCATCCAATGACACAAATGAACTTATTGGATGCACAAGATTGCTTAAAAACCCTAATTGGACAAGAATAAGCCTACGGAGGACGAAAATGACCTAAATGTTCATCCAATGACACAAATACACCTATTGGATGCAAAAGATTGGTTAAAAACCCTAATTTGACAAGAATAAGCCTAGGGAGGACGAAAATGACCTAAATGTTCATCCAATGACACAAACACACCTATTGGATGCACAAGATTGGTTAAAAACCCTAATTGGACAAGAATAAGCCTAGGGAGGACGAAAATGACCTAAATGTTCATCCAATGACACAAATGAACTTATTGGATGCACAAGATTGGTTAGAAACCCTAATTGGGCAAGAATAAGCCTAGGGAGGACGAAAATGACCTAAATGTTCATCCAATGACACAAATGAACTTATTGGATGCACAAGATTGCTTGAAAACCTAATTGGACAAGAATAAGCCTAGGGAGGAGGAAAAATGACCTAAATGTTCATCCAATGACACAAATGAACTTATTGGATGCACAAGATTGGTTAAAAACCCTAATTGGACAAGAATAAGCCTAGGGAGGACGAAAATGACCTAAATGTTCATCCAATGACACAAATGAACTTATTGGATGCACAAGATTGGTTAGAAACCCTAATTGGACAAGAATAAGTTTAGGGAGGACGAAAATGACCTAAATGTTCATCCAATGACACAAATGAACTTATTGGATGCACAAGATTGGTTAAAAACCCTAATTGGACAAGAATAAGCCTAGGGAGGACGAAAATGACCTAAATGTTCATCCAATGACACAAATGAACTTACTGGATGCACAAGATTGCTTAAAAACCCTAATTGGACAAGAATAAGCCTAGGGAGGACGAAAATGACCTAAATGTTCATCCAATGACACAAATACACCTATTGGATGCACAAGATTGGTTAAAAACCCTAATTGGACAAGAATAAGCCTAGGGAGGACGAAAATGACCTAAATGTTCATCCAATGACACAAATGAACTTACTGGATGCACAAGATTGCTTAAAAACCCTAATTGTACAAGAATAAGCCTAGGGAGGACGAAAATGACCTAAATGTTCATCCAATGACACAAATGAACTTATTGGATGCACAAGATTGGTTAAAAACCCTAATTGGACAAGAATAAGCCTAGGGAGGACGAAAATGACCTAAATGTTCATCCAATGACACAAATGAACTTATTGGATGCACAAGATTGCTTAAAAACCCTAATTGGACAAGAATAAGCCTAGGGAGGACGAAAATGACCTAAATGTTCATCCAATGACACAAATGAACTTATTGGATGCACAAGATTGGTTAGAAACCCTAATTGGACAACAATAAGCCTTGGGAGGACGAAAATGACCTAAATGTTCATCCAATGACACAAATGAACTTATTGGATGCACAAGATTGCTTAAAAACCCTAATTGGACTAGAATAAGCCTAGGGAGGACGAAAATGACCTAAATGTTCATCCAATGACACAAATGAACTTATTGGATGCACAAGATTGTTTAAAAACCCTAATTGGACAAGAATAAGCCTTGGGAGGACGAAAATGACCTAAATGTTCATCCAATGACACAAATGAACTTATTGGATGCACAAGATTGCTTAAAAAACCCTAATTGGACAAGAATAAGCCTAGGGAGGACGAAAATGACCTAAATGTTCATCCAATGACACAAATGAACTTATTGGACGCACAAGATTGCTTAAAAACCCTACTTGGACAAGAATAAGCCTAGGGAGGACGAAAATGACCTAAATGTTCATCGAATGACACAAATGAACTTATTGGATGCACAAGATTGGTTAAAAACCCTAATTGGACAAGAATAAGCCTTGGGAGGACTAAAATGACCTAAATGTTCATCCAATGACACAAATGAACTTATTGGATGCACAAGATTGCTTAAAAACCCTAATTGGACAAGAATAAGCCTAGGGAGGACGAAAATGACCTAAATGTTCATCCAATGACACAAATGAACTTATTGGATGCACAAGATTGCTTAAAAACCCTTATTGGACAAGAATAGGACTAGGGAGGACGAAAATGACCTAAATGTTCATCCAATGACACAAACACACCTATTGGATGCACAAGATTGGTTAGAAACCCTAATTGAACAAGAATAAGCCTAGGGAGGACGAAAATGACCTAAATGTTCATCCAGTGACACAAATGAACTTATTGGATGCACAAGATTGCTTAAAAACCCTAATTGGACAAGAATAAGCCTAGGGAGGACGAAAATGACCTAAATGTTCATCCAATGACACAAATGAACTTATTGGATGCACAAGATTGGTTAAAAACCCTAATTGGACAACATTAAGCCTTGGGAGGACGAAAATAACCTAAATGTTCATCCAATGACACAAATGAACTTATTGGATGCACAAGATTGGTTAAAAACCCTAATTGGACAAGAATAAGCCTAGGGTGGACGAAAATGACCTAAATGTTTATCCAATGACACAAATGAACTTATTGGATGCAAAAGATTGGTTAAAAACCCTAATTTGACAAGAATAAGCCTAGGGAGGACGAAAATGACCTAAATGTTCATCCAATGACACAAACACACCTATTGGATGCACAAGATTGGTTAAAAACCCTAATTGGACAAGAATAAGCCTAGGGAGGATGAAAATGACCTAAATGTTCATCCAATGACACATATGAACTTATTGGATGCACAAGATTGGTTAAAAACCCTAATTTGACAAGAATAAGCCTAGGGAGGACGAAAATGACCTAAATGTTCATCCAATGACACAAACACACCTATTGGATGCACAAGATTGGTTAAAAACCCTAATTGGACAAGAATAAGCCTAGGGAGGATGAAAATGACCTAAATGTTCATCCAATGACACATATGAACTTATTGGATGCACAAGATTGCTTAAAAACCCTAATTGGACAAGAATAAGCCTAGGGAGGACGAAAATGACCTAAATGTTCATCCAATGACACAAATACACCTATTGGATTCAAAAGATTGGTTAGAAACCCTAATTTGACAAGAATAAGCCTAGGGAGGACGAAAATGACCTAAATGTTCATCCAACGACACAAACACACCTATTGGATGCACAAGATTGGTTAAAAACCCTAATTGGACAAGAATAAGCCTAGGGAGGACAAAAATGACCTAAATGTTTATCCAATGACACAAATGAACTTATTGGATGCACAAGATTGGTTAGAAACCCTAATTGGACAACAATAAGCCTATGGAGGATGAAAATGACCTAAATGTTCATCTAATGACACAAACACACCTATTGGATGCACAAGATTGGTTAAAAACCCTAATTGCACAAAACTAAGCCTAGTGAGGACGAAAATGACCTAAATGTTCATCCAATGACACAAACACACCTATTGGATGCACAAGATTGGTTAAAAACCCTAATTGGACATGAATAAGCCTAGGGAGGACGAAAATGACCTAAATGTTCATCCAATGACACAAATGAACTTATTGGATGCACAAGATTGCTTAAAAACCCTAATTGGACAAGATTAAGACTAGGGAGGACGAAAATGACCTAAATGTTCATCCAATGACACAAACACACCTATTGGATGCACAAGATTGGTTAGAAACCCTAATTGAACAAGAATAAGCCTAGGGAGGACGAAAATGACCTAAATGTTCATCCAATGACACAAATGAACTTATTGGATGCACAAGATTGCTTAAAAACCTTAATTGGACAAGAATAAGCCTAGGGAGGACGAAAATGACCTAAATGTTCATCCAATGAGACACAAACACACCTATTGGATGCACAAGATTGGTTAGAAACCCTAATTGGACAAGAATAAGTCTAGGGAGGTCGAAAATGACCTAAATGTTCATCCAATGACACAAATGAACTTATTGGATGCACAAGATTGGTTAAAAACCCTAATTTGACAAGAATAAGCCTAGGGTGGACGAAAATGACCTAAATGTTTATCCAATGACACAAATGAACTTATTGGATGCACAAGATTGCTTAAAAACCCTAATTGGACAAGAATAAGCCTAGGGAGGACGAAAATGACCTAAATGTTCATCCAATGACACAAACACACCTATTGGATGCACAAGATTGGTTAGAAACCCTAATTGGACAAGAATAAGCCTAGGGAGGACGAAAATGACCTAAATGTTTATCCAATGACACAAAGACACCTATTGGATGCACAAGATTGGTTAGAAACCCTAATTGGACAAGAATAAGCCTATGGAGGACGAAAATGACCTAAATGTTCATCCAATGACACAAACACACCTATTGGATGCACAAGATTGGTTAAAAACCCTAATTGGACAAGAATAAGCCTAGGGAGGACGAAAATAATCTAAATTTTCATCCAATGACACAAATACACCTATTGGATGCACAAGATTGGTTAGAAACCCTAACTCTACAAGAATAAGCCTAGGGAGGACGAAAATGACCTAAATGTTCATCCAATGACACAAACACACCTATTGGATGCACAAGATTGGTTAAAAACCCTAATTGGACAAGAATAAGCCTAGGGAGGACGAAAATAACCTAAATTTTCATCCAATGACACAAATACACCTATTGGATGCACAAGATTGGTTAGAAACCCTAATTGGACAAGAATAAGCCTAGGGAGGACGAAAATGACCTAAATGTGCATTCAATAACACAAATGAACTTATTGGATGCACAAGATTGCTTAAAAACCCTAATTAGACAAGAATAAGCCTAGGGAGGACGAAAATGACCTAAATGTTCATCCAATGACACAAATGAACTTATTGGATGCACAAGATTGCTTAAAAACCCTAATTGGACAAGAGTAAGCCTAGGGAGGACGAAAATGACCTAAATGTTCATCTAATGAAACAAACACACCTATTGGATGCACAAGATTGGTTAGAAACCCTAATTGGACAAGAATAAGCCTAGGGAAGACGAAAATGACCTAAATGTTCATCCAATGACACAAACACACCTATTGGATGCACAAGATTGGTTACAAACCCTAATTGGACAAGAATATGCCTAGGGTGGACGAAAATGACCTAAATGTTTATCCAATGACACCAATGAACTTATTGGATGCACAAGATTGCTTAAAAACCCTAATTGGACAAGAATAAGCCTAGGGAGGACGAAAATGACCTAAATGTTCATCCAATGACACAAATGAACTTATTGGATGCACAAGATTGCTTAAAAACCCTAATTGGACAAGAATAAGCCTAGGGAGGACGAAAATGACCTAAATGTTCATCCAATGACACAAATGAACTTATTGGATGCACAAGATTGCTTAAAAACCCTAATTGGACAAGAATAAGCCTTGGGAGGACGAAAATGACCTAAATGTTCATCCAATGACACAAATGAACTTATTGGATGCTCAAGATTGCTTAAAACCCTAATTGGACAAGAATAAGACTAGGGAGGACGAAAATGACCTAAATGTTCATCCAATGACACAAATGAACTTATTGGATGCACAAGATTGCTTAAAAACCCTAATTGGACAAGAATAAGCCTAGGGAGGACGAAAATGACCTAAATGTTCATCCAATGACACAAATGAACTTATTGGATGCACAAGATTGGTTAAAAACCCTAATTGGACAAGAATAAGCCTAGGGAGGACGAAAATGACCTAAATGTTCATCCAATGACACAAATAAACTTATTGGATGCACAAGATTGGTTAAAAATCCTAAATGGACAAGAATAAGCCTAGGGAGGACGAAAATGACCTAAATGTTCATCCAATGACACAAATACACCTATTGGATGCACAAGATTGGTTAAAAACCCTAATTGGACAACAATATGCCTAGGGAGGACGAAAATGACCTAAATGTTCATCCAATGACACAAATGAACTTATTGGATGCACAAGATTTCTTAAAAACCCTAATTGGACAAGAATAAGCCTAGGGAGGACGAAACTGACCTAAATGTTCATCCAATGACACAAACACACCTATTGGATGCACAAGATTGGTTAAAAACCCTAATTGGACAAGAATAAGCCTAGGGAGGACGATAATGATCTAAATGTTCATCCAATGACACAAATGAACTTATTGGATGCACAAGATTGCTTAAAAACCCTAATTGGACAAGAATAAGCCTAGGGAGGACGAAAATGACCTAAATGTTCATCCAATGACACAAATGAACTTATTGGATGCACAAGATTGGTTAGAAACCCTAATTGGACACGAATAAGCCTAGGGAGGACGAAAATGACCTAAATGTTCATCCAATGACACAAATGAACTTATTGGATGCACAAGATTGGTTAAAAACCCTAATTGGACAAGAATAAGCCTAGGGAGGACGAAAATGACCTAAATGTTCATCCAATGACACAAATGAACTTATTGGATGCACAAGATTGGTTAAAAACCCTAAATGGACAAGAATAAGCCTAGGGAGGACGAAAATGACCTAAATGTTCGTCCAATGACACACACACACCTATTGGATGCACAAGATTGCATAAAAACCCTAATTGGACAAAAATAAGACTAGGGAGGACGAAAATGACCTAAATGTTCATCCAATGACACAAATGAACTTATTGGATGCACAAGATTGGTTAAAAACCCTAATTGGACAAGAATAAGCCTAGGGAGGACGAAAATGACCTAAATGTTCATTGAATGACACAAATGAACTTATTGGATGCACAAGATTGGTTAAAAACCCTAATTGGACAAGAATAAGCCTAGGGAGGACGAAAATGACCTAAATGTTCATCCAATGACACAAATGAACTTATTGGATGCACAAGATTGGTTAAAAACCCTAATTGCACAAAAGTAAGCCTAGTGAGGACGAAAATGACCTAAATGTTCATCCAATGACACAAATGAACTTATTGGATGCACAAGATTGGTTAAAAACCCTAATTGGACAAGAATAAGCCTAGGGAGGACGAAAATGACCTAAATGTTCATCCAATGACACAAATGAACTTATTGGATGCACAAGATGGGTTGAAAACCCTAATTGGACAAGAATAAGCCTAGGGAGGACGAAAATGACCTAAATGTTCATCCAATGACACAAATGAACTTATTGGATGCACAAGATTGGTTAAAAACCCTAATTGGACAAGAATAAGCCTAGGGAGGACGAAAATGACCTAAATGTTCATCCAATGACACAAATGAACTTATTGGATGCACAAGATTGGGTGAAAACCCTAATTGGACAAGAATAAGCCTAGGGAGGACGAAAATGACCTAAATGTTCATCCAATGACACAAATGAACTTATTGGATGCACAAGATTGGTTAAAAACCCTAATTGGACAAGAATAAGCCTAGGGAGGACGAAAATGACCTAAATGTTCATCCAATGACACAAATGAACTTATTGGATGCACAAGATTGGTTAAAAACCCTAATTGGACAAGAATAAGCCTAGGGAGGACGAAAATGACCTAAATGTTCATCCAATGACACAAATGAACTTATTGGATGCACAAGATTGGTTAAAAACCCTAATTGGACAAGAATAAGCCTTGGGTGGACAAAAATGACCTAAATGTTCATACAATGACACAAATGAACTTATTGGATGCACAAGATTGGTTAAAAACCCTAATTGGACAAGAATAAGCCTAGGGAGGACGAAAATGACCTAAATGTTCATCCAATGACACAAATGAACTTATTGGATGCACAAGATTGGTTAAAAACCCTAAATGGACAAGAATAAGGCTAGGAAGGACGAAAATGACCTAAATGTTCATCCAATGACACAAATGAACTTATTGGATGCACAAGATTGGTTAAAAACCCTAATTAGACAAGAATAAGCCTAGGGAGGACGAAAATGACCTAAATGTTCATCCAATGACACAAATGAACTTATTGGACGCACAAGATTGGTTAAAAACCCTAACTGGACAAGAATAAGCCTAGGGAGGACGAAAATGACCTAAATGTTCGTCCAATGACACAAACACACCTATTGGATGCACAAGATTGGTTAAAAACCCTAATTGGACAAGAATAAGCCTAGGGAGGACGAAAATGACCTAAATGTTCATCCAATGACACAAATGAACTTATTGGATGCACAAGATTGGTTAAAAACCCTAATTGGACAAGAATAAGCCTAGGGAGGACGAAAATGACCTAAATGTTCATCCAATGACACAAATGAACTTATTGGATGCACAAGATTGGTTAAAAACCTTAACTGGACAAGAATAAGCCTAGGGAGAACGAAAATGACCTAAATGTTCATCCAATGACACAAATGAACTTATTGGATGCACAAGATTGGTTAAAAACCCTAATTGGACAAGAATAAGCCTAGGGAGGACGAAAATGACCTAAATGTTCATCCAATGACACAAATACACCTATTGGATGCACAAGATTGGTTAAAAACCCTAATTGGACAAGAATAAGCCTAGGGAGGACGAAAATGACCTAAATGTTCATCCAATGACACAAATACTTGGATGCACAAGATTGGTTAAAAACCCTAATTGGACAAGAATAAGCCTAGGGAGGACGAAAATGACCTAAATGTTCATCCAATGACACAAATGAACTTATTGGATGCACAAGATTGGTTAAAAACCCTAATTGGACAAGAATAAGCCTAGGGAGGACAAAAATGACCTAAATGTTCATCCAACGACACAAATGAACTTATTGGATGCACAAGATTGGTTTAAAACCCTAATTGGACAAGAATAAGCCTAGGGAGGACGAAAATGACCTAAATGTTCATCCAATGACACAAACACACCTATTGGATGCACAAGATTGGTTAAAAACCCTAATTGGACAAGAATATGCCTAGGGAGGACGAAAATGACTTAAATCTTAATCCAATGACACAAATGAACTTATAAGATGCACAAGATTGCTTAAAAACCCTAATTGGACAAGAATAAGCCTAGGGAGGACGAAAATGACCTAAATGTTCATCCAATGACACAAATGAACTTATTGGATGCACAAGATTGCTTAAAACCCTAATTGGACAAGAATAAGACTAGGGAGGACGAAAATGACCTAAATGTTCATCCAATGACACAAACACACCTATTGGATGCACAAGATTGGTTAGAAACCCTAATTGAACAAGAATAAGCCTAGGGAGGATGAAAATGACTTAATTCTTAATCCAATGACACAAATGAACTTATTGGATGCACAAGATTGCTTAAAACCCTAATTGGACAAGAATAAGACTAGGGAGGACGAAAATGACCTAAATGTTCATCCAATGACACAAACACACCTATTGGATGCACAAGATTGGTTCTAAACCCAAATTGGACAAGAATAAGCCTAGGAAGGACGAAAATGACATAAATGTTAATCCAATGACACAAATGAACTTATTGGATGCACAACATTGGTTAAAAACCCTAATTGGACAAGAATAAGCCTAGGGAGGACGAAAATGACCTAAATGTTCATCCAATGACACAAACACACCTATTGGATGCACAAGATTGCTTAAAAACCCTAATTGGACAAGAATAAGCCTAGGGAGGACGAAAATGACCTAAATGTTCATCCAATGACACAAATGAACTTATTGGATGCACAAGATTGCTTATAAACCCTAATTGGACAAGAATAAGCCTAGGGAGGACGAAAATGACCTAAATGTTCATCCAATGACACAAATGAACTTATTGGATGCACAAGAATGCTTAAAAACCCTAATTGGACAAGAATAAGCCTAGGGAGGATGAAAAATGACCTAAATGTTCGTCCAATGACACAAATGAACTTATTGGATGCACAAGATTGCTTAAAACCCTAATTGGACAAGAATAAGACTAGGGAGGACGAAAATGACCTAAATGTTCATCCAATGACAAACACACCTATTGGATGCACAAGATTGGTTAGAAATCCTAATTGAACAAGAATAAGCCTAGGGAGGACGAAAATGACTTAAATCTTAATCCAATGACACAAATGAACTTATTGGATGCACAAGATTGCTTTAAACCCTAATTGGACAAGAATAAGACTAGGGAGGATGAAAATGACCTAAATGTTCATCAAATGACACAAACACACCTATTGGATGCACAAGATTGGTTAAAAACCCTAATTGGACAACAATAAGCCTAGGGAGGATGAAAATGACCTAAATGTTCATCTAATGACACAAACACACCTATTGGATGCACAAGATTGGTTAAAAACCCTAATTGCACAAAACTAAGCCTAGTGATGACGAACATAACCTAAATGTTCATCCAATGACACAAATGAACTTATTGGATGCACAAGATTGCTTAAAACCCTAATTGGACAAGAATAAGACTAGGGAGGACGAAAATGACCTAAATGTTCATCCAATGACACAAACACACCTATTGGATGCACAAGATTGGTTAGAAACCCTAATTGAACAAGAATAAGCCTAGGGAGGACGAAAATGACCTAAATGTTCATCCAATGACACAAATGAACTTATTGGATGCACAAGATTGCTTAAAAACCCTAATTGGACAAGAATAAGCCTAGGGAGGATGAAAGATAACCTAAATGTTCATCCAATGACACAAATGAACTTATTGGATGCACAAGATTGCTTATAACCCTAATTGGACAAGAATAAGACTAGGGAGGACGAAAATGACCTAAATGTTCAACCAATGACACAAACACACCTATTGGATGCACAAGATTGG
>JBBPBR010000683.1:0-25481 GCA_037974775.1 Cicer pinnatifidum | reverse complement strand
AACCCTAATTGGACAAGAATAAGCCTAGGGAGGACGAAAATGACCTAAATGTTCATCCAATGACACAAATGAACTTATTGGATGCACAAGAATGCTTAAAAACCCTAATTGGACAAGAATAAGCCTAGGGAGGACGAAAAATGACCTAAATGTTCATCCAAAGACACAAATGAACTTATTGGATGCACAAGATTGCTTAAAACCCTAATTGGACAAGAATAAGCCTAGGGAGGACGAAAATGACCTAAATGTTCATCCAATGACACAAATGAACTTATTGGATGCACAGGATTGCTTAAAACCCTAATTGGACAAGAATAAGACTAGGGAGGACGAAAATGACCTAAATGTTCATCCAATGACACAAACACAAGATTGGTTAGAAACCCTAATTGAACAAGAATAAGCCTAGGGAGGACGAAAATGACTTAAATCTTAATCCAACGACACAAATGAACTTATTGGATGCACAAGATTGCTTAAAACCCTAATTGGACAAGAATAAGACTAGGGAGGACGAAAATGACCTAAATGTTCATCCAATGAGACACAAAAACACCTATTGGATGCACAAGATTGGTTAGAAACCCTAATTGAACAAGAATAAGCCTAGGGAGGACGAAAATGACTTAAATCTTAATCCAATGACACAAATGAACTTATTGGATGCACAAGATTGCTTTAAACCCTAATTGGACAAGAATAAGACTAGGGAGGAGGAAAATGACCTAAATGTTCATCAAATGACACAAACACACCTATTGGATGCACAAGATTGGTTAAAAACCCTAATTGGACAACAATAAGCCTAGTGAGGACGAAAATAACCTAAATGTTCATCCAATGACACAAATGAACTTATTGGATGCACAAGATTGCTTATAACCCTAATTGGACAAGAATAAGACTAGGGAGGACGAAAATGACCTAAATGTTCATCCAATGACACAAACACACCTATTGGATGCACAAGATTGGTTAGAAACCCTAATTGAACAAGAATAAGCCTAGGGAGGACGAAAATGACCTAAATGTTCATCCAATGAAACAAATGAACTTATTGGATGCACAAGATTGGTTAAAAACCCAAATTGGACAAGAATAAGCCTAGGGAGGACGGAAAAATGACCTAAATGTTCATCCAATGACACAAATGAACTTATTGGATGCACAAGATTGCTTAAAACCCTAATTGGACAAGAATAAGCCTAGGGAGGACGAAAATGACCTAAATGTTCATCCAATGACAAAAATGAACTTATTGGATGCACAAGAATGCTTAAAAACCCTAATTGGACAAGAAAAAGCCTAGGGAGGACGAAAAATGACCTAAATGTTCATCCAATGACACAAATGAACTTATTGGATGCACAAGATTGCTTAAAACCCTAATTGGACAAGAATATGACTAGGGAGGACGAAAATGACCTAAATGTTCATCCAATGACACAAACACACCTATTGGATGCACAAGATTGGTTAGAAACCCTAATTGAACAAGAATAAGCCTAGGGAGGACGAAACTGACTTAAATCTTAATCCAATGACACAAATGAACTTATTGGATGCACAAGATTGCTTTAAACCCTAATTGGACAAGAATAAGACTAGGGAGGATGAAAATGACCTAAATGTTCATCAAATGACACAAACACACCTATTGGATGCACAAGATTGGTTAAAAACCCTAATTGGACAACAATAAGCCTAGGGAGGATGAAAATGACCTAAATGTTCATCTAATGACACAAACGCACCTATTGGATGCACAAGATTGGTTAAAAACCCTAATTGCACAAAACTAAGCCTAGTGAGGACGAAAATAACCTAAATGTTCATCCAATGACACAAATGAACTTATTGGATGCACAAGATTGCTTAAAAACCCTAATTGGACAAGAATAAGCCTAGGGAGGACGAAAAATGACCTAAATGTTCATCCAATGACACAAATGAACTTATTGGATGCACAAGATTGCTTAAAAACCCTAATTGGACAAGAATAAGCCTAGGGAGGACGAAAATGACCTAAATGTTCATCCAATGACACAAATGAACTTATTGGATGCACAAGATTGCTTAAAACCCTAATTGGACAAGAAACAGACTAGGGAGGACGAAAATGACCTAAATGTTCATCCAATGACACAAACACACCTATTGGATGCACAAGATTGGTTAGAAACCCTAATTGAACAAGAATAAGCCTAGGGAGGACGAAAATGACTTAAATCTTAATCCAATGACACAAATGAACTTATTGGATGCACAAGATTGCTTAAAACCCTAATTGGACAAGAATAAGACTAGGGAGGACGAAAATGACCTAAATATTCATCCAATGACACAAACACACCTATTGGATGCACAAGATTGGTTAAAAACCCTAATTGCACAAAACTAAGCCTAGGGAGGACAAAAATAACCTAAATGTTCATCCAATGACACAAATGAACTTATTGGATGCACAAGATTGCTTAAAACCCTAATTGGACAAGAATAAGACTAGGGAGGACGAAAATGACCTAAATGTTCATCCAATGACACAAACACACCTATTGGATGCACAAGATTGGTTAGAAACCCTAATTGAACAAGAATAAGCCTAGGGAGGACGAAAATGACCTAAATGTTCATCCAATGACACAAATGAACTTATTTGATGCACAAGATTGCTTAAAAACCCTAATTGGACAAGAATAAGCCTTGGGAGGACAAAAATGACCTAAATGTTCATCAAATGACACAAACACACCTATTGGATGCACAAGATTGGTTAAAAACCCTAATTGGACAACAATAAGCCTAGGGAGGATGAAAATGACCTAAATGTTCATCCAATGACACAAACACACCTATTGGATGCACAAGATTGCTTAAAAACCCTAATTGGACAAGAATAAGCCTAGGGAGGACGAAAATGACCTAAATGTTCATCCAATGACACAAATGAACTTATTGGATGCACAAAATTGGTTAAAAACCCTAATTGGACAAGAATAAGCCTAGGGAGGACGAAAATGACCTAAATGTTCATCCAATGACACAAATGAACTTATTGGATGCACAAGATTGCTTAAAACCCTAATTGGACAAGAATAAGACTAGGTAGGACGAAAATGACCTAAATGTTCATCCAATGACACAAATACACCTATTGGATGCAAAAGATTGGTTAGAAACCCTAATTGGACAAGAATAAGCCTATGGAGGACGAAAATGACCTAAATGTTCATCCAATGACACAAATGAACTTATTGGATGCACAAGATTGGTTAAAAACCCTAATTGGACAAGAATAAGCCTAGGGAGGACGAAAATGACCTAAATGTTCATCCAATGACACAAATGAACTTATTGGATGCACAAGATTGCTTAAAAACCCTAATTGGACAAGAATAAGCCTAGGGAGGACGAAAATGACCTAAATGTTCATCCAATGACATAAATGAACTTATTGGATGCACAAGATTGGTTAAAAACCCTAATTGGACAAGAATAAGCCTAGGGAGAACGAAAATGACCTAAATGTTCATCCAATGACACAAATGAACTTATTGGATGCACAAGATTGGTTGAAAACCCTAATTGGACAAGACTAAGCCTAGGGAGGACGAAAATGACCTAAATGTTCATCCAATGACACAAATGAACTTATTGGATGCACAAGATTGGTTAAAAACCCTAATTGGACAAGAATAAGCCTAGGGAGGACGAAAATGACCTAAATGTTCATCCAATGACACAAATGAACTTATTGGATGCACAAGATTGGTTAAAAACCCTAATTGGACAAGAATAAGCCTAGGGAGGACGAAAATGACCTAAATGTTCATCCAATGACACAAATGAACTCATTGGATGCACAAGATTGGTTAAAAACCCTAATTGGACAAGAATAATCCTAGGGTGGACGAAAATGACCTAAATGTTCATCCAATGACACAAATGAACTTATTTGATGCACAAGATTGCTTAAAAACCCTAATTGGACAACAATAAGCCTAGGGAGGATGAAAATGACCTAAATGTTCATCTAATGACACAAACACACCTATTGGATGCACAAGATTGGTTAAAAACCCTAATTGCACAAAACTAAGCCTAGTGAGGACGAACATAACCTAAATGTTCATCCAATGACACAAATGAACTTATTGGATGCACAAGATTGCTTAAAACATTAATTGGACAAGAATAAGACTAGGGAGGACGAAAATGACCTAAATGTTCATCCAATGACACAAACACACCTATTGGATGCACATGATTGGTTAGAAACCCTAATTGAACAAGAATAAGCCTAGGGAGGACGAAAATGACCTAAATGTTCATCCAATGACACAAATGAACTTCTTGATGCACAAGATTGCTTAAAAACCCTAATTGGACAAGAATAAGCCTAGGGAGGACGAAAATGACCTAAATGTTTATCCAATGACACAAATGAACTTATTGGATGCACAAGATTGGTTAAAAACCCTAATTGGACAAGAATCAGCCTAGGGTGGACGAAAATGACCTAAATGTTTATCCAATGACACAAATGAACTTATAGGATGCACAAGATTGGTTAAAAACCCTAATTGGACAAGAACAAGCCTAGGGAGGACGAAAATGACCTAAATGTTCATCCAATGACACAAACACACCTATTGGATGCACAAGATTGGTTAAAAACCCTAATTGGACAAGAACAAGCCTAGGGAGGACGAAAATGACCTAAATGTTCATCCAATGACACAAATGAACTTATTGGATGCACAAGATTGCTTAAAAACCCTAATTGGACAAGAATAAGCCTAGGGAGGACGAAAATGACCTAAATGTTCATCCAATGACACAAATACACCTATTGGATGCAAAAGATTGGTTAGAAACCCTAATTTGACAAGAATAAGCCTAGGGAGGACGAAAATGATCTAAATGTTCATCCAATGACACAAATGAACTTATTGGATGCACAAGATTGCTTAAAAACTCTAATTGGACAAGAATAAGCCTAGGGAGGACGAAAATGACCTAAATGTTCATCCAATGACACAAATGAACTTATTGGATGCACAAGATTGCTTAAAACCCTAATTGGACAAGAATAAGCCTAGGGAGGACGAAAATGACCTAAATGTTCATCCAATGACACAAATGAACTTATTGGATGCACAAGAATGCTTAAAAACCCTAATTGGACAAGAATAAGCCTAGGGAGGACGAACAATGACCTAAATGTTCATCCAATGACACAAATGAACTTATTGGATGCACAAGATTGCTTAAAACCCTAATTGGACAAGAATAAGACTAGGGAGGACGAAAATGACCTAAATGTTCATCCAATGACACAAACACACCTATTGGATGCACAAGATTGGTTAGAAACCCTAATTGAACAAGAATAAGCCTAGGGAGGACGAAAATGACTTAAATCTTAATCCAATGACACAAATGAACTTATTGGACGCACAAGATTGCTTTAAACCCTAATTGGACAAGAATAAGACTAGGGAGGATGAAAATGACCTAAATGTTCATTAAATGACAAAAACATACCTATTGGATGCACAAGATTGGTTAAAAACCCTAATTGGACAACAATAAGCCTAGGGAGGATGAAAATGACCTAAATGTTCATCCAATGACACAAATGAACTTATTGGATGCACAAGATTGCTTAAAACCCTAATTGGACAAGAATAAGCCTAGGGAGGACGAAAATGACCTAAATGTTCATCCAATGACACAAATGAACTTATTGGATGCACAAGAATACTTAAAAACCCTAATTGGACAAGAATAAGCCTAGGGAGGACGAACAATGACCTAAATGTTCATCCAATGACACAAATGAACTTATTGGATGCACAAGATTGCTTAAAACCCTAATTGGACAAGAATAAGACTAGGGAGGAAGAAAATGACCTAAATGTTCATCCAATGACACAAACACACCTATTGGATGCACAAGATTGGTTAGAAACCCTAATTGAACAAGAATAAGCCTAGGGAGGACGAAATTGACCTAAATGTTCATCCAATGACACAAATGAACTTATTGGATGCACAAGATTGGTTAAAAACCTTAATTGGACAAGAATAAGCCTAGGGAGGACGAAAATGACCTAAATGTTCATCCAATGACACAAATGAACTTATTGGATGCACAAGATTGCTTAAAACCCTAATTGGACAAGAATAAGCCTAGGGAGGACGAAAATGACCTAAATGTTCATCCAATGACACAAATGAACTTATTGGATGCACAAGATTGGTTAAAAACCCTAATTGGACAAGAATAAGCCTAGGGAGGACGAAAATGACCTAAATGTTCATCCAATGACACAAATGTAATTATTGGATGCACAAGATTGCTTAAAACCCTAATTGGACAAGAATTAGACTAGGGAGGACGAAAATGACCTAAATGTTCATCCAATGACACAAACACACCTATTGGATGCACAAGATTGGTTAGAAACCCTAATTGAACAAGAATAAGCCTAGGGAGGACGAAAATGACCTAAATGTTCATCCAATGACACAAATGAACTTATTGGATGCACAAGATTGCATAAAAACCCTAATTGGACAAGAATAAGCCTAGGGAGGACGAAAATGACCTAAATGTTCATCGAATGACACAAATGAACTTATTGGATGCACAAGATTGCTTAAAAACCCTAATTGGACAAGAATAAGCCTAGGGAGGACGAAAATGACCTAAATGTTCATCCAATGACACAAACACACCTATTGGATGCACAAGATTGGTTAAAAACCCTAATTGGACAAGAATAAGCCTAGGGAGGACGAAAATGACCTAAATGTTCATCCAATGACACAAATGAACTTATTGGACGCACAAGAATGGTTAGAAACCCTAATTGGACAAGAATAAGCCTAGGGAGGACGAAAATGACCAAAATGTTCATCCAATGACACAAATGAACTTATTTGATGCACAAGATTGCTTAAAAACCCTAATTGGACAAGAATAAGCCTAGGGAGGACGAAAATGACCTAAATGTTCATCCAATGACACAAATGAACTTATTGGATGCACAAGATTGCTTAAAAACCCTAATTGGACAAGAATAAGCCTAGGGAGGACGAAAATGACCTAAATGTTCATCCAATGACACAAATGAACTTATTGGATGCACAAGATTGCTTAAAAACCCTAATTGGACAAGAATAAGCCTAGGGAGGACGAAAATGACCTAAATGTTCATCCAATGACACAAATACACCTATTGGATGCACAAGATTCGTTAAACACCCTAATTGGACAAGAATAAGCCTAGGGAGGACGAAACTGACCTAAATGTTCATCCAATGACACAAACACACCTATTGGATGCACAAGATTGGTTAAAAACCCTAATTGGAAAAGAATAAGCCTAGTAAGGACGAAAATGACCTAAATGTTCATCCAATAACACAAATGAACTTATTGGAAGCACAAGATTGCTTAAAAACCCTAATTAGACAAGAATAAGCCTAGGAAGGACGAAAATGACCTAAATGTTCATCCAATGACACAAATACACCTATTGGATGCACAAGATTGGTTAGAAACCCTAATTGGACAAGAATAAGCCTAGGGAGGACGAAAATGACCTAAATGTTCATCCAATGACACAAACACACATATTGGATGCACAAGATTGGTTAAAAACCGAAATTGGACAAGAATAAGCCTAGGGAGGACGAAAATGACCTAAATGTTCATCCAATGACACAAATACACCTATTGGATGCACAAGATTCGTTAGAAACCCTAATTGGATAAGAATAAGCCTAGGGAGGACGAAACTGACCTAAATGTTCATCCAATGACACAAACACACCTATTGGATGCACAAGATTGGTTAAAAACCCTAATTGGACAAGAATAAGCCTAGGGAGGACGAAAATGACCTAAATGTTCATCCAATGACACAAATGCACCTATTGGATGCACAAGATTGCTTAAAACCCTAATTGGACAAGAATAAGACTAGGGAGGACGAAAATGACCTAAATGTTCATCCAATGACACAAACACACCTATTGGATGCACAAGATTGGTTAGAAACCCTAATTGAACAAGAATAAGCCTAGGGAAGACGAAAATGACCTAAATGTTCATCCAATGACACAAATGAACTTATTGGATGCACAAGATTGCTTAAAAACCCTAATTGGACAAGAATAAGCCTAGGGAGGACGAAAATGACCTAAATGTTCATCCAACGACACAAATGAACTTTTTGGATGCACAAGATTGCTTAAAACCCTAATTGGACAAGAATAAGCCTAGGGAGGACGAAAATGACCTAAATGTTCATCCAATGACACAAATGAACTTATTGGATGCACAAGATTGCTTAAAAACCCTAATTGGACAAGAATAAGCCTAGGGAGGACGAAAATGACCTAAATGTTCATCCAATGACACAAATGAACTTATTGGATGCACAAGATTGCTTAAAAACCCTAATTGGACAAGACTAAGCCTAGGGAGGACGAAAATGACCTAAATGTTCATCCAATGACACAAATACACCTATTGGATGCACAAGATTGGTTAAAAACCCTAATTGGACAAGAATAAGACTAGGGAGGACGAAAATGACCTAAATGTTCATCCAATGACACAAATGAACTTATTGGATGCACAAGATTGCTTAAAAATCCCAATTGGACAAGAATAAGCCTAGGGAGGACGAAAATGACCTAAATGTTCATCCAAAGACACAAACACACCTATTGGATGCACAAGATTGGTTAAAAACCCTAATTGGACAACAATAAGCCTAGGGAGGATGAAAATGACCTCAATGTTCATCTAATGACACAAACACACCTATTGGATGCACAAGATTGGTTAAAAACCCTAATTGCACAAAACTAAGCCTAGTGAGGACGAAAATAACCTAAATGTTCATTCAATGACACAAATGAACTTATTGGATGCACAAGATTGCTTAAAACCCTAATTGGACAAGAATAAGACTAGGGAGGACGAAAATGACCTAAATGTTCATCCAATGACACAAACACACCTATTGGATGCACAAGATTGGTTAGAAACCCTAATTGAACAAGAATAAGCCTAGGGAGGACGAAAATGACCTAAATGTTCATCCAATGAAACAAATGAACTTATTGGATGCATAAGATTGCTTAAAAACCCTAATTGGACAAGAATAAGACTAGGGAGGACGAAAATGACCTAAATGTTCATCCAATGACTCAAATACACGTATTGGATGCACAAGATTGGTTAGAAACCCTAATTAGACAAGAATAAGCCTAGGGAGGACGAAACTGACCTAAATGTTCATCCAATGACACAAACTCACCTATTGGATGCACAAGATTGGTTAAAAAGCCTAATTGGACAAGAATAAGCCTAGGGAGGACGAAAATGACCTAAATGTTCATCCAATGACACAAATGAACTTATTGGATGCACAAGATTGCTTAAAAACCCCAATTAGACAAGAATAAGCCTAGGGAGGATGAAAATGACCTAAATGTTCATCCAATGACACAAATACACCTATTGGATGCACAAGATAGGTTAGAAACCCTAATTGGACAAGAATAAGCCTAGGGAGGACGAAAATGACCTAAATGTTCATCCAATGACACAAACACACCTATTGGATGCACAAGATTGGTTAAAAACCCGAATTGGACAAGAATAAGCCTAGGGAGGACGAAAATGACCTAAATGTTCATCGAATGACACAAATGAACTTATTGGATGCACAAGATTGGTTAGAAACCCTAATTGGACAAGAATAATTCTAGGGGGGACGAAAATGACCTAAATGTTCATCCAATGACACAAATGAACTTATTGGATGCACAAGATTGGTTAAAAATTCTAATTGGACAAGAATAAGCCTAGGGAGGACGAAAATGACCTAAATGTTCATCCAATGACACAAACACACCTATTGGATGCACAAGATTGGTTAAAAACATTAATTGGACAAGAATAAGCCTAGGGAGGACGAAAATGACCTAAATGTTCATCCAATGACACAAATGAACTTATTTGATGCACAAGATTGCTTAAAAACCCTAAATGGACAAGAATAAGCCTAGGGAGGACGAAAATGACCTAAATGTTCATCCAATGACACAAATACACCTATTGGATGCACAAGATTGGTTAAAAACCCTAATTGGACAAGAATAAGCCTAGGGAGGACGAAAATGACCTAAATGTTCATCCAATGACACAAACACACCAATTGGATGCACAACATTGCTTAAAAACCCTAATTGGACAAGAATAAGCCTAGGGAGGACGAAAATGACCTAAATGTTCATCCAATGACACAAATGAACTTATTGGATGCACAAGATTGGTTAAAAACCTTAATTGGACAAGAATAAGCCTAGGGAGGACGAAAATGACCTAAATGTTCATCCAATGACACAAATGAACTTATTGGATGCACAAGATTGCTTAAAACCCTAATTGGACAAGAATAAGCCTAGGGAGGACGAAAATGACCTAAATGTTCATCCAATGACACACATGAACTTATTGGATGCACAAGAATGCTTAAAAACCCTAATTGGACAAGAATAAGCCTAGGGAGGACGAACAATGACCTAAATGTTCATCCAATGACTCAAATGAACTTATTGGATGCACAAGATTGCTTAAAACCCTAATTGGACAAGAATAAGACTAGGGAGGACGAAAATGACCTAAATGTTCATCCAATGACACAAACACACCTATTGGATGCACAAGATTGGTTAGAAACCCTAATTGAACAAGAATAAGCCTAGGGAGGACGAAAATGACTTAAATCTTAATCCAATGACACAAATGAACTTATTGGACGCACAAGATTGCTTTAAACCCTAATTGGACAAGAATAAGACTAGGGAGGATGAAAATGACCTAAATGTTCATCAAATGACACAAACACACCTATTGGATCCACAAGATTGGTTAAAAACCCTAATTGGACAACAATAAGCCTAGGGAGGATGAAAATGACCTAAATGTTCATCTAATGACACAAACACACCTATTGGATGCACAAGATTGGTTAAAAACCCTAATTGCACAAAACTAAGCCTAGTGAGGACGAACATAACCTAAATGTTCATCCAATGACACAAATGAACTTATTGGATGCACAAGATTGCTTAAAACAATAATTGGACAAGAATAAGACTAGGGAGGACGAAAACGACCTAAATGTTCATCCAATGACACAAACACACCTATTTGATGCACAAGATTGGTTAGAAACCCTAATTGAACAAGAATAAGCCTAGGGAGGACGAAAATGACCTAAATGTTCATCCAATGACACAAATGAACTTATTGGATGCACAAGATTGCTTAAAAACCCTAATTGGACAAGAATAAGCCTAGGGAGGACGAAAATGACTTAAATGTTTATCCAATGACACAAATGAACTTATTGGATGCACAAGATTGGTTAAAAACCCTAATTGGACAAGAATCAGCCTAGGGTGGACGAAAATGACCTAAATGTTTATCCAATGACACAAATGAACTTATAGGATGCACAAGATTGGTTAAAAACCCTAATTGGACAAGAACAAGCCTAGGGAGGACGAAAATGACCTAAATGTTCATCCAATGACACAAACACACCTATTGGATGCACAAGATTGGTTAAAAACCCTAATTGGACAAGAATAAGCCTAGGGAGGACGAAAATGACCTAAATGTTCATCCAATGACACAAATGAACTTATTGAATGCACAAGATTGCTTAAAAACCCTAATTGGACAAGAATAAGCCTAGGGAGGACGAAAATGACCTAAATGTTCATCCAATGACACAAATACACCTATTGGATGCAAAAGATTGGTTAGAAACCCTAATTTGACAAGAATAAGCCTAGGGAGGACGAAAATGATCTAAATGTTCATCCAATGACACAAATGAAGTTATTGGATGCACAAGATTGCTTAAAAACCCTAATTGGACAAGAATAAGCCTAGGGAGGACGAAAATGACCTAAATGTTCATCCAATGACACAAATGAACTTATTGGATGCACAAGATTGCTTAAAACCCTAATTGGATAAGAATAAGCCTTGGGAGGACGAAAATGACCTAAATGTTCATCCAATGACACAAATGAACTTATTGGATGCACAAGAATGCTTAAAAACCCTAATTGGACAAGAATAAGCCTAGGGAGGACGAACAATGACCTAAATGTTCATCCAATGACTCAAATGAACTTATTGGATGCACAAGATTGCTTAAAACCCTAATTGGACAAGAATAAGACTAGGGAGGACGAAAATGACCTAAATGTTCATCCAATGACACAAACACACCTATTGGATGCACAAGATTGGTTAGAAACCCTAATTGAACAAGAATAAGCCTAGGGAGGACGAAAATGACTTAAATCTTAATCCAATGACACAAATGAACTTATTGGACGCACAAGATTGCTTTAAACCCTAATTGGATAAGAATAAGACTAGGGAGGATGAAAATGACCTAAATGTTCATCAAATGACACAAACACACCTATTGGATGCACAAGATTGGTTAAAAACCCTAATTGGACAACAATAAGCCTAGGGAGGATGAAAATGACCTAAATGTTCATCTAATGACACAAACACACCTATTGGATGCACAAGATTGGTTAAAAACCCTAATTGCACAAAACTAAGCCTAGTGAGGACGAACATAACCTAAATGTTCATCCAATGACACAAATGAACTTATTGGATGCACAAGATTGCTTAAAACATTAATTGGACAAGAATAAGACTAGGGAGGACGAAAATGACCTAAATGTTCATCCAATGACACAAACACACCTATTGGATGCACATGATTGGTTAGAAACCCTAATTGAACAAGAATAAGCCTAGGGAGGACGAAAATGACCTAAATGTTCATCCAATGACACAAATGAACTTCTTGATGCACAAGATTGCTTAAAAACCCTAATTGGACAAGAATAAGCCTAGGGAGGACGAAAATGACCTAAATGTTTATCCAATGACACAAATGAACTTATTGGATGCACAAGATTGGTTAAAAACCCTAATTGGACAAGAATCAGCCTAGGGTGGACGAAAATGACCTAAATGTTTATCCAATGACACAAATGAACTTATAGGATGCACAAGATTGGTTAAAAACCCTAATTGGACAAGAACAAGCCTAGGGAGGACGAAAATGACCTAAATGTTCATCCAATGACACAAACACACCTATTGGATGCACAAGATTGGTTAAAAACCCTAATTGGACAAGAACAAGCCTAGGGAGGACGAAAATGACCTAAATGTTCATCCAATGACACAAATGAACTTATTGGATGCACAAGATTGCTTAAAAACCCTAATTGGACAAGAATAAGCCTAGGGAGGACGAAAATGACCTAAATGTTCATCCAATGACACAAATACACCTATTGGATGCAAAAGATTGGTTAGAAACCCTAATTTGACAAGAATAAGCCTAGGGAGGACGAAAATGATCTAAATGTTCATCCAATGACACAAATGAACTTATTGGATGCACAAGATTGCTTAAAAACCCTAATTGGACAAGAATAAGCCTAGGGAGGACGAAAATGACCTAAATGTTCATCCAATGACACAAATGAACTTATTGGATGCACAAGATTGCTTAAAACCCTAATTGGACAAGAATAAGCCTAGGTAGGACGAAAATGACCTAAATGTTCATCCAATGACACAAATGAACTTATTGGATGCACAAGAATGCTTAAAAACCCTAATTGGACAAGAATAAGCCTAGGGAGGACGAACAATGACCTAAATGTTCATCCAGTGACACAAATGAACTTATTGGATGCACAAGATTGCTTAAAACCCTAATTGGAAAAGAATAAGACTAGGGAGGACGAAAATGACCTAAATGTTCATCCAATGACACAAACACACCTATTGGATGCACAAGATTGGTTAGAAACCCTAATTGAACAAGAATAAGCCTAGGGAGGACGAAAATGACTTAAATCTTAATCCAATGACACAAATGTACTTATTGGACGCACAAGATTGCTTTAAACCCTAATTGGACAAGAATAAGACTAGGGAGGATGAAAATGACCTAAATGTTCATCAAATGACACAAACAAATCTATTGGATGCACAAGATTGGTTAAAAACCCTAATTGGACAACAATAAGCCTAGGGAGGATGAAAATGACCTAAATGTTCATCTAATGACACAAACACACCTATTGGATGCACAAGATTGGTTAAAAACCCTAATTGCACAAAACTAAGCCTAGTGAGGACGAACATAACCTAAATGTTCATCCAATGACACAAATGAACTTATTGGATGCACAAGATTGCTTAAAACATTAATTGGACAAGAATAAGACTAGGGAGGACGAAAATGACCTAAATGTTCATCCAATGACACAAACACACCTATTGGATGCACAAGATTGGTTAGAAACCCTAATTGAACAAGAATAAGCCTAGGGAGGACGAAAATGACTTAAATCTTAATCCAATGACACAAATGAACTTATTGGACGCACAAGACTGCTTAAAACCCTAATTGGACAAGAATAAGACTAGGGAGGACGAAAATGACCTAAATGTTCATCCAATGACACAAATGAACTTATTGGATGCACAAGATTGGTTAAAAACCCTAATTGGACAAGAATAAGCCTTGGGAGGACGAAAATGACCTAAATGTTCATTTTATGACACAAACACACCTATTGGATGCACAAGATTGGTTAAAAACCCTAATTGCACGAAAATAAGCCTAGGGAGGACGAAAATGTCCTAAATGTTCATGCAATGACACAAATGAACTTATTGGATGCACAAGATTGCTTAAAACCCTAATTGGACAAGAATAAGACTAGGGAGGACGAAAATGACCTAAATGTTCATCCAATGACACAAACACACCTATTGGATGCACAAGATTGGTTAGAAACCCTAATTGAACAAGAATAAGCCTAGGGAGGACGAAAATGACTTAAATCTTAATCCAATGACACAAATGAACTTATTGGATGCACAAGATTGCTTAAAAACCCTAATTGGACAAGAATAAGCCTAGGGAGGACGAAAATGATCTAAATGTTCATCCAATGACACAAATGAAATTATTGGATGCACAAGATTGCTTAAAAACCCTAATTGGACAAGAATAAGCCTAGGGAGGACGAAAATGACCTAAATGTTCATCCAATGACACAAATGAACTTATTGGATGCACAAGATTGGTTAAAAACCCTAATTGGACAAGAATAAGCCTTGGGAGGACGAAAATGACCTAAATGTTCATCCAATGACACAAATGCACATATTGGATGCACAAGATTGGTTAAAAACCCTAATTGGACAAGAATAAGCCTAGGGAGGACGAAAATGACCTAAATGTTCATCCAATGACACAAATGAACTTATTGGATGCACAAGATTGCTTAAAAACCCTAATTGGACAAGAATAAGCCTAGGGAGGACGAAAATGACCTAAATGTTCATCCAATGACACAAATACACCTATTGGATGCACAAGATTGCTTAAAAATCCTAATTGGACAAGAATAAGCCTAGGGAGGACAAAAATGACCTAAATGTTCATCCAATGACACAAATGAACTTATTGGATGCACAAGATTGCTTAAAAACCCTAATTGGACAAGAATAAGCCTAGGGAGGACGAAAATGACCTAAATGTTCATCCAATGACACAAATGAACTTATTGGATGCACAAGATTTGTTAAAAATCCTAATTGGACAAGAATAACCCTAGGGAGGACGAAAATGACCTAAATGATCATCCAATGACACAAATGAACTTATTGGATGAACAAGATTGGTTAGAAACCCTAATTGGACAAGAATAAGTTTAGGGAGGACGAAAATGACCTAAATGTTCATCCAATGACACAAATGAACTTATTGGATGCACAAGATTGCTTAAAAACCCTAATTGGACAAGAATAAGCCTAGGGAGGACGAAAATGACCTAAATGTTCATCCAATGACACAAATGAACTTATTGGATGCACAAGATTGCTTAAAAACCCTAATTGTACAAGAATAAGCCTAGGGAGGACGAAAATGACCTAAATGTTCATCCAATGACACAAATACACCTATTGGACGCACAAGATTGGTTAAAAACCCTAATTGGACAAGAATAAGCCTAGGGAGGACAAAAATGACCTAAATGTTCATCCAATGACACAAATGAACTTATTGGATGCACAAGATTGCTTAAAAACCCTAATTGGACAAGAATAAGCCTAGGGAGGACGAAAATGACCTAAATGTTCATCCAATGACACAAATACACATATTGGATGCAAAAGATTGGTTAGAAACCCTAATTTGACAAGAATAAGCCTAGGGAGGACGAAAATGACCTAAATGTTCATCCAATGACACAAACACACCTATTGGATGCACAAGATTGGTTAAAAACCCTAATTGGACAAGAATAAGCCTAGGGAGGACGAAAATGACCTAAATGTTCATCCAATGACACAAATGAACTTATTGGATGCACAAGATTGCTTAAAAACCCTAATTGGACAAGAATAAGCCTAGGGAGGACGAAAATGACCTAAATCTTCATCCAATGACACAAATACACCTATTGGATGAGCAAGATTGGTTAGAAACCCTAATTGGACAAGAATAAGCCTAGGGAGGACGAAAATGACCTAAATGTTCATCCAATGACACAAATGAACTTATTGGATGCACAAGATTGGTTAGAAACCCTAATTGGACAAGAATAAGCCTAGGGAGGACGAAAATGACCTAAATGTTCATCCAATGACACAAATACACCTATTGGATGCACAAGATTGGTTAAAAATCCAAATTGGACAAGAATAAGCCTAGGGAGGACGAAAATGACCTAAATGTTCATCCAATGACACAAATGAACTTATTGGATGCACAAGATTGCTTAAAAACCCTAATTAGACAAGAATAAGCCTAGGGAGGACGAAAATGACCTAAATATTCATCAAATGACACAAATGAACTTATTGGATGCACAAGATTGCTTAAAAACCCCAATTGGACAAGAATAAGCCTAGGGAGGACGAAAATGACCTAAATATTCATCCAATGACACAAATCTACTTATTGGATGCACAAGATTGCTTAAAAACCCTAATTGGACAAGAATAAGCCTAGGGAGGACGAAAATGACCTAAATGTTCATCCAATGACACAAATGAACTTATTGGATGCACAAGATTGCTTAAAAACCCTAATTAGACAAGAATAAGCCTAGGGAGGACGAAAATGATCTAAATGTTCATCCAATGACACAAACACACCTATTGGATGCACAAGATTGGTTAGAAACGCTAATTGGACAAGAATAAGCCTAGGGAAGACGAAAATGACCTAAATGTTCATCCAATGACACAAACACACCTATTGGATGCACAAGATTGGTTAAAAACCGTAATTGGACAAGAATAAGCCTAGGGAGGACGAAAATGACCTAAATGTTCATCCCATGACACAAATGAACTTATTGGATGCACAAGATTGGTTAGAAACCCTAATTGGACAAGAATAAGCCTAGGGAGGACGAAAATGACCTAAATGTTCATCCAATGACACAAATGAACTTATTGGATGCACAAGATTGCTTAAAAACCCTAATTGGACAAGAATAAGCCTAGGGAGGACGAAAATGACCTAAATGTTCATCCAATGACACAAATGAACTTATTGGATGCACAAGATTGCTTAAAAACCCTAATTAGACAAGAATAAGCCTAGGGAGGACGAAAATGACCTAAATGTTCATCCAATGACACCAACACACCTATTGGATGCACAATATTGGTTAGAAACATTAATTGAACAAGAATAAGCCTAGGGAGGACGAAAATGACCTAAATGTTCATCCAATGACACAAATGAACTTATTGGATGCACAAGATTGCTTAAAAACCCTAATTGGACAAGAATAAGCCTAGGGAGGACGAAAATGACCTAAATGTTCATCCAATGACACAAATGAACTTATTGAATGCACAAGATTGCTTAAAAACCCTAATTGGACAAGAATAAGCCTAGGGAGGACGAAAATGACCTAAATGTTCATCCAATGACACAAATGAACTTATTGGATGCACATGATTGCTTAAAAACCCTAATTGGACAAGAATAAGCCTAGGGAGGACGAAAATGACCTAAATGTTCATCCAAAGACACAAATGAACTCATTGGATGCACAAGATTGCTTAAAAACCCTAATTGGACTACAATAAGCCTAGGGAGGATGAAAATGACCTAAATGTTCATCTAATGACACAAACACACCTATTGGATGCACCAGATTGGTTAAAAACCCTAATTGCACAAAACTAAGCCTATGGAGGACGAAAATCACCTAAATTTTCATCCAATGACACAAATGAACTTATTGGATGCACAAGATTGCTTAAAACCCTAATTGGACAAGAATAAGACTAGGGAGGAAGAAAATGACCTAAATGTTCATCCAATGACACAAACACACCTATTGGATGCACAAGATTGGTTAGAAACCCTAATTGATCAAGAATAAGCCTAGGGAGGACGAAAATGACCTAAATGTTCATCCAATGACACAAATGAACTTATTGGATGCACAAGATTGGTTAAAAACCCTAATTGGACAAGAATAAGCCTTGGGAGGACGAAAATGACCTAAATGTTCATCCAATGACACAAATGAACTTATTGGATGCACAAGATTGGTTAAAAACCCTAATTGGACAAGAATAAGCCTAGGGAGGACGAAAAATGACCTAAATGTTCATCCAATGACACAAATGAACTTATTGGATGAACAAGATTGCTTAAAACCCTAATTGGACAAGAATAAGCCTAGGGAGGACGAAAATGACCTAAATGTTCATCCAATGACACAAATGAACTTATTGGATGCACAAGATTGCTTAAAAACCCTAATTGGACAAGAATAAGCCTAGGGAGGACGAAAATGACCTAAATGTTCATCCAATGACACAAATGAACTTATTGGATGCACAAGATTGGTTAAAAACCCTAATTGGACAAGAATAAGCCTAGGGAGGACGAAAATGACCTAAATGTTCATCCAATGACACAAATGAACTTATTGGATGCACAAGATTGGTTAAAAACCCTAATTTGACAAGAATAAGCCTAGGGAGGACGAAAAGGACCTAAATGTTTATCCAATGACACAAATGAACTTATTGGATGAACAAGATTGGTTAAAAACCCTAATTTGACAAGAATAAGCCTAGGGAGGACGAAAATGACCTAAATGTTCATCCAATGACACAAATACACCTATTGGATTCAAAAGATTGGTTAGAAACCCTAATTTGACAAGAATAAGCCTAGGGAGGACGAAAATGACCTAAATGTTCATCCAATGACACAAACACACCTATTGGATGCACAAGATTGGTTAAAAACCCTAATTGGACAAGAATAAGCCTAGGGAGGACAAAAATGACCTAAATGTTTATCCAATGACACAAATGAACTTATTGGATGCACAAGATTGGTTAGAAACCCTAATTGGACAACAATAAGCCTATGGAGGATGAAAATGACCTAAATGTTCATCTAATGACACAAACACACCTATTGGATGCACAAGATTGGTTAAAAACCCTAATTGCACAAAACTAAGCCTACTGAGGACGAAAATGACCTAAATGTTCATCCAATGACACAAACACACCTATTGGATGCACAAGATTGGTTAAAAACCCTAATTGGACATGAATAAGCCTAGGGAGGACGAAAATGACCTAAATGTTCATCCAATGACACAAATGAACTTATTGGATGCACAAGATTGCTTAAAAACCCTAATTGGACAAGAATAAGACTAGGGAGGACGAAAATGACCTAAATGTTCATCCAATGACACAAACACACCTATTGGATGCACAAGATTGGTTAGAAACCCTAATTGAACAAGAATAAGCCTAGGGAGCACGAAAATGACCTAAATGTTCATCCAATGACACAAATGAACTTATTGGATGCACAAGATTGCTTAAAAACCTTAATTGGACAAGAATAAGCCTAGGGAGGACGAAAATGACCTAAATGTTCATCCAATGACACAAATGAACTTATTGGATGCACAAGATTGGTTAAAAACCCTAATTGGACAAGAATCAGCCTAGGGTGGACGAAAATGACCTAAATGTTTATCCAATGACACAAATGAACTTATAGGATGCACAAGATTGGTTAAAAACCCTAATTGGACAAGAACAAGCCTAGGGAGGACGAAAATGACCTAAATGTTCATCCAATGACACAAATACACCTATTGGATGCAAAAGATTGGTTAGAAACCCTAATTTGACAAGAATAAGCCTAGGGAGGACGAAAATGATCTAAATGTTCATCCAATGACACAAATGAACTTATTGGATGCACAAGATTGCTTAAAAACCCTAATTGGACAAGAATAAGCCTAGGGAGGACGAAAATGACCTAAATGTTCATCCAATGACACAAATGAACTTATTGGATGCACAAGATTGCTTAAAACCCTAATTGGACAAGAATAAGCCTAGGTAGGACGAAAATGACCTAAATGTTCATCCAATGACACAAATGAACTTATTGGATGCACAAGAATGCTTAAAAACCCTAATTGGACAAGAATAAGCCTAGGGAGGACGAACAATGACCTAAATGTTCATCCAGTGACACAAATGAACTTATTGGATGCACAAGATTGCTTAAAACCCTAATTGGAAAAGAATAAGACTAGGGAGGACGAAAATGACCTAAATGTTCATCCAATGACACAAACACACCTATTGGATGCACAAGATTGGTTAGAAACCCTAATTGAACAAGAATAAGCCTAGGGAGGACGAAAATGACTTAAATCTTAATCCAATGACACAAATGTACTTATTGGACGCACAAGATTGCTTTAAACCCTAATTGGACAAGAATAAGACTAGGGAGGATGAAAATGACCTAAATGTTCATCAAATGACACAAACAAATCTATTGGATGCACAAGATTGGTTAAAAACCCTAATTGGACAACAATAAGCCTAGGGAGGATGAAAATGACCTAAATGTTCATCTAATGACACAAACACACCTATTGGATGCACAAGATTGGTTAAAAACCCTAATTGCACAAAACTAAGCCTAGTGAGGACGAACATAACCTAAATGTTCATCCAATGACACAAATGAACTTATTGGATGCACAAGATTGCTTAAAACATTAATTGGACAAGAATAAGACTAGGGAGGACGAAAATGACCTAAATGTTCATCCAATGACACAAACACACCTATTGGATGCACAAGATTGGTTAGAAACCCTAATTGAACAAGAATAAGCCTAGGGAGGACGAAAATGACCTAAATGTTCATCCAATGACACAAATGAACTTATTGGATGCACAAGATTGCTTAAAAACCCTAATTCGATAAGAATAAGCCTAGGGAGGACGAAAATGACCTAAATGTTCATCCAATGACACAAATGAACTTATTGGATGCACAAGATTGGTTAAAAACCCTAATTGGACAAGAATAAGCCTTGGGAGGACGAAAATGACCTAAATGTTCATCCAACGACACAAATGAACTTATTGGATGCACAAGATTGGTTAAAAACCCTAATTGGACAAGAATAAGCCTTGGGAGGACGAAAATGACCTAAATGTTCATCCAATGACACAAATTAACTTATTGGATGCACAATATTGGTTAAAAACCTTAACTAGACAAGAATAAGCCTAGGGTGGACGAAAATGACCTAAATGTTCATCCAATGACACAAATGAACTTATTTGATGCACAAGATTGCTTAAAAACCCTAATTGGACAAGAATATGCCTAGGGAGGACGAAAATGACCTAAATGTTCATCCAACGACACAAATTAACTTATTGGATGCACAAGATTGGTTAAAAACCGTAATTGGACAAGAATAAGCCTTGGGAGGACGAAAATGACCTAAATGTTCATCCAATGACACAAATGAACTTATTGGATGCACAAGATTGGTTAAAAACCCTAATTGGACAAGAATAAGCCTAGGGTGGACGAAAATGACATAAATGTTTATCCAATGACACAAACACACCTATTGGATGCACAAGATTGGTTAGAAACCCTAATTGAACAAGAATAAGCCTAGGGAGGACGAAAATGACCTAAATGTTCATCCAATGACACAAATGAACTTATTGGATGCACAAGATTGCTTAAAAACCCTAATTTGACAAGAATAAGCCTAGGGTGGACGAAAATGACCTAAATGTATATCCAATGACACAAATGAACTTATTGGATGCACAAGATTGGTTAAAAACCCTAATTGGACAAGAATAAGCCTAGGGAGGACGAAAATGACCTAAATGTTCATCCAATGACACAAACACACCTATTGGATGGACAAGATTGGTTAAAAACCCTAATTGGACAAGAATAAGCCTAGGGAGGACGAAAATGACCTAAATGTTCATCCAATGACACAAATGAACTTATTGGATGCACAAGATTGCTTAAAAACCCTAATTGGACAAGAATAAGCCTAGGGAGGACGAAAATGACCTAAATGTTCATCCAATGAAACAAATGAACTTATTGGATTCACAAGATTGCTTAAAAACCCTAATTGGACAAGAATAAGCCTAGGGAGGACGAAAATGAACTAAATGTTCATCCAATGACACAAATGAACTTATTGGATGCACAAGATTGGTTAAAAACCCTAATTGGACAAGAATAAGCCTAGGGAGGACAAATATGACCTAAATGTTCATCCAAAGACACAAACACACCTATTGGATGCACAAGATTGGTTAAAAACCCTAATTGGACAAGAATAAGCCTAGGGAGGACGAAAATGACCTAAATGTTCATCCAATGACACAAATGAACTTATTGGATGCACAAGATTGCTTAAAAACCCTAATTGGACAAGAATAAGCCTAGGGAGGACGAAAATGACCTAAATGTTCATCCAATGAAACAAATACACCTATTGGATGCAAAAGATTGGTTAGAAACCCTAATTTGACAAGAATAAGCCTAGGGAGGACGAAAATGACCTAAATGTTCATCCAATGACACAAATGAACTTATTGGATGCACAAGATTGGTTAAAAACCCTAATTGGACAAGAAAAAGCCTAGGGAGGACGAAAATGACCTAAATGTTCATCCAATGACACAAACACACCTATTGGATGCACAAGATTGGTTAAAAACCCTAATTGGACAAGAATAAGCCTAGGGAGGACGAAAATGACCTAAATGTTCATCCAATGACACAAATGAACTTATTGGATGCACAAGATTGCAAAAAAACCCTAATTGGACAAGAATAAGCCTTGGGAGGACGAAAATGACCTAAATGTTCATCCAATGACACAAATGAACTTATTGGATGCACAAGATTGGTTAGAAACCCTAATTGGACAAGAATAATTCTAGGGAGGACGAAAATGACCTAAATGTTCATCCAATGACACAAATGAACTTATTGGATGCACAAGATTGCTTAAAACCCTAATTGGATAAGAATAAACCTTGGGAGGACGAAAATGACCTAAATGTTCATCAAATGACACAAACACACCTATTGGATGCACAAGATTGGCTTAAAACCCTAATTGGACAAGAATAAGACTAGAGAGGACGAAAATGAGCTAAATGTTCATCCAATGACACAAACACACCTATTGGATGCACAAGATTGGTTAAAAACCCTAATTGGACAAGAATAAGCCTAGGGAGGACGAAAATGACCTAAATGTTCATCCAATGACACAAATGAACTTATTGGATGCACAAGATTGGTTAGAAACCCTAATTGGACAAGAATAATTCTAGGGAGGACGAAAATGACCTAAATGTTCATCCAATGACACAAATGAACTTATTGGATGCACAAGATTGGTTAAAAATCCTAATTGGACAAGAATAAGCCTAGGGAGGACGAAAATGACCTAAATGTTCATCCAATGACACAAACACACCTATTGGATGCACAAGATTCGTTAAAAACCCTAATTGGACAAGAATAAGCCTAGGGAGGACGAAAATGACCTAAATGTTCATCCAATGACACAAATGAACTTATTGGATGCACAAGATTGCTTAAAAACCCTAATTGGACAAGAATAAGCCTAGGGAGGACGAAAATGACCTAAATGTTCATCCAATGACACAAATACACCTATTGGATGCACAAGATTGGTTAGAAACCCTAATTGGACAAGAATAAGCCTAGGAAGGACGAAAATGACCTAAATGTTCATCCAATGACACAAACACGCCTATTGGATGCACAAGATTGGTTAAAAACGCTAATTGGACAAGAATAAGCCTAGGGAGGACGAAAATGACCTAAATGTTCATCCAATGACACAAATGAACTTATTGGATGCACAAGATTGCTTAAAAACCCTAATTGGACAAGAATAAGCCTAGGGAGGACGAAAATGACCTAAATGTTCATCCAATGACACAAATGAACTTATTGGATGCACAAGATGGGTTAAAAACCCTAATTGGACAAGAATCAGCCTAGGGTGGACGAAAATGACCTAAATGTTTATCCAATGACACAAATGAACTTATTGGATGCACAAGATTGGTTAAAAACCCTAATTGGACAAGAACAAGCCTAGGGAGGACGAAAATGACCTAAATGTTCATCCAATGACACAAACACACCTATTGGATGCACAAGATTGGTTAAAAACCCTAATTGAACAAGAATAAGCCTAGGGAGGACTAAAATGACCTAAATGTTCATCCAATGACACAAATGAAGTTATTGGATGCACAAGATTGGTTAAAAACCTTAATTGGACAAGAATAAGCCTAGGGAGGACGAAAATGACCTAAATGTTCATCCAATGACACAAATGAACTTATTGGATGCACAAGATTGCTTAAAACCCTAATTGGACAAGAATAAGCCTAGGGAGGACGAAAATGACCTAAATGTTCATCCAATGACACAAATGAACTTATTGGATGCACAAGAATGCTTAAAAACCCTAATTGGACAAGAATAAGCCTAGGGAGGACGAAAAATGACCTAAATGTTCATCCAAAGACACAAATGAACTTATTGGATGCACAAGATTGCTTAAAACCCTAATTGGACAAGAATAAGACTAGGGAGGACGAAAATGACCTAAATGTTCATCCAATGACACAAACACACCTATTGGATGCACAAGATTGGTTAGAAACCCTAATTGAACAGAATAAGCCTAGGGAGGACGAAAATGACCTAAATGTTCATCCAATGACACAAATGAACTTATTGGATGCACAAGATTGGTTAAAAACCCTAATTGGACAAGAATAAGCCTAGGGAGGACGAAAATGACCTAAATGTTCATCCAATGACACAAATGAACTTATTGGATGCACAAGATTGCTTAAAACCCTAATTGGACAAGAATAAGCCTAGGGA
>JBBPBR010000682.1:0-18210 GCA_037974775.1 Cicer pinnatifidum | reverse complement strand
GACAAGAATAAGCCTAGGGAGGACGAAAATGACCTAAATGTTCATCCAATGACACAAATGAACTTATTGGATGCACAAGAATGCTTAAAAACCCTAATTGGACAAGAATAAGCCTAGGGAGGACGAACAATGACCTAAATGTTCATCCAGTGACACAAATGAACTTATTGGATGCACAAGATTGCTTAAAACCCTAATTGGAAAAGAATAAGACTAGGGAGGACGAAAATGACCTAAATGTTCATCCAATGACACAAACACACCTATTGGATGCACAAGATTGGTTAGAAACCCTAATTGAACAAGAATAAGCCTAGGGAGGACGAAAATGACTTAAATCTTAATCCAATGACACAAATGAACTTATTGGACGCACAAGATTGCTTTAAACCCTAATTGGACAAGAATAAGACTAGGGAGGATGAAAATGACCTAAATGTTCATCAAATGACAAAAACACACCTATTGGATGCACAAGATTGGTTAAAAACCCTAATTGGACAACAATAAGCCTAGGGAGGATGAAAATGACCTAAATGTTCATCCAATGACACAAATGAACTTATTGGATGCACAAGATTGCTTAAAACCCTAATTGGACAAGAATAAGCCTAGGGAGGACGAAAATGACCTAAATGTTCATCCAATGACACAAATGAACTTATTGGATGCACAAGAATACTTAAAAACCCTAATTGGACAAGAATAAGCCTAGGGAGGACGAACAATGACCTAAATGTTCATCCAATGACACAAATGAACTTATTGGATGCACAAGATTGCTTAAAACCCTAATTGGACAAGAATAAGACTAGGGAGGACGAAAATGACCTAAATGTATATCCAATGACACAAACACACCTATTGGATGCACAAGATTGGTTAGAAACCCTAATTGAACAAGAATAAGCCTAGGGAGGACGAAAATGACCTAAATGTTCATCCAATGACACAAATGAACTTATTGGATGCACAAGATTGGTTAAAAACCATAATTGGACAAGAATAAGCCTAGGGAGGACGAAAATGACCTAAATGTTCATCCAATGACACAAATGAACTTATTGGATGCACAAGATTGGTTGAAAACCCTAATTGAACAACAATAAGCCTAGGGAGGACTTAAATGACCTAAATGTTCATCCAATGACACAAATAAACTTATTGGATGCACAAGATTGGTTAAAAACCCTAATTGGACAAGAATAAGCCTAGGGAGGACGAAAATGACCTAAATGTTCGTCCAATGACACAAATGAACTTATTGGATGCACAAGATTGGTTAAAAACCATAATTGGACAAGAATAAGCCTAGGGAGGACGAAAATGACCTAAATGTTCATCCAATGACACAAATGAACTTATTGGATGCACAAGATTGCATAAAAACCCTAATTGGACATGAATAAGCCTAGGGAGGACGAAAATGACCTAAATGTTCGTCCAATGACACAAATGAACTTATTGGATGCACAAGATTGGTTAAAAACCCTAATTGGACAAGAATAAGCCTAGGGAGGACGAAAATGACCTAAATGTTCATCCATTGACACAAATGACCTTATTGGATGCAAAAGATTGGTTAAAAACCTTAATTGTACAAGAATAAGCCTAGGGAGGACGAAAATGACCTAAATGTTCATCCAATGACACAAATGAACTTATTGGATGCACAAGATTGGTTAAAAACCCAAATTGGACAAGAATAAGCCTAGGGAGGACGAAAATGACCTAAATGTTCATCCAATGACACAAATGAACTTATTGGATGCACAAGATTGGTTAAAAACCCTAATTGGACAAGAATAAGCCTAGGGAGGACGAAAATGACCTAAATGTTCATCCAATGACACAAACACACCTATTTGATGCACAAGATTGGTTAGAAACCGTAATTGGACAAGAATAAGCCTAGGAAGGACGAAAATGACCTAAATGTTAATCCAATGACACAAATGAACTTATTGGATGCACAAGATTGGTAAAAAACCCTAATTGGACAAGAATAAGCCGAGGGAGGACGAAAATGACCTAAATGTTCATCCAATGACACAAACACACCTATTGGATGCACAAGATTGGTTAAAAACCCTAATTGGACAAGAATAAGCCTAGGGAGGACGAAAATGACCTAAATGTTCATCCAATGACACAAATGAACTTATTGGATGCACAAGATTGGTTAAAAACCCTAATTGGACAAGAATAAGCCTAGGGAGGATGAAAATCACCTAAATGTTCATCCAATGACACAAATGAACCTATTGGATGCACAAGATTGGTTATAAACCCTAATTGGACAAGAATAAGCCTAGGGAGAACGAAAATGACTTAAATCTTAATCCAATGACACAAACACACCTATTGGATGCACAAGATTGGTTAAAAACCCTAATTGGACAAGAATAAGCCTAGGGAGGACGAAAATGACCTAAATGTTCATCCAATGACACAAATGAACTTATTGGATGCACAAGATTGCTTAAAAACCCTAATTGGACAAGAATAAGCCTAGGGAGGACGAAAATGACCTAAATGTTCATCCAATGACACAAATACACCTATTGGATGCAAAAGATTGGTTAGAAACCCTAATTTGACAAGAATAAGCCTAGGGAGGACGAAAATGATCTAATTGTTCATCCAATGACACAAATGAACTTATTGGATGCACAAGATTGCTTAAAAACCCTAATTAGACAAGAATAAGACTAGGGAGGACGAAAATGACCTAAATGTTCATCCAATGACACAAACACACCTATTGGATGCACAAGATTGGTTAGAAACCCTAATTGAACAAGAATAAGCCTAGGGAGGACGAAAATGACCTAAATGTTCATCCAATGACACAAATGAACTTATTGGATGCACAAGATTGCTTAAAAACCCTAATTGGACAAGAATAAGCCTAGGGAGGACGAAAATGACCAAAATGTTCATCCAATGACACAAATGAACTTATTGGATGCACAAGATTGGTTAAAAACCCTAATTGGACAAGAATAAGCCTAGGGTGGACGAAAATGACCTAAATGTTCATCCAATGACACAAATCAACCTATTGGATGCACAAGATTGGTTAAAAACCCTAATTGGACAACAATAAGCCTAGGGAGGACGAAAATGACCTAAATGTTCATCTAATTGGACAAGAATAAGCCTAGGGAGGACGAAAATGACCTAAATGTTCATCCAATGACACAAATGAACTTATTGGATGCACAAGATTGCTTAAAAACCCTAATTGGACAAGAATAAGCCTAGGGAGGACGAAAATGACCTAAATGTTCATCCAATGACACAAATGAACTTATTGGATGCACAAGATTGCTTAAAACCCTAATTGGACAACAATAAGCCTAGGGAGGATGAAAATGACCTAAATGTTCATCTAATGACACAAACACACCTATTGGATGCACAAGATTGGTTAAAAACCCTAATTGCACAAAACTAAGCCTAGTGAGGACGAACATAACCTAAATGTTCATCCAATGACACAAATGAACTTATTGGATGCACAAGATTGCTTAAAACATTAATTGGACAAGAATAAGACTAGGGAGGACGAAAATGACCTAAATGTTCATCCAATGACACAAACACACCTATTGGATGCACAAGATTGGTTAGAAACCCTAATTGAACAAGAATAAGCCTAGGGAGGACGAAAATGACCTAAATGTTCATCCAATGACACAAATGAACTTATTGGATGAACAAGATTGGTTAAAAACCCTAATTGGACAAGAATAAGCCTTGGGAGGACGAAAATGACCTAAATGTTCATCCAATGACACAAATGAACTTATTGGATGCACAAGATTGGTTAAAAACCCTAATTGGACAAGAATAAGCCTAGGCAGGACGAAAAATGACCTAAATGTTCATCCAATGACACAAATGAACTTATTGGATGCACAAGAATGCTTAAAAACCCTAATTGGACAAGAATAAGCCTAGGGAGGACGAAAAATGACCTAAATGTTCATCCAATGACACAAATGAACTTATTGGATGCACAAGATTGCTTAAAACCCTAATTGGACAAGAATAAGCCTAGGGAGGACGAAAATGACTTAAATCTTAATCCAATGACACAAATGAACTTATTGGATGCACAAGATTGCTTTAAACCCTAATTGGACAAGAATAAGACTAGGGAGGATGAAAATGACCTAAATGTTCATCAAATGACACAAACACACCTATTGGATGCACAAGATTGGTTAAAAACCTTAATTGGACAACAATAAGCCTAGGGAGGATGAAAATGACCTAAATGTTCATCTAATGACACAAACACACCTATTGGATGCACAAGATTGGTTAAAAACCCTAATTGCACAAAACTAAGCCTAGTGAGGACGAACATAACCTAAATGTTCATCCAATGACACAAATGAACTTATTGGATGCACAAGATTGCTTAAAACCCTAATTGGACAAGAATAAGACTAGGGAGGACGAAAATGACCTAAATGTTCATCCAATGACACAAACACACCTATTAGATGCACAAGATTGGTTAGAAACCCTAATTGGACAAGAATAAGCCTAGGGAGGACGAAAATGACCTAAATGTTAATCCAGTGACACAAATGAACTTATTGGATGCACAAGATTGGTTAAAAACCTAATTGGACAAGAATAAGCCTAGGGAGGACGAAAATGACCTAAATGTTCATCCAATTACACAAACACACTATTGGATGCACAAGATTGGTTAGAAACCCTAATTGGACAAGAATAAGCCTAGGGAGGACGAAAATGACCTAAATGTTAATCCAATGACACAAATGAACTTATTGGATGCACAAGATTGGTTAAAAACCCTAATTGGACAAGAATAAGCCTAGGGAGGACGAAAATGACCTAAATGTTCATCCAATGACACAAACACACCTATTGGATGCACAAGATTGGTTAAAAACCCTAATTGGACAAGAATAAGCCTAGGGAGGACGAAAATGACCTAAATGTTCATCCAATGACACAAACACACGTATTGCATGCACAAGATTGGTTAGAAACCCTAATTGGACAAGAATAAGCCTAGGGAGGACGAAAATGACCTAAATGTTAATCCAATGACACAAATGAACTTATTGGATGCACAAGATTGGTTAAAAACCCTAATTGGACAAGAATAAGCCTAGGGAGGACGAAAATGACCTAAATGTTCATCCAATGACACAAACACACCTATTGGATGCACAAGATTGGTTAAAAACCCTAACTAAACAAGAATAAGCATAGGGAGGACGAAAATGACTTAAATCTTAATCCAATGACACAAATGAACTTATTGGATGCACAAGATTGCTTAAAACCCTAATTGGATAAGAATAAGCCTTGGGAGGACGAAAATGACCTAAATGTTCATCGAATGACACAAACACACCTATTGGATGCACAAGATTGGCATAAAACCCTAATTGGACAAGAATAAGACTAGGGAGGACGAAAATGACCTAAATGTTCATCCAATGACACAAACACACCTATTGGATGCACAAGATTGGTTAAAAACCCTAATTGGACAAGAATAAGCCTAGGGAGGACGAAAATGACCTAAATGTTCATCCAATGACACAAATGAACTTATTGGATGCACAAGATTGCTTAAAAACCCTAATTGGACAAGAATAAGCCTAGGGAGGACGAAAATGACCTAAATGTTCATCCAATGACACAAATACACCTATTGGATGCAAAAGATTGGTTAAAAACCCTAATTGGACAAGAACAAGCCTAGGGAGGACGAAAATGACCTAAATGTTCATCCAATGACACAAACACACCTATTGGATGCACAAGATTGGTTAAAAACCCTAATTGACAAGAATAAGCCTAGGGAGGACGAAAATGACCTAAATGTTCATCCAATGACACAAATGAACTTATTGGATGCACAAGAATGCTTAAAAACCCTAATTGGACAAGAATAAGCCTAGGGAGGACGAACAATGACCTAAATGTTCATCCAGTGACACAAATGAACTTATTGGATGCACAAGATTGCTTAAAACCCTAATTGGAAAAGAATAAGACTAGGGAGGACGAAAATGACCTAAATGTTCATCCAATGACACAAACACACCTATTGGATGCACAAAATTGGTTAGAAACCCTAATTGAACAAGAATAAGCCTAGGGAGGACGAAAATGACTTAAATCTTAATACAATGACACAAATGAACTTATTGGACGCACAAGATTGCTTTAAACCCTAATTGGACAAGAATAAGACTAGGGAGGATGAAAATGACCTAAATGTTCATCAAATGACACAAACACACCTATTGGATGCACAAGATTGGTTAAAAACCCTAATTGGACAACAATAAGCCTAGGTAGGATGAAAATGACCTAAATGTTCATCTAAGGACACAAACACACCTATTGGATGCACAAGATTGGTTAAAAACCCTAATTGCACAAAACTAAGCCTAGTGAGAACAAATGAACTTATTGGATGCACAAGACTGCTTAAAACCATAATTGGACAAGAATAAGACTAGGGAGGACGAAAATGACCTAAATGTTCATCCAATGACACAAACACACCTATTGGATGCACAAGATTGGTTAGAAACCCTAATTGAACAAGAATAAGCCTAGGGAGGACGAAAATGACCTAAATGTTCATCCAATGACACAAATGAACTTATTGGATGCACAAGATTGCTTAAAAACCCTAATTGGACAAGAATAAGCCTAGGGAGGACGAAAATGACCTAAATGTTCATCCAATGACACAAATGAACTTATTGGATGCACAAGATTGGTTAAAAACCCTAATTGGACAAGAATCAGCCTAGGGTGGACGAAAATGACCTAAATGTTTATCCAATGACACAAATGAACTTATTGGATGCACAAGATTGGTTAAAAACCCTAATTGGACAAGAACAAGCCTAGGGAGGACGAAAATGACCTAAATGTTCATCCAATGACACAAACACACCTATTGGATGCACAAGATTGGTTAAAAACCCTAATTGAACAAGAATAAGCCTAGGGAGGACGAAAATGACCTAAATGTTCATCCAATGACACAAATACACCTATTGGATGCACAAGATTCGTTAGAAACCCTAATTGGACAAGAATAAGCCTAGGGAGGACGAAACTGACCTAAATGTTCATCCAATGACACAAACGAACCTATTGGATGCACAGGATTGGTTAGAAACCCTAATTGGACAAGAATAAGCCTAGGGAGGACGAAAATGACCTAAATGTTCATCCAATGACACAAATACACCTATTGGATGCACAAGATTGGTTAAAAACCCTAATTGGACAAGAATATGCCTAGAGAGGACGAAAATGACCTAAATGTTCATCCAATGACACAAATGAACTTATTGGATGCACAAGATTGCTTAAAAACCCTAATTGGACAAGAATAAGCCTAGGGAGGACGAAAATGACCTAAATGTTCATCCAATGACACAAATACACCTATTGGATGCAAAAGATTGGTTAGAAACCCTAATTTGACAAGAATAAGCCTAGGGAGGACGAAAATGATCTAAATGTTCATCCAATGACACAAATGAACTTATTGGATGCACAAGATTGGTTAAAAACCCTAATTGGACAAGAACAAGCCTAGGGAGGACGAAAATGACCTAAATGTTCATCCAATGACACAAACACACCTATTGGATGCACAAGATTGGTTAAAAACCCTAATTGGACAAGAATAAGCCTAGGGAGGACGAAAATGACCTAAATGTTCATCCAATGACACAAATGAACTTATTGATGCACAAGATTGCTTAAAAACCCTAATTGGACAAGAATAAGCCTAGGGAGGACGAAAATGACCTAAATGTTTATCCAATGACACAAATGAACTTATTGGATGCACAAGATTGGTTAAAAACCCTAATTGGACAAGAATCAGCCTAGGGTGGACGAAAATGACCTAAATGTTTATCCAATGACACAAATGAACTTATAGGATGCACAAGATTGGTTAAAAACCCTAATTGGACAAGAACAAGCCTAGGGAGGACGAAAATGACCTAAATGTTCATCCAATGACACAAACACACCTATTGGATGCACAAGATTGGTTAGAAACCCTAATTGAACAAGAATAAGCCTAGGGAGGACGAAAATGACCTAAATGTTCATCCAATGACACAAATGAACTTATTGGATGCACAAGATTGCTTAAAAACCCAAATTGGACAAGAATAAGCCTAGGGAGGACGAAAATGACCTAAATGTTCATCCAATGACACAAATGAACTTATTGGATGCACAAGATTGCTTAAAAACCCTAATTGGACAAGAATAAGCCTAGGGAGGACGAAAATGACCTAAATGTTCATCCAATGACACAAATGAACTTATTGGATGCACAAGATTGCTTAAAAACCCTAATTGGACAAGAATAAGCCTAGGGAGGACGAAAATGACCTAAATGTTCATCCAATGACATAAATACACCTATTGGATGCAAAAGATTGGTTAGAAACCCTAATTGGACAAGAATAAGCCTAGGGAGGACGAAAATGACCTAAATGTTCATCCAATGACACAAATGAACTTATTGGATGCACAAGATTGCTTAAAAACCCTAATTGGACAAGAATAAGCCTAGGGAGGACGAAAATGACCTAAATGTTCATCCAATGACACAAATACACCTATTGGATGCAAAAGATTGGTTAGAAACCCTAATTTGACAAGAATAAGCCTAGGGAGGACGAAAATGATCTAATTGTTCATCCAATGACACAAATGAACTTATTGGATGCACAAGATTGCTTAAAAACCCTAATTAGACAAGAATAAGACTAGGGAGGACGAAAATGACCTAAATGTTCATCCAATGACACAAACACACCTATTGGATGCACAAGATTGGTTAGAAACCCTAATTGAACAAGAATAAGCCTAGGGAGGACGAAAATGACCTAAATGTTCATCCAATGACACAAATGAACTTATTGGATGCACAAGATTGCTTAAAAACCCTAATTGGACAAGAATAAGCCTAGGGAGGACGAAAATGACCAAAATGTTCATCCAATGACACAAATGAACTTATTGGATGCACAAGATTGGTTAAAAACCCTAATTGGACAAGAATCAGCCTAGGGTGGACGAAAATGACCTAAATGTTTATCCAATGACACAAATGAACTTATTGGATGCACAAGATTGGTTAAAAACCCTAATTGGACAAGAATAAGCCTTGGGAGGACGAAAATGACCTAAATGTTCATCCAATGACACAAACACACCTATTAGATGCACAAGATTGGTTAAAAATCCAAATTGGACAAGAATAAGCCTAGGGAGGACGAAAATGACCTAAATGTTCATCCAATGACACAAATGAACTTATTGGATGCACAAGATTGCTTAAAAACCCTAATTGGACAAGAATAAGCCTAGGGAGGACGAAAATGACCTAAATGTTTATCCAATGAAACAAATACACCTATTGGATGCAAAAGATTGGTTAGAAACCCTAATTCCACAAGAATAAGCCTAGGGAGGACGAAAATGACCTAAATGTTCATCCAATGACACAAACACACCTATTGGATGCACAAGATTGGTTAAAAACCCTAATTGGACAAGAATAAGCCTAGGGAGGACGAAAATGACCTAAATGTTCATCCAATGACACAAATGAACTTATTGGATGCACAAGATTGCTTAAAAACCCTAATTGGACAAGAATAAGCCTAGGGAGGACGAAAATGACCTAAATCTTCATCCAATGACACAAATACACCTATTGGATGAGCAAGATTGGTTAGAAACCCTAATTGGACAAGAATAAGCCTAGGGAGGACGAAAATGACCTAAATGTTCATCCAATGACACAAATGAACTTATTGGATGCACAAGATTGGTTAGAAACCCTAATTGGACAAGAATAAGCCTAGAGAGGACGAAAATGACCTAAATGTTCATCCAATGACACAAATGAACTTATTGGATGCACAAGATTGCTTAAAAACCCTAATTGGACAAGAATAAGCCTAGGGAAGACGAAAATGACCTAAATGTTCATCCAATGACACAAATACACCTATTGGATGCAAAAGATTGGTTAGAAACCCAAATTGGACAAGAATAAGCCTAGGGAGGATGAAAATGACCTAAATGTTCATCCAATGACACAAACACACCTATTGGATGCACAAGATTGGTTAAAAACCCTAATTGGACAAGAATAAGCCTAGGGAGGACGAAAATGACCTAAATGTTCATCCAATGACACAAATGAACTTATTGGATGCACAAGATTGCTTAAAAACCCTAATTGGACAAGAATAAGCCTAGGGAGGACGAAAATGACCTAAATGTTCATCCAATGACACAAATACACCTATTGGAATCACAAGATTGGTTAGAAACCCTAATTGGACAACAATAAGCCTAGGGAGGACGAAAATGACCTAAATGTTCATCCAATGACACAAACACACCTATTGGATGCACAAGATTGGTTAAAAACCATAATTGGACAAGAATAAGCCTAGGGAGGACATAAATGACCTAAATGTTCATCCAATGAAACAAATGAACTTATTGGATGCACAAGATTGCTTAAAAACCCTAATTAGACAAGAATAAGCCTAGGGAAGACGAAAATGACCTAAATGTTCATCCACTGACACAAACACACCTATTGGATGCACGAGATTGGTTAGAAACCCTAATTGAACAAGAATAAGCCTATGGAGGACGAAAATGACTTAAATCTTAATCCAATGACACAAATGAACTTATTGGATGCACAAGATTGCTTAAAACCCTAATTGGACATGAATAAGACTAGCGAGGACGAAAATGACCTAAATGTTCATCCAATTACACAAACACACCTATTGGATGCACAAGATTGGTTAAAAACCCTAATTGGACAACAATAAGCCTAGGGAGGATGAAAATGACCTAAATGTTCATTTAATGACACAAACACACCTATTGGATGCACAAGATTGGTTAAAAACCCTAATTGGACAACAATAAGCCTAGGGAGGATGAAAATGACCTAAATGTTCATCTAATGACACAAACACACCTATTGGATGCACAAGATTGGCTTAAAACCCTAATTGGACAAGAATAAGACTAGGGAGGACGAAAATGACCTAAATGTTCATCCAATGACACAAACACACCTATTGGATGCACAAGAATTGTTAAAAACCCTAATTGGACAACAATAAGCCTAGGGAGGATGAAAATGTCCTGAATGTTCATCTAATGACACAAACACACCTATTGGATGCACAAGATTGGTTAAAAACCCTAATTGGACAAGAATAAGCCTAGGGAGGACGAAAATGACCTAAATGTTCATCCAATGACACAAATGAACTTATTGGATGCACAAGATTGCTTAAAAACCCTAATTGGACAAGAATAAGCCTAGGGAGGACGAAAATGACCTAAATGTTTATCCAATGACACAAATAAACTTATTGGATGCACAAGATTGGTTAAAAACCCTAATTGGACAAGAATAAGCCTAGGGAGGACGAAAATGACCTAAATGTTCATCCAATGACACAAATACACCTATTGGATGCACAAGATTGGTTAAAACCCTAATTGGACAAGAATAAGCCTAGGGAGGACGAAGATGACCCAAATGTTCATCCAATGACACAAATGAACTTATTGGATGCACAAGATTGCTTAAAAACCCTAATTGGACAAGAATAAGCCTAGGGAGGACGAAAATGACCTAAATGTTCATCCAATGACACAAATACACCTATTGGATGCACAAGATTGGTTAGAAACCCTAATTGGACAAGAATAAGCCTAGGGAGGACGAAAATGACCTAAATGTTCATCCAATGTCACAAACACACCTATTGGATGCACAAGATTGGTTAGAAACCCTAATTGGACAAGAATAAGCCTAGGGAGGACGAAAATGACATAAATGTTAATCCAATGACACAAATGAACTTATTGGATGCACAAGATTGGTTAAAAACCCTAATTGGACAAGAATAAGCCTAGGGAGGACGAAAATGACCTAAATGTTCATCCAATCTCACAATTGAACTTATTGGATGCACAAGATTGGTTAAAAACCCTAATTGGACAAGAATAAGCCTAGGGAGGACGAAAATGACCTAAATGTTCATCCAATGACACAAACACACCTATTGGATGCACAAGATTGGTTAAAAACCCTAATTGGACAAGAATAAGCCTAGGGAGGACGAAAATGACCTAAATGTTCATCCAATGACACAAACACACCTATTGGATGCACAAGATTGGTTAGAAACCCTAATTGGACAAGAATAAGCCTAGGGAGGACGAAAATGACCTAAATGTTAATCCAATGACACAAATGAACTTATTGGATGCACAAGATTGGTTAAAAACCCTATTTGGACAAGAATAAGCGTAGGGAGGACGAAAATGACCTAAATGTTCATCCAATGACACAAACACACCTATTGGATGCACAAGATTGGTTAAAAACCCTAATTGGACAAGAATAAGCCTAGGGAGGACGAAAATGACCTAAATGTTCATCCAATGACACAAACACACCTATTGGATGCACAAGATTGGTTAAAAACCCTAATTGGACAAGAATAAGCCTAGGGAGGACGAAAATGACCTAAATGTTCATCCGATGACACAAATGAACTTATTGGATGCACAAGATTGGTTAAAAATCCTAATTGGACAAGAATAAGCCTAGGGAGGACGAAAATGACCTAAATGTTCATCCAATGACACAAACACACCTATTGGATGCACAAGATTGGTTAAAAACCCTAATTGGACAAGAATAAGCGTAGGGAGGACGAAAATTACCTAAATGTTCATCCAATGACACAAACACACCTATTGGATGCACAAGATTGGTTAAAAACCCTAATTGGACAAGAATAAGCCTAGGGAGGACGAAAATGACGTAAATGTTTATCCAATGACACAAATGAACTTATGAGATGCACAAGATTGCTTAAAAACCCTAATTGGACAAGAATAAGCCTAGGGAGGACGAAAATGACCTAAATGTTCATCCAATGACACAAATACACCTATTGGATGCAAAAGATTGGTTAGAAACCCTAATTTGACAAGAATAAGCCTAGGGAGGACGAAAATGACCTAAATGTTCATCCAATGACACAAACACACCTATTGGATGCACAAGATTGGGTAAAAACCCTAATTGGACAAGAATAAGCCTAGGGAGGACGAAAATGACCTAAATGTTCATCCAATGACACAAACACACCTATTGGATGCACAAGATTGGTTAAAAACCCTAATTGGACAAGAATAAGCCTAGGGAGGACGAAAATGACCTAAATGTTCATCCAATGACACAAATGAACTTATTGGATGCACAAGATTGGTTAAAAACCCTAATTGGACAAGAATAAGCCTAGGGAGGACGAAAATGACCTAAATGTTCATCCAATGACACAAGCACACCAATTGGATGCACAAGATTGGTTAGAAACCCTAATTGGACAAGAATAAACCTAGGGAGGATGAAAATGACCTAAATATTCATCCAATGACACAAATGAACTTATTGGATGCACAAGATTGCTTAAAACCCTAATTGGAAAAGAATAAGCCTAGGGAGGACGAAAATGACCTAAATGTTCATCCAATGACACAAACACACCTATTGGATGCACAAGATTGGTTAGAAACCCTAATTGAACAAGAATAAGCCTAGGGAGGACGAAAATGACTTAAATCTTAATCCAATGACACAAATGAACTTATTGGACGCACAGGACTGCTTAAAACCATAATTGGACAAGAATAAGACTAGGAAGGACGAAAATGACCTAAATGTTCATCCAATGACACAAACACCACCTATTGGATGCACAAGATTGGTTAAAAACCCTAATTGGACAACAATAAGCCTAGGGAGGTTGAAAATGACCTAAATGTTCATCTAATAACACAAACACACCTATTGGATGCACATGATTGGTTAAAAACCCTAATTGCACAAAATTAAGCCTAGGGAGGACGAAAATAACCTAAATGTTCATCCAATGACACAAATGAATTTATTGGATGCACAATATTGCTTAAAACCCTAATTGGACAAGAATAAGACTAGGGAGGACGAAAATGACCTAAATGTTCATCCAATGACACAAACACACCTATTGGATGCACAAGATTGGTTAGAAACCCTAATTGAACAAGAATAAGCGTAGGGAGGACGAAAATGACCTAAATGTTCATCCAATGAAACAAATGAACTTATTGGATTCACAAGATTGCTTAAAAACCCTAATTGGACAAGAATAAGCCTAGGGAGGACGAAAATGACCTAAATGTTCATCCAATGACACAAATGAACTTATTGGATGCACAAGATTGGTTAAAAACCCTAATTGGACAAGAATAAGCCTTGGGAGGACGAAAATAACCTAAATGTTCATCCAATGACACAAATGAACCTATTGGATGCACAAGATTGGTCAAAAACCCTAATTGGACAAGAATAAGCCCAGGGTGGACGAAAATGACCTAAATGTTTATCCAATGACACAAATGAACTTATTGGATGCACAAGATTGGTTAAAAACCCTAATTGGACAAGAATAAGCCTAGGGAGGACGAAAATGACCTAAATGTTCATCCAATGACTCAAACACACCTATTGGATGCACAAGATTGGTTAAAAACCCTAATTGGACAAGAATAAGCCTAGGAAGGACGAAAATGACCTAAATGTTAATCCAATGACACAAATGAACTTATTGGATGCACAAGATTGTTTAAAAACCCTAATTGGACAAGAATAAGCCTAGGGAGGACGAAAATAACCTAAATGTTCATCCAATGACACAAACACACCTATTGGATGGACAAGATTGGTTAAAAACCCTAATTGGACGAGAATAAGCCTAGGGAGGACGAAAATGACCTAAATGTTCATCCAATGACACAATTGAACTTATTGGATGCACAAGATTGGTTAAAAACCCTAATTGGACAAGAATAAGACTAGGGAGGACGAAAATGACCTAAATGTTAATCTAATGACACAAACACACTTATTGGATGCACAAGATTGGTTAGAAACCCGAATTGCACAAGAATAAGCCTAGGGAGAGCGAAAATGACCTAAATGTTAATCCAATGACACAAATGAACTTATTGGATGCACAAGATTGGTTAAAAACCCTAATTGGACAAGAATAAGACTAGGGAGGACGAAAATGACCTAAATGTTCATCCAATGACACAAACACACCTATTGAATGCACAAGATTGGTTAGAAACCCTAATCGGACAAGAATAAGCCTAGGAAGGACGAAAATGACCTAAATGTTAATCCAATGACACAAATGAACTTATTGGATGCACAAGATCGGTTTAAAACCCTAATTGGACAAGAATAAGCCTAGGGAGGACGAAAATGACCTAAATGTTCATCCAATGACACAAACACACCTATTGGATGCACAAGATTGGTTAAAAACCCTAATTGGACAAGAATAAGCCTAGGGAGGACGAAAATGACCTAAATGTTCATCCAATGACACAAACACACCTATTGGATGCACAAGATTGGTTAAAAACCCTAATTGGACAAGAATAAGCCTAGGGAGGACGAAAATGACCTAAATGTTCATCCAATGACACAAACACACCTATTGGATGCACAAGAATGGGTAGAAACCCTAATTGAACAAGAATAAGCCTAGGGAAGACGAAAATGACCTAAATGTTCATCCAATGACACAAACACACCTATTGGATACACAAGATTGGTTAAAAACCCTAATTGGACAAGAATAAGCCTAGGGTGGACGAAAATGACCTAAATGTTTATCCAATGACACAAATGAACTTATTGGATGCACAAGATTGCTTAAAAACCCTAATTGGACAAGAATAAGCCTAGGGAGGACGAAAATGACCAAAATGTTCATCCAATGACACAAATGAACTTATTGGATGCACAAGATTGGTTAAAAACCCTAATTGGACAAGAATAAGCCTAGGGTGGACGAAAATGACCTAAATGTTTATCCAATGACACAAATGAACTTATTGGATGCACAAGATTGGTTAAAAACCCTAATAGGACAAGAACAAGCCTAGGGAGGACGAAAATGACCTAAATGTTCATCCAATGACACAAATGAACTTATTGGATGCACAAGATTGGTTAAAAACCCTAATTGGACAAGAATAAGACTAGGGTGGACGAAAATGACCTAAATGTTTATCCAATGACACAAATGAACTTATTGGATGCACAAGATTGGTTAAAAACCCTAATTGGACAAGAATAAGCCTTGGGAGGACGAAAATGACCTAAATGTTCATCCAATGACACAAACACACCTATTAGATGCACAAGATTGGTTAAAAATCCTAATTGGACAAGAATAAGCCTAGGGAGGACGAAAATGACCTAAATGTTCATCCAATGACACAAATGAACTTATTGGATGCACAAGATTGCTTAAAAACCCTAATTGGACAAGAATAAACCTAGGGAGGACGAAAATGACCTAAATGTTCATCCAATGACACAAATACACCTATTGGATGCAAAAGATTGGTTAGAAACCCTAATTTGACAAGAATAAGCCTAGGGAGGACGAAAATGATCTAATTGTTCATCCAATGACACAAATGAACTTATTGGATGCACAAGATTGCTTAAAAACCCTAATTAGACAAGAATAAGACTAGGGAGGACGAAAATGACCTAAATGTTCATCCAATGACACAAACACACCTATTGGATGCACAAGATTGGTTAGAAACCCTAATTGAACAAGAATAAGCCTAGGGAGGACGAAAATGACCTAAATGTTCATCCAATGACACAAATGAACTTATTGGATGCACAAGATTGCTTAAAAACCCTAATTGGACAAGAATAAGCCTAGGGAGGACGAAAATGACCAAAATGTTCATCCAATGACACAAATGAACTTATTGGATGCACAAGATTGGTTAAAAACCCTAATTGGACAAGAATAGGCCTTCGGAGGACGAAAATGACCTAAATGTTCATCCAATGACACAAATGAACTTATTGGATGCACAAGATTGGTTAGAAACCCTAATTGGACAAGAATAAGCCTAGGGAGGACGAAAATGACCTAAATGTTCATCCAATGACACAAATGCACTTATTGGATGCACAAGATTGCTTAAAAACCTAATTGGACAAGAATAAGCCTAGGGAGGAGGAAAAATGACCTTAATGTTCATCCAATGACACAAATGAACTTATTGGATGCACAAGATTGCTTAAAACCCTAATTGGACAAGAATAAGACTGGAGAGGACGAAAATGACCTTAATGTTCATCCAATGACACAAACACACCTATTGGATGCACAAGATTGGTTAGAAACCATAATTGAACAAGAATAAGCCTAGGGAGGACGAAAATGACTTAAATCTTAATCCAATGACACAAATGAACTTATTGGATGCACAAGATTGCTTAAAACCCTAATTAACCAAGAATAAGACTAGGGAGGACGAAAATGACCTAAATGTTCATCCAATGAGACACAAACACACCTATTGGATGCACAAGAATGGTTAGAAACCCTAGTTGGACAAGAATAAGCCTAGGGAGGACGAAAATGATCTAAATGTTCATCCAATGACACAAATGAACTTATTGGATGCACAAGATTGCTTGAAAACCCTAATTGGACAAGAATAAGCCTAGGGAGGACGAAAATGACCTAAATGTTCATCCAATGACACAAATGAAGTTATTGGATGCACAAGATTGGTTAAAATCCCTAATTGGACAAGAATAAGCCTTGGGAGGACGAAAATGACCTAAATGTTCATCCAATGACACAAATGAATTATTGGATGCACAGGATTGGTTAAAAACCCTAATTGGACAAGAATAAGCCTAGGGAAGACGAAAAATGACCTAAATGTTCATCCAATGACACAAATGAACTTATTGGATGCACAAGATTGCTTAAAACCCTAATTGGACAAGAATAAGCCTAGGGAGGACGAAAATGACCTAAATGTTCATCCAATGACACAAACACACCTATTGGATGCACAAGATTGGTTAGAAACCCTAATTGAACAAGAATAAGCCTAGGGAGGACGAAAATGACCTAAATGTTCATCCAATGACACAAATGAACTTATTGGATGCACAAGATTGCTTAAAAACCCTAATTGGACAAG